>APKU01000003.1:0-189773 GCA_000472125.2 Hirsutella thompsonii MTCC6686 | reverse complement strand
AACAGAAGGATTCAGGTCTGGTGTCAAGCTTAAAGCAGATGTGGATGCAGGACACCCAAAAAAGGAGTTGCCAAGATTGGCAAAATAAATGCGGCCAGTGTGACTCGAACACACGACCTTCAGATAGGCATCCGTAGGATTGAAGTTTTACTTCAGTCTGACGATCTCCCAGCTAATCTATGGCCGCAGATATGAAACATGATTTTATTTTGTCTTATATACCCCCATCAGTATGCAAGACTCAATCGTCAGCATGGGCTTCCCCCCCTTATCGCGTCAGGATTCGTTGAAGAGGCGACAATAGAGACAGCTTTCCCAACTTATTTCGCTGCTTACTCTTGAAACTTTGCACGTCCTTCAAAGCAGTTTTTTCCCCTTCCGCTGTGCATCTTCTCCATGTCTTGCGTTGACCTGTTTTGCCAGAAGAGATTGCACGGTTTAGTGCGTGGCGCGCGTCCCCCCATTTCCCCTACAAAATCCTCTTCTCAATGAGCGCGTCACCAAACGGCTTGTCCACAACGAATCCCCCATCGCCCTCAGCGAGACCAAATACCTTCCGCCCGCGGAGCCAGGTCTCTCTGACGCGACCGACAAATTCGTGGCCCTCCCACGGGGAGCATCGGTTCTTCCAGCGCATGTCGCCCTGCGAGAGCGTCCATTTTTCCTCGTCATCGAAGACGCAAATGTCGGCGTCCAGTCCCGCCCGTAGACCGCCCTTGCGGTGCGCCAGGCCGATCTGCTCCGCCGTCGCCTGGCAGCACAGTCGGACAATGTCGATGATGGAGGGCGATGCGTGGTCCGCGGCTCGCCGTTTGGCCGCCGCCGTGTGGAAGATGGAGAGGCCGAGCCCGACGGACGCGATGCCGCCCCATGCGCCCATGAAGTCACCTGGTGTCTTATCGCCGACCCCAGCGACGGCGCCGCTGATATGCTCCGGAAGGAGCTTCAGGTCGGGCGTGCACGGTGAGTGATCCGACACGACCGTCTTGATGCAGGAGTCGTCTGCAACGAGCTCCTCCCATAGCTTGTCTCTGTTCGCGGCCTCGCGGATGGGCGGACAGCATTTGTGCCGCGTATCGCCCTGCGCAATCTCCTCTGCCGAAAGGCCGAGATAGTGAAAGCACGTCTCTGCCGTGATGTTGACGCCCTTGCCCCGTGCTGCCTTGAGCAACGGGATGCACTGCGTAGCTGACAGGTGAACAATGTGCAGGTGCAGCGATGGCGCTCTGTGAGCTAGGGATAGAATCTCCTCGACAGCGCACGTCTCGAACGCCGGTGGTCTAGAGTCGAGAAAGGTCTGATATGCCGTCACATTTGCCTTTGGATCTGACTTGGATGCATCGACCTCGCCGGATGTGCTCTCCGAGGGAACCATTTCCGCGTGGAACATGAGCGTTGTCGCGCTGCCTTTGAGTGTGTCCATCGCTTTTGCAACATCTTGAGACGAAATGGCAGGAAACTCATCAACCTAGGCGCCGCGATTGTCAGTACTGGAACGCTTAACCAGAAGTCTGGACGTACTCCGGACTCAATCAGAAATCCCTTGAATCCTCGAACGCCCGCGTCTACCAACGGCTTTAGCTCTTCTGCGTTGCCCGGAATTACGCCTCCGTAGAATCCCACGTCGACCCAGCACTGGCCCCGACTCGCCTGTAACTTCTCCTGGAACCCCTTGACCGTCGTAGTCGGCGGTATTGCATTGAGTGGCATGTCAATGACTGTCGTCACGCCACCACTGGCCGCCGCACGCGTGCCGGTCCAAAATCCCTCCCATTCTGTCCGGCCCGGCTCGTTGAGGTGAACGTGAGCATCGACGAGGCCGGGCAGCAACAGCCGCGGAGAGTAGTCGATGTAGGTGGTGCCCGCGGGTAATCGATCCTGAGGGACGACTTCTTGCACGACCGAGATGATCTTACCCGAAAGAGGAGAAACGGTGATCGTGGCCGGCGACAGGATCAAAGAGTTGTCCGGGAGCGTGAGGACGGCTCGGGTGGAGACGATGGCCGTGAGGGGTCCCGCGTCCGGTCCATCGGCCGACATCATAGCTGATGCTGATAATTGAATCGCAGCAGCCGCAAACATGGCGTAGAATCGTGCACGAGTAGGTGGTGGTGTAAATGGACGTTCTTGAATGCTTCGTCTGAGATCTACGTAAGAAGGGGGGGTCACGACACATCCAGAGGCACGGGGCCGGCTCCGATTATTGCCTCAACTCCGTGTTGATGGGATTGACATGTCACACTCGATATCGGCCGGCGCCGAGCATGGGAAACTCCATTTTCCCATGAGCTACCTTCTTTGGCTAGCCTCCACGTGGAAATCCCACGCCGGTTGTTGTCCTTCATGATAGAGTCAGCACATGAAGGGTATCTCAACCGGCAGAGCCCGATTGTACGTGCTGTCCAAAAAGACCGGGCGTCAATGCACCGTTTGAATCTTGGTCGACCATTCTTCATTTCAAAAGCATTCTCAGCTTTGAAAGTCGTGAGCGTTTGTTTGGATCTGCATTTGCCTGGATCTTCCCAGCTATAGGGTAGGACTCCAGCGACGGGCGCATCACCGCGGAAATGTGGGTCACCGAGTGCGATCCGAAAACGTCAGGCCTCTGCTCCCGTTTTCAAAGAGTTAATCTGCTCAGGGAGCAAGGATTCGACCCATCGTTTCACGCGAGACTCGCTCGACCAGCCTTGAAGGGCTCCATCCACCCCTCGGACCAGACAGGTTCCTTCGTATATGGAACAATACATCGTCCACCAGGCTACTGATCACGAGCTTGAGCCGATTTGCGAGTGTCATTTATCCTCCGAGCAACGCCTGACCAACCCAAAGATTATGCTGAGCGGACACTTAACCCTAGTGCAGGTTCAGTCCGCCGACCTGGTGGACGTCCTTGATCCAGACAAAACTGACAACCCCAGAACCTCTACGCCGTTCCCTCTATATGGCGTGAATGCATCCGAATCGTGCAAGCTGAAAATCTCTCCAGTCTCAGCTGGCTGCCGTCTGCTTCTGACATGAAACGGCATCGACCGAGTACAAGCGTCGTACGCAAAATGCAATAATCGTACATATCGTGGAAAATATCGCCTGTGCATCTCCCAAGATTGCGATATTTTCAACCTCTCACTTCTGTCTCTTGATGGTCTTCTGGGCCATCTCGATGAGGCCATCCTTAGCCTCGCTCGCGGGAAATTCGGATATGGCACCAATTGCTTTCTCTGCATAATCGAGGGCAAGGGCTCGCGTTTGTTCAATACCGTCGCTCTCGAGGACTAGCCTTCGCGCCTGCGCAGTGTTAAATAGAGGTCAAAGCGTCCAAAGAATACTGAAAACCCACCTTCTCAACGTCTCCCTCCTGTTCAAACTTGCGGCCGACCAGCGCTCCAAGTTCTGGGTTCGACTTCCAGGCAAACAACAACGGAGCAGTCGCCAAGCCCAACTCCAGGTCGGCACCAGCAGGTTTGCCCAGGTCGGCTCCGCTTCGTGTATAGTCAAGCATATCGTCGACGAGCTGGAAGGCTAGCCCGAGGTTTCTTCCATATGAGTACGCCGACTCCACTGTCGTGCTGTCGGCATTGCCCAGCAACGCTGCCGCGCGACAAGACTTGGATATAAGACTCGCCGTCTTGAGGTATGTCTTCTGAAGATAGTATCCAAGCGTGTCCTCTGACCACTGCGGTTTCCGTTCGTCGCGCTCTGTGTTTTTGAGCTGCATGAACTCGCCCTCGACTAGGTTGGCAATAACCGTCGCTAGAAGCTCGACGACCTCGACGTGTCGCAGTCTGGCCAGCGCGACGGATGCGCGGCCTAGAAGAAAGTCACCCGCCAAGACGGCCATCTTGTTGCCGAACTCGAGATTGGCCGACGGCGACCCGCGCCTCGAGACGGAATGATCGATAACGTCATCGTGTAGCAGTGATGCAGTATGAATAAGCTCCGTAATCTCGGCGAGCCGACGCTGACTAGGCAAAATGTCCAGGCTCGTCTGATCAGACTCGGATTCCAGGGCTGTGCGTTGTGCTGCCGAGGGATTGACGTCGCTGAGGATCTGGATAGGTGATATGGACGAGTCAATAGCACTCGCCGTTTGAGGCAGCTCGGACTGAGTGTTCTTGGGGCACAGATGCGTGGCCCGGCTCATGAGCAGGACAATGAGCGGTCGCACATGCTTTCCCTGGGCCTGGGTATAGTACTTGGCGACTCGATCGAGTGAGGGATGCCCGGATCCGAGAAGCTTTCGAATGTTTCCTGTGAGAAATTGCATCTCTTTGGCGACAGCTCGCAAAGGGTCTATCGTCATGCCATCGTTGGTGGCTCGCTTGACCGCGTTGCCGACCACGTTGGAAGCAACTTGCACGGCAGCAGCCCAGGCAGAGTCGCGGCGCGGAGAAGTATGTATGTTGGCTCTCCGTATCCTCAAACGATCGATGCTGGCTTGAGGTGAGCAATGCAGACAAACGGGTGTCGCGATCCTGCTCGCGGCTGCATTGCGGAGGGCAGTGGCCCCCGGACGGAGCTGCATGGCTGCTGGAGCTCAACCGCGAACATGCGGTGCAGCCCTGAGGCTCAAAAGACGGCGATATCGGGGACCAAAAAAGGATAGATGATGCTCTGAAAAAGGCGGTTCGGGATAAATCGATCTGCGGGACAGTGTTGGTTGAGAATGACGGCACAAGTCAAATCCGACACCAGGGCGGGATTCTGATGGACCGGAAGCTTCAATTTTCTTTGGCTGGCCACGGTGCAACACAAAGCGGCGACGGATTGAGCCGAGTTCCCCGTGGCTCGGTACCAGACGGAATGGTTTTGATTGGCCGGATAGAGCATGGTTTCGAAGGGGTGGATGCCCTTGTGTAAGTATCTTGACCTCTATTTTAGGTGTTGGAGTACATCAAGTAGCCGCAAGATGCGCGGTCACTGCCCAACCTGCCGATAAGCGAAGGTATGTACCTTGCAGATAAGTCCATCTTAGGAGCAAATGCGGCCGCTAAACTCCGAATGCGACTGCGACAAGAACCAGACTTCTGTGTAAATACATAGACAGATTGTTCAATGTCCGACTGACTTGAGCGATTGAGATGAGCAGCTCTTGTTTGTCGAGTCCTTGACGCAGGTCCCTACTGTCTGAGAGCTCCGAGTAAAAAGTCTCAGCCATTGGGTGGCTGAATGACTAAGCCGCAAAACGCCCAAATCATTGATGCGACCGCACGGACCACTTGCCTTACGAGCTGTGAGGCGCATTGTTTCCCCTGCCCCAATGCCGTCTTAGCTGGCCTGAACCGCTTGCCTTCTGCGCATGCACAGCAAATCCGGCATGCGGCCCTGGCGCGCACCCAAAATACCTGGAACCAATGACGAAGGCGTTACTTCGTTGATGTTACCTCCGTGTCGAGCCGTGAGCTCTGACGTTTGAGCCACACTCGACTCAAGATGGTGCTTCTTGCTATGACGCCGCGCATGGTCGGTGAGCTCTCGACACTAAGCGACCTCGACCGATCAGATGATGTTGTCCCCATCCGCGAGAAGAGCGACGATCTCGTTGGTGATGATGCTCAAGGAGATGGCGAACCCTCGCTCGACAAGCCCGTGATCGGCAATCCCATCTCTCATGAACAGGTCGTGGACCTGTGGAAGAGGTTGCGCGCGTCGCATCCATCTTGTAGTCTCGAGCAACTCCTTCAAGGATCTCGAGTCTACGTGCCACCTCCACCCCCCAAACCTGAGCCTGTACGTTGATCTGTGGTGTTACGTCTTGGAATGAAGAACTGACAACAGCCATTCGCATAGTCTGATGAATACAAAGCCCTCATGGCCCGTCTCCGCCGCGAAGAGGCTTCTCGGGCCTATCAACGCATGATTGATCCCCCCTCACGATCCGAAGCCTTCAGTCACCACTTCCCGAACGCAGCACATGCATTCGCTGAAGTGAACCGGCCGACGAATGCTGCCGACCTTGGCGATGATGACATTACCTTAGGCGAGGTGCACCGTCAGGTAATGCTCATCCTTAACTTCCTTGTTAGCATTCTCGGCGTCGCAGCTACACTCTGGGTGGTGGCGCGGTGGTGGAGTCTACCGGCGCGGATATTCCTTTCCATGGGCGGTGCTATCGTCGTCGCCATTGCAGAAGTTGGCGTTTACCAGGTATATATTTGGCGAATGGGCGAGGCTAAGTCGAAACAGAAGACTGTGCGAGAAGTTAAAGAGGTGGTCAATACTTGGGTTGTGGGAAATGACGAGAATCAGGATGATGATACTATTCTGTTGAAGAACAATTTGGACGATTATGAACAAGTTCGTCGCAGAAGACCAATCGCTGCGGCGGAAGTCAAGCCAGAAAATTGACATTCTGTCTTGGTGCGACCTGAATCAAAGAAGTTGTCGTCCTCGCGTGCTGCACACAGCCATGCATTGTGTCATCTTCCTAACCAATGACTTGCTTCACGTCCTTCATAACCTATCACCAGAGCAAAGATGATCGTGTTCCTCAATGGAGAGGAAAGGAAGATAGTAAACCCTCGGCATTCAATTTGAAGCAATGATTATTGCGGCGAGGCCATGTCTTGTTACAGCATGATGAAGGTACGTATAAAGTCTGACGTAATTCGTAGTCACGGCCCACTTCCACTCACTGTGTCGGAAACGAAGAGGGGCATGTGACTTGGCGTAAAGTGACGGCGTTTTGGCGCGTCGCGTCGCGTGTCAGCTAGGGTAATTTACATCGCGGGGCCGCCCTTGGGCTTGAAGCTACGAACCACAGGTTTCGAAAATTATTAACTTACGCACTGAACTTTGCATTATCGATACCGCAGGCAAGACTTCGGAAGCGGAGAGAATGAGTTCTTTCGCCGCTACGATAAGATCGAGCAGATACCTTTGAAGCCTTTCGTTCGCTAGCCCATCACGACTCGTTCCATCATGATCAACGCGCCACCAGATTTTGCCATGCAAGTCGCGAATAATTGCTCGCTGTTGTGTCTTCAACTCTGACCAGTTCCAGAACAAAACTTGGCATGTCGTGCAGTCATCCGCGGAAACGCGACAAATCGCTACGCACCTACGGCAAAAGATCAGCTCCAGCAAGAGACGGCAACGACGAGAGGCCGGCCAAGAGGCAGCTTTTGACAGTCGACAGCCCAAGTCCAGACTTAGAGTCGCCAGCTACAGCCGCGAACCGGCCTACTTTACGGATCAAGTCTTTCGTCGAACCCCAAAACGCGCAGCCAACTGTGGCCCATCCCAATCCCAACACTGATGTGGATGTCCCATCACACTCCTCGATACTCAATTACTTCAAGCGCATCGCGCCAGGGACGGTCAAAGATTCACAGAGTCCTCCGAAAGACGAAGTGTCACTGGATCACTTGGCATCTTCATCCCCTCGCTCAGATATTGTCATCGCACGACGAAAACCCCGCCTGCTGCGACTGCGAGCCGCGTCATCTCCGTTGAGCGCCGAGCCCGCCGAATCGAACAAACGACGGGCATACGCTGAGAAGAACTGGGACAGTGAAACACCGCTAGAAGACGACTTCTCGGATACACCAAAGCAACATGACTTCCAGGCGCGTGACGGGGAACAATTACCCATCGATCAGGCAGACGACTGCACTGTTGCGAGAAGACCTAGTGCGACGTCGCTCAAGGCTAAATCACGGAGAGTCCAGACCACCCTGAATCTGTCAGCGCAAGCGGCCTTTGCGGAATGCAAAGTCTGCGATACGGTCTGGAATCCACTGTATCCCGACGACGTCAAATATCATGCCAAGCGTCACGCGACAGTGACGAGGGCCAGAGACAAGAAGCAGGATAACCTATAGCAAACGACACACTGAATGTCAAACACAGCCCAGTGTCACATCAAACACTTGCAGGACGTCTACTCACTACAGTGCATGAGACGGGCATCGACTGTCGATCATTGCGGCACCGTGATGTCGAGGTCGAATTTGGATAAATTGGGCGTCCCGCCCCCAAAAGTTGGAAGGCTGGCCTCGAAGGAATATTGCGACATTGACTGACAACTCGATAAGCAATCACATTTATTCGTCGAGCTCCGATCTTCTTTATTCAGGAGGCCGCGCGGACGACTTAATATTCTCATTCCCAGCTCGGAAACGACGTTGCGACCTGGTAGCTATCGACAAGGCGGCCTTGATATGGCATCCAGTACTGCGGCTGATATACTAATGGCTCTTCGTCTTACCAGCGCAGATCTAACGAGACCAAAAAGACCGGATCGGCCGATTCACCAAGTACACCCGGTCTTAGTGAATAGGGCAGGGCACTTTCTGTTGATACTATCCCGCAATGGATGACGCAAGCGTACGATTGGCCCTGCGGCTGCAAATGATGGAATGGCAAGAGGCTCGGGCCATTGATGATACCCCAGTCGCCAGAACCGGGCTCACCGACCGCGAGTTTGCTATGGAGTTATATGAGCAAGAACTTCGAGAGTCTTTTGGGGCTGCGACCACCCCACGAGACCACAATGGCACGGAGGACCTCATACTTCGGGAGCAGCAGGTCATGGCCGATAGGGAGCTTGCCGTTCAACTGAGTTTAGAGCACGCGAATAAGGGTTCAGATAGCAAACGGCCCGCTTCAAGTTCCTCCTCGCTTGACTCGGATTATGTCCGTCTCTTGGAGACCCTGACTATGACATCAGACGACGAAGAGCCCAGAGCAGAGTCTTCTGCTCAAGGCGCCGCCCGGGGTGCGGCTCGGGATGCTGCTCAGGCTGCTGCTCAGATTGCTGCTCAAGATGCTGCTCAGGCTGCGGCTCAATTACCTGAGCGTGGAGAGTTTGCGACTCAGGGGGCGGCTCGGGATACAGCCCAGGCTACAGCTCAAAGGCCCCAGGGTGAAGAGGCCGAGACTCGGGCTTGCACCAGCTGCGCGGATGACGTGGCAGTAACCGATCTGGCTAGATGTCCCTGCTCCCACGAGTTTTGCCGTGAATGCCTCGGCCGGATGTTTGTGATGGCCACCACCGACGAGTCCATGTTTCCACCGCGCTGCTGCCAGCAACCGATCCCAGTGGACGATCACCAAAACTTCCTACCGCAAGACCTCGTCAGCAGGTTTAGGGACAAGGCACGAGAATTCAGCGTCCGCAATCGCACATATTGTCATTCACCCCGCTGCTCGGCATTCGTGCCCCCAGAGAACATCGACGGAGATATCGCGACCTGTCCCCAGTGCAGACGACAGACTTGCACGCTTTGCAAGAGAGGAGCACACGTCGGCAACGATTGCCCCGAAGATGAAGCAACGCAAACCATGATGAACCTCGCTAGACGGAGAGGATGGCAACGGTGCATCGATTGCACCCGGATGGTAGAGTTGCGAGACGGCTGCAACCACATTAGTAGGCAGATGGAATCCCTTTTGGCTCTCCAAAGACTTGAGGTCTGAATATCGTTTTAGCGTGTTTTTGCGGAGCTCAATTTTGCTATTCCTGCAATGCGCCCTGGCAGACCTGTAATTGCGCCCTTTATCCGAATGAAGCAACCATACGGCGACTCAGGGGTAGGGATGAAGAAGACGAGCCGCGTCGAGCAGGACCAGCACCTGTTCGACCTCGGCCAATGCCCAATCCTCCCCCGCAAGCACAGCCGCCGCCAAATCATCGAGACTATCTTGAAGTGCTTGCCGACCCTGCCCGAGCGATACAGGCTCCGCGCGAAGCGGTGCCTGTCGACTTTCGACATTGGGATGTTGCGCCTCGATTGGGCCCTCGATTCGGCCCTGCGCCTATGCCAATACAGCTACCGCCAGAGCCTATGCCAATACAGCTACCGCCAGAGCCTATGCCAATACAAATCAATGACCTGCCGTTTAGAATGGGGCCAAGACGTCGCCCCGAGCTCCTACGTCCCAGGCCGAGACACGTCGAGCCGAACCCGAATGCCGACAGGCGCTTTCACGCGCAAAACCACAGGATTTTCGTGGATGACCCAGACAACCATTATCATGGAGGGCTCCTGACATATCATGACAGGAGACTGGTGAATGGAGATATAATTACCCTCTGCTCTGTTTGTCATCAGGCAATCGATTCAAGGCGGATTTTTCGCAGGCACTGACGACTGCTAAGGGTGGAGGTTAACACGATCAGGTTGCTAGAAGAAGTTTTCAGAAGAGAAACTCGCTAAGCTAGAGAAGAGAAGCTATGCAACTGCACAGTTGGACTGAGGTAGTTGCGAAGGAGATAAGATAAACGGAGAAGGAACTATCCGAAAGACGGAGTCCAGGAGAGTTGTGACTATACTCAAGATAGTACCTATTGCAGTATTACCAATCAGGACGATACCATATTCCCTATGAGCTAGGCAGTCCTGCCCTATGATCCTAATCGCTTTCGCTACGCTGATTACATCTTCCGGGGCGAACCACAATTGCACAGAGAAGCAAACGCCAAATTGAATCGATGGCAGAAGATGCATCTGCCAAGCTGTCTGAAGGCAAGTCACTTCGACAGAACAATGCTGTTGGCTATTGTCAACGGGCACCCGATATGAGAGACTATAGTTTCTCTGTTTACATGTGCAGTGTAACCGACATATACGTTCCTGGCAGCGCGAAAATGCCCTGATCAATTGTTCCGCACGCCACAATCAACACAAACTCGGCCTGCCAGCTGCTCTCCCGAGCACTCCAGGCCAAAATAGAAATGGGCTTTTTGCATCTCCAGGTTTTCCATAGCAGACCTAGTCACCTTCTTCCCTCGCCTGAGCATCTATCTATCAGCATTCGCTCCCCGAAGTCTAGTCAGGAAGCCTTCACGCGAAATTTCGACGCGAACACCCTTGGCGAACCGAAATTTTCCAATTATGGCCATGTCTCCTCTCGATTCGGAGAGCCTGCGGCTCGTCATGGAGCTGCAGCTGGAGGACCTCGAGGAACTCAAGCAACAGAGTAAGGGAAAGCAGAGAGAAGGCGAGATCACCGACTTTGAAATCGCCATGAACATGTACAAGGAAGAGATGGAGGCCTCCATCACCTTCGACCAAGACCGCAACCTCAGTCGTAGCATCGCTCGCGCCGTCCGGACGGATGGACTTGCCATGCTGATCATCGCTGCACAGGAGAAACAGGCACGCGATGACCGATCGCTGGCCATCACCCTGAGCGGAGGCAAAGCAAACAGAGAGAATGGTACTTCTACGGAAGTCTCAAAGCATGTCGCGTTCCTGGACGAAACACTTCTGCGCCAGTTTGAAGCGCTCAGTCTCAAGAGCTTTGCCGAGTCGACCGACGACGCCGCCGAGTATATGGACGACCAACTGCAGCGCAGGATTGAGGCCGCCAACTTCGAAATTGATAAGTCCTCTAAGCCTGGAGAATCGTCCACCCAAGGTGCTGAGAAAGGCTTGACCGAAGCCCAGGAGACAGAGAGCACCATGAGTGGGGAGTGCGCAATCTGTACCGACAGGCACGACGAGGCCAACCTTTCAGCCTGCCCATGCTCTCACAAATACTGCAGGGGCTGTCTGACAACTCTTGTCGAGCTTTCCACCGTCGACGAGTCTTTGTTCCCGCCTCGCTGCTGCAAAGAGCCCATTCCCATCGACGATTTCGCAGAAGTCCTGGGCGCGACCCTCGTCGGCAAGTTCAAGGCCAAGGAGATCGAGCTCGGGACACCCAATCGAACGTATTGTTGTCGTCCCGAGTGCTCGACATTTGTGCCGCCTCAATTTATCAAGGTGGACATCGCGACCTGCCCTCGATGCAAATCCGAGACGTGCGTCTTATGCAAGGCAGCGGCACATGAGAAAGAGTGCCCGCAGGATGAAGCAGCACAGGAGGTTTTGCGCATTGCGAAGGAAAACGGCTGGCAGCGATGTAATAAGTGCAACCGTATGGTTGAGCTTGGCTACGGTTGCAACCACATGAGTCTGTCTTGATTCCCAACCCCTGATCCCTTGATCCTTGTGTGTGTATCTTTCTGACAACTTTACTTCACCTAGCATGCATCTGCCGAGCCGAATTCTGCTACGTTTGTGGCGTGACTTGGAAGGCGTGTCAGTGTCCTACCTGGGACGAGCAGCGTCTGATCTTGCGTGCCGAGGCTGTCGTGGACCGAGGCAGACGCAACGCCCAGCTCCAGGGCGCACGGCGAGCTGCCGTCGTTCAAGACGCGGCGAGGCATCTCGCCCAAAACCACGATTGTATCACGCACGACTGGAAGTTTCGCAGAGGGAGGTTTGCATGTGAGGAATGCCATGACACGCTCCCGACATTCATCTTTGAGTGTCGGACCTGTGCCGTCATGGCATGCAGGCGATGCAGTCTCAATCGTCTTTAAGACGACATCATGAAGAAGGACTAGTAACACATTGCTCAAAATCAAAACTTGGAAGGGCTTTACCTCAATGGCAGGAAACCTGACTGATGAGGAGAGTGTACGAACAAGGGAAATATGTTGGATGGGTATACTCTTCCTCTCAACATCGGATGATGTTGAGACTCCTCTCCAATTTCACTGGGAATGAGGCACCAACATCTACCCAGGAGAGCTAGAAAGAAGCAGTTATGTCAGTCTATGCGATACTGGCATGACGCAGCCTCAGCTGTATGACAACAATCTGATTCCAAGTCGATTCTACGAATTGGAGTTGTCGTGACTTCTGTACAGCGGTCATAAGCCATGTTTTCAGTGCGATTGACATCAATCCTCCGTGGCGCAATCGGTGGCGCGTCCGACTGTTAATCGGAAGGTCGAAAGTTCGAACCTTTCCGGGGGAGAAGATGTTGTTTTTGCGTTGCATGCCAAAACCTTTACCCACTTTTTTGGATCCTCCCTTTGTATCCCAAGGAGTTCCCTGTTTTTGTGCTTCAAAGGTCAGGAACTATTATCTCTCTATCTATTACTTTGAACGCCTCTGAGTCCGTCAGTTGCCTTGAGCCGTGGCCAATTAGAGATACCTGCGTTTTGAAACGTAGGCTGAAGATTGGTTGTTGAGTATTTATTCTTGCTTGGCGACGATGGTGAATGAGGACAATAGTCTGGAATCCAGACTAGACTCTGGATGCGACATGCAAGTTGCGGACCATCCTTCGCAAAAAGGACGAGCGCTGGCAAATGGTTTGCCGTATAGCTGTTGCAAACTTCACGACAGTAAATTTAGTATAAATACTTCGTGGTGTGAGTTGATTTAATCACTGGCTACCTTACCCATCAATGACCACATGCCTGCCCACTACCTACCCTTTGTTCTTGGCGTCGAGAGTCGTAGTACACGAATGCAAGCTCTCCTGATGGAAAGGGCGAAATTCCCCCTTGATATTAATTGCGATAGAGGACGGATAGAATCTTTCCTGCTCGCACCCAGAAATCTGGTGCAGAAGAGCCTGAAGTTGCTCAAAAGTGCGGACTGTCGGTATTTGGTGCACGTCCTCTGTGTCTGTGGCCATATCAACATGAGCAGACGTCTTGAAGAACGATGTACACATTTTGCACCCTTGAAGACTTTCAATGCCAATGGCTTAGGACATGCTTTGTATATGTCCTGCGACTTGCAAGGGCAACGTCCAATGGCTCCAGTCAGCAAACACGAAGGGACTGGACATGGCTAGCGCTCGACTCAACTAGGTCCATGTCATTAGCTAGGTAGTCTTTTCAAATATTCGTGATACCAGACGAACGTCTAGACCGCGGACATGCAACAGCTGATGCGGCTTTGGACGAGTGCCACCTTTATCTTCAAATTCGCCTCTGATACATGTTGAGAGAGACGCCTAGAACCTGGACAATGAAGTAAGTCCCCTGATGACTTATTGCAGTTGGCATTCAATGTGATTTGGTCATGTTCGACAGCTGCTCCAGGTCCCCAAGGACTCCATGTCGAAAGTACCGGAAGAACCGAGCGTTCGCGGGTAATATGGAAGGTGTTCATTAGGGTTGTGCTTGTGGCATGTCGTACTTGTCTCCGCGACGTAATCAGCCAGCCGGACTTGAACGGTCGAGCACAGCACCCAGATCACTCTTCGAATTGCTGTGCATAATTCGGGAGCCACCCTTCGAATCTCTCCTGAGTGTAACTCGGCCACTTTCTCAACCCTTCCAACTTCAACGCTCATTCTTCTTCGACGCATCGCGCAGGCCGCATTTAATCACAACCAAAAACAGCACTTGAAGTGCAACAAGCTATACTTGACGCAGGCTGGCAAGCAGAGATCGAAGCATTATCCCGCAAACTTCGTTCTCACACAAGGAGCTTCGTCGAATTCTCAGGTAAAATCTCTTGCCTGGTTACCCTGCTTGGGAGCATGCACTGAAAGGTCGCACTCCAGGCATTGAAGGCAACTTCAGCAGCAGATCGCCCACGCCTATCAACAAATTCCAGCTTGTCAACTCTCGACAATTCTAGCAATGGAGGACAGCAACATTGTGGGACAGGAAGCCCTCGCTGCTAGCCTCGAAAATGTATGTCCGGCGAACCCGCGCCAGGTCGTATTCCCTAACCGCCGCCAGGTTCGAGTCTTGTCCAAGGACATCACAGCCATGCAGCCGCTGCTGCTCCAAGTCGTCGAGGGCTTTCAGATGATCTGCAAGGCGAACGAGAGGTTGGCTCTGGAGAACAAGCAGATGGCCGAGGTGACATTGAAAGTGGTCGAGGCAAACGCTCGCATCATAGAGATGCATGCAGAACTGGTTCAGGCCTGTGAGGAGAAGCAGCGGATGGACGAAGATCTTCGACAGTCCAACGAGACGCTGGTCGTTTACACGATGCGGCTGCTTTCAACGATGGGTCGACGTCGACGCCAGCGCAGGATTTAAATGCGGAAGGAACTGGCTATTCTGGTGACGCTGGTATCAGAGAGGATGATGGCGCAAGTCAAAGCCCTCGGAGCTAGATACTATTGCGATGCCTCTGTCACGCTTTAAGCGGATGAGGTCTGTTGACTGGAAGTTGAATGTCCCACGAAACAGTTGATACCCAATTAAGTCGAGATCATATCCAACGCATCGTTTCCACACGAAGATTGATCTTTCAAATTCGTGCCATGCGGTGTCGAAGATGATTGCGAACATCAATCGCATCCGAGACTATTTCGTAGAAGCATGGCATTTCAGTTACCAAACGATAATAGGCTTTACGCACGTTTCGACGGTCCACTTTTGCTTGGTTTCATCGCGTTTGCCACTTCTACAATGCTATTGTCAAACCAACAGCTACCTCTGTTAACGTGGCTTTTTTGTTGCCTCGTATTCGCAGCCACTAGCTCGATCCTTCAGGTCGGGTCGTCATGGATGGAATAATGTAACCCGACCCTGTGACCAGGCACTGGCACAATCATCAGACGGACGCATGACATGGCCATCGGATGGATCGATATGCCACCACCACCTCGGGACACAAGGATTCGTAGTCTGTTCCCAGCATCTCAATTCCTCCAGTCTGCAATTAGCATGCCATCCGTGCGTGCGTCAAACCTGCGTTGCAGCGGGTGTGTCTCCTTTTGGGAAACCCACGGAGCCCCGACCACGTTCCGATTTCCGTGGCGGTTTTGTCAAGTTTATTCTTTCTAGACGGTCGGATGAGAAAGTTGTCTTCTCAATTTGCTGGGCAAATGCGCCGCAGACCGTGACAAAATCGCATGTCATGGCTGAAGAAGGTGCGATGGGTGCTGCCTGCCGAGACACCAAGCCCGACATTTCGAGCCGAAATAGCTCGGCAGACTCTTCACTTCACCACAATGCCTCCAGGGACATCGTGCAGCGACATTTCTCCCTTTCCGGCGCGGCGAATCTTACCCTCGACGACGTCGAAACGGTTCATGTCAGTATTCGCGACCTTTCGGTCTCAGTCTACTTGGCTTCAACATGGGACGAAATCACCAACCGGACACGCCTGGCCAAACGCAATGCGTCACCCTCGTCGAAAGAGCTCTTGCGATCAGTCGCCGCTGAGCTTTCATCAGGATCTCTTACCGCCATCATTGGAGGTAGCGGCTCTGGAAAGACGACCCTGCTTAACACCTTGGCTGAGCGGGTGAGGAGCTCAAGGTTGAGCCAAATAGGTGCGGCAACGTTCAATGGCGAGCTCGGAGTGCACAATGTTCGACACGCCTATGTCATGCAGCAAGACATTCTCTTGCCGACTCTGACTGTCCGGGAAACCCTCCGATATGCTGCCGAATTGCGCCTCCCGCCTGCAACGCCGGTTTGCGATCGTCTCAGGGTCGTCGAAGAAGTCATCCGCGAGCTCGGGCTCAAGGACTGCGCCGACACGAGGATCGGAAACAACCAGCACCGCGGATGCTCTGGAGGTGAGAAGAGGCGTGTCAGCATCGGAGTTCAGCTGCTGGCGAATCCTTCCGTCTTGTTTCTCGACGAGCCAACAACCGGTCTCGATGCGACGAGTGCGTATCACGTAGTCCGCGCCCTCAAAGCACTGGCTCAAAAAGGTCGCACCGTCGTAACTACGATCCACCAACCTCGTTCTGAGATTTGGCATCTATTCGACAATGTCATTATCTTGTCAAAGGGCGATACGGTATACTCTGGCACCATGAATGGTTGTCTACCTTGGTTCAGCTCTCAAGGCTATGAGATGCCGCCCTTCAGCAACCCGGCCGACCACGTCATTGACTTGGCGGCAGTGGACAACAGAACCGCAGAGCTTGAAGAGGAGAGCAGCGTGCGCGTCGAAAGGCTCAAGAGTGCATGGCGTCTGGAATCCGCGAAACGCTTTGCACCCGTTTCAGCCGCCGGAAGCCCCAGGCGCCAATCGCAGACGGCCAAAACGGTTGCACGAGGCGGCTTCTTCCGTCAACTGATTGTCCTGACTGAGCGTACCTTCAAGGTGACATACCGCGATCCCATGGGCATGTCGGCCTCTATACTAGAAGCCGTCTTCATGGGCCTAGTCGTCGGCTACATCTTTTTCGATCTTGGCCGCGATCAGGCCGGCATTCGCTCACGACAAGGTGCTCTGTACACCGCTGCCGGATTGCAAGGATACCTTGTCCTCATCTTCGAAGTATATCGGATGACCATTGATATCCCAACTTTTGATCGCGAGGCTTCAGACAATTGTGTAGATCCGGTACCCTTTGTCCTGTCACGCCGTCTGGCTCGACTACTTACGGAAGATGTTCCTGTCCCCCTCATCTTTTCTCTGTTGGTTTACTTCATGGCAGGTTTCGATCGCAACGCCAGTAAATTCTTCATCTTCTTTGCTGTTACCCTCTTGAATCACTACATAGCCGTGACTTGTGCCATGGCTTGCGTCGTTACTGTGAGACACTTTGCCGGCGCAAGCCTCATTGCCAATCTTGTGTATACCCTGCAAAGCCTCGGATGCGGCATGTTCATCCAGAGCAACACTCTTCCAGTGTATGTGAGATGGCTCAAGTGGATCACTTATACGGTAATTCGCCCATATCCTGTGTCAAGAACTCTGCTAATACTCCTAGTTCTACGCCTTCGGAGCTTATGCTGGTAACGAATTTCAAGATAACTTCTTCGCCTGTCCAGAGGCGGGGGGGCCCTCGAATCCGGCCTGTGCGCCATATACTGGGGATTACATTATGGACCTGCTTGGATTCCCTCTGAACTGGGTGACACGCCCGATCGTTATCCTTTTGGCCTTTGCCGTCTTTTTCTTTTGCCTCTCAGTCATTGGCTTGCATATCCTGAAGCCTGGCATGAGTGTCGCGAGGAATCGAACGCCTGATACTGACCTCTCTGCTGGCAAAGAAAAGATGGCGGCTCGCTCCGTCGAACTGCGCACAATCGACCTCGGGTTAAATCGCTTTTCGCTCTCACTGAGTAAACGATCCGTCTACGGTAAGAGATTACCTTCAAAAGTCATACTCAATCCCGTCGATGCTACATTTGAAGCCGGAAAGCTCAACATCATCATGGGCCCCTCTGGAAGCGGGAAAACGTCGCTGTTAAATGCCATGGCCCTTCGAGTACGCAACTCAGTAGGCACAAAGTATATTTCCTCTGGCACAATCACCTTCAACGGTGCCAGACCTTCGGACGCGGTAATTCGATCGGTCTGCTCATATGTCTGCCAGGACGATGATGCGCTGCTGCCTTCCTTGACAGTGCGTGAGACTCTTCGTTTTGCGGCAGGCCTGAGGCTGCCATCCTTTATGAGCTCTTCAGAGAAACGGCTTCGCGCAGATGAAGTCTTGATGAAGATGGGTCTCAAAGATTGCGCTGGCACAGTTGTCGGCAATGACATTGTCAAGGGTATCTCTGGAGGAGAGAAGCGTCGTGTCTCCATTGCTGTGCAAATACTCACAGATCCACGTGTTCTTCTCGTCGATGAGCCAACTTCTGGCCTCGATGCCTTCACAGCAAGCTCAATCATGGAGGTCCTGAAGGGCTTGGCCAGTGAGGGACGCACCGTTATTCTAACAATCCACCAAGCTCGATCAGACCTGTTCAAGCACTTTGGAAACGTGCTATTGCTCGCACGCGGGGGATCGCCTGTTTTTGCAGGACCGGCCAAAAAGATGCTCGAGAATTTTGGCGAGCAAGGCTTCAAGTGTCCACAAGACACGAATCCTGCTGATTTTGCTCTCGATCTGATCACAGTCGACTTGCAGCGGGACGACCGTGAAGCAGAGAGCCGACAGAGAGTGCAAAGGCTCGTTGACGCATGGGGCAGCTTCCGTCCACAGACGGCCGGCGAAGCTAGAGAAAAGAAGCGTTCTAACGTTGACTCGGACGCAATCGAGATCGCAGCTGAAAAGCCTGCCCCAGACACGCTAGTCGAAGGAACGCTTTTCGATCAATCGAAGCCAGGCGACAAGGCGTTGCAACTGCAGACCAAGGCATTCGATAAAATCAACCTATCAACGCCCGCTGAGCTCGGTGCTCTCGTGCGCAAGCGAACTTCTTTTGTTGTGGCATTTCCGCTGCTGTTTTGCCGAGCCAACATCAACACCCGCCGACAGCCTGAGCTTGTCATCGCGCGCCTGATGCAGGTTGTGTCGCTGGCTCTCGTCTTCGCCCTCTTCTTCAGTCCCCTGCACAACGACTACTACTCGGTCCAAAACCGCATGGGCTTTGTGCAGGAGATCGGGGCCTTCTACTTTGTCGGAATGCTGCAAAACGTGGCCATATACCCCAATGAACGCGATGTCTTTTATCGAGAAGACGATGACGGTGTCTACAGCGTCGATGCCTTTTTGGCCTCGTATACAGCTATCGAGCTACCATTCGAGGCCGTAAGCTGCCTCATATTTGGCGTACTGGCTGTATTTGCAGTCGGACTGCCACGCACCGTCGTCATGTACTTTGTCACCGTCTTTGGATGCTTTGGCATCGTGTCCTGCGGAGAAAGTCTGGGCATCATGTTCAACACCCTGTTTGGGCATACCGGCTTCGCAGTCAACGTGATGGGTGTCTTCTTGTCTGTGGCTAACGTCATGGCTGGCATCTTGTCAATTGACATGCCAAAGCTATTCGATGCGTTCAATTATATATCACCAATCCGCTACGCTCTGCGCGCCATTGCGCCGTACTCGCTTCGCGGCGTTGAGTTCACCTGCAAGGACACCCAGCGCTTGCCGGATGGAAAGTGTCCGATCGAGACAGGCGAGCAGGTGCTGCAGCTGTACAAATACGACGGCGATCCCGTCGTTAACGTGGCGGCTCTGGCGGCCTGCATTGTCATATACCGTCTAGTGGCATGGGCTTTACTCAAGGTGATGAGGACCAGATGGGCAGACAAGAAGACAAGGTGACAGATTCCCGTCGGCGCAGAATCAGAATCTTGACTCTGCCTACTTGGTGCAACTGAATCACTTTCCCTAACTGCGCCAAGCCGTTCCTTGCTTTGACGCACCCATCAGCTGCCAATAGCGACGGGCAATAGCGTCCCTGAAATACATCGCGTCGCACATGTTTGACACATACATAACGAAGCATGTTCCCGCCTTGCAGCCATTGGCGCACTTTCTTGAGGGGAGGTGCGCCGAAAGTCAAATCGTTGGATCGGACGCGGGCCTAGACGAGCTTGCAACACCAGAATTGCCGGGGAGGGTATTTAGATGGGTAAAGTGCAATCGGGCAAGGGGAGCCACCATCTCTCTACTTTATCGGGAGCAAAAAGTAATTCTCAGCACTTGTTCTCAACGGGGATACCAACCTATTGTTGCCCTTCTCCGCAAATGGATTGTCTCAGCGTAGGGTCGTCCCCTTGATGAGCTGTTGCCCTGGGGGCGGTTCGATTCTATGACGTAGGCTCCGGAAACGTCATGACTTGGTCGGGGTAATCGACGCGGCTTCGCGTTTGCTACAAAACCAGGACCTCCCTCAAGCTGGCGCTCAAGGTTCGCGACCTGAAAGCTTCTTAGTTTACTCAATTGGCCCTACCGAATTGAACGATTCCAAACCCGCCCGCAAACTCAATTGATCGTCGCAAAGACTGTAGCAACTAGTCACGATGAAGGACAACAACACAGTGATTGAAGAGTTCAATGAGCTCGTCAACATGTCGCCATCGGAGCTCGAGTCCTGGCTCAAATCGGACGACTCGCAAAGCGCTGGATGGCCCAAGGACGAAGGCGAAGGTGAATCTGTCGGACACGATAGCGGGCGCAAGATTATCGAGATTCTGAAGGCGAATCCGGACAAGGATCCCGAGAAGTACACGGAAGACCAAATTGCACACATGAGGAAAGTCGCATCTTACTGGTAAGTGCGCAGTTTATGGCGAGAGATAATGCGGGTCCCTAAAACGGGCACTTTGTAGCAAGCGACACCTTGCCCAAGAAGAAAAGACGAATGACGAAAAGTCGGTCGAAGAGGTGAAGAAGACCAAATCCTACGCATCGCTCAAAAACTGGGGCCACGACGTCCTGAAGAAGAGGCAAGGCGGAAAGGAGGCCAAGAATGAGGAAAAGGAGGATGGCAGCGGCGACGACAAACAGACCGGAGAGAAGAGGAAAGCAGAGACCAAGGACACGGGCTCCAACAAAAAGCGTGAGACTGAGAAGGGAAAGTCGAGCGGAAGCGACAAGGAGGAGGAGAAAGAGGAGGAAAAGAAGGAAGAGAAAGAGGAGACAAACGATTCCAAGGCCAATGGTTCCAAAGCGAATGGATCCAAGGCCAACGGCGACGAGGCCAAGTCGAATGGAAGCAAGTCGAACGGCTCAAAATCAAACGGGTCCAAGAAGGACGATGCAAAAGAGGAAGAGATGGAAGATGCTGGAGATGACGCCGAGACCAAGGACGACGCCGATGGTGGTGAAGATGATGGTTCTGGCAAAGCCACGAAAGGACCCAAGGTTGGTGAGACGGTAAGCTGGAACTGGGGCAACGGTCAGCCCGAGGGCAAGGTTCTCGACGTCAAGGGCGAAAAGTGAGTTGAATTCCTGGTTTCTACCCCCCCCGACATGGATAATATTGCTAACGGTCAGCAGGACATCGGTGGAGACGAAGAACGGGAATGAAGTCAGCCGCAAAGGCGACCCGGAGGATCCTGCCGTCGTGCTGGACACGGGCAAGTCCAAGGCAATCAAGTCGGCTCACGAGTTGAATTGATGTAGTTAAAGATAGTTTATACAGATAATCGAGGGCGTTGTCCTTGTTCGCAAATCTGGTCGTGAGAGCAATTAGATGTTGGGGGATGGTTGTGGTGTACAGTAGCCTTGGCATGGCATGCATCGCAGTGATCAATCGGGCGATGCAATCTATCGTCGCATGATAATTGGACACTTGCCTACCCCAACGTTTTGTCTCGCAACCTTGTGCCGTAACTTGTTGCGGAATGGCTATGGCGGGATGTTGATGTTTATTTCTCCCTTGGTTATCTAGAGCGGAAATAATTGTTAGCAATTGCCAGCTAGGACTAGCTGCTGGAGAGCACGACCTGGACGCTGGTGCCTGGATTGTGGGCATCTTACTAAGGCTGGATCAATCAATCGATGCCCCGACCGAGGAACCCATGGCCAAGAGTGGAAAGAACCGACACGCAATAGAGTGGGGTTTCGGCAGGCGTTGTTGCAGAAGAAGGTCACTCACTTCGGTGTCTCTCCAACGAGAGCGAAGTGCGGGCGCCGGGCTTATGCTGGGTGCCGATTGCTGGTGCTGTGCTGTCATCGGTCGCTCCAGTCTTTCTGCTGCACAGCCTGCAGCCGCGGGCCTCGGGCGAGGTGCATAGACAAGAAGAGACGAGCGACCTTGACTCGACTACTTTGGTGGGTGGGTGTGTATTGATTCGTCGTCGTCGTCGACGTCGTCATCAACCTCACTTTTTCTTGTTTCCCAAATCTTCCGCCATGGTCCATGATCCGCCATGTACGTGAATAAACTCCACCAAATCCACCACCACCATCATCATCATCAACGAGCCATGGCACTGACCACGACACCCAGGATCGAGCCGTCGATTCGCATACGGAGGGCCATCCACATCGGCGACGTCCTGCTGGTCCGGCGCATCCTCAAGTCGCACCCGTCGCTCCTCCACAACCCGGACGCCTCCCTCCTCGGCCTCTCCAACTCGAACCTGCACCTGGCCGCCTCGCTGGGCCACCGCGACGTCTGCGAGGCCCTGCTGCGCGCCGGCCACGAGACGCCCTGCCCGGCCCTCAACGAGAACCATGAGACGGCCCTGATGCTGGCCGCCCGCGCCGGCCACACCGACGTCGTCCACCTGCTGTGCGAGCACGACCGCGACAGCATCCTGAGGCGCGACGTCCGCGGCCGCGACGCCGTCATGGAGGCCAGCATCGGCGGCCACGACACCGTCCTCCAGCTGCTCCTCACCTACGCCCCCGCGGGCCCCTACGAGGCCGTCCAGAGGGCCGATGCCGAGGGCAACACCGCACTGCACTTTGCGAGCGGAAACGGGAACCTCCTCGGCCTCCGCACCCTCTTGGCCGCCGGCGCCGACGTCGAGAGGCGCAATATCTGGAACTGGACACCGGCCGCCTACAGCGCCACCGTCCAGGCCGAGGTCTACCTCAAGGGCCTCGTCTCCGAGGTCGAGCGCCGTCAGAAGCTTAAGAAGGAGACGATGACGGTAAAGTCGAAATCAAGGGCCTTCAAATGGGGTGCTGCCGTTCGCGTCGTGCCGCAGGAGGCCGATGGCGATTGAGGCGACGCACGTGGACGGCTTTTGCCCACAGGCGAGCTGCGACGGTTTCCCGCAGATAACCCTTTTCTCTTCTAACCCTCCGCCTCATCCGCAAGTCCTTGTACATTCGTCTGGAACGTCTCAAGGCTTGTCCGATTGGTTTGCGGTTCGGTGACGCGCGGCTCGTTACCCGGTGCCCTGATTACGGAGCGAGATCGCCCGCCCTCACCCAGCCCGGTCTTCTTGGAAGAACGCTTGACCGGTGTGACGTTGCGAGACGGCACGAAATCAGCCGACATTTTCCATTCTTAGTGACAGTTTGTCTCTCTCCTCACATTCAGCGATTCTTTATGCCGCCGGTTTGCTACTTGTGACTTGCAACAGGGCAGCGGTGACGGACGGCCTCTGGTCGGTAACTCTTACTGGGCAAGGTATGCTCGTCACTCACCGCTCACCGAACATTCGACTCGCGTGAGCATCCAGCGCATCTACCTCTCTTGCCTGATGATTTAGCGCGGTCATTGACGACACGAATTTGGACGAAATCATGAATTCAGCGCCGGGGAGTCATGAGGGGGTTTATCACTTGAGGGCGTTACAAGCGCGGTATTTTGGAAGTCGGCGTTCCGTCCCAGTCTTTTGCCAGGAGGAACTACGGTGTTTGGCGGGCGTTCTGGCTTTGCCACCGGGCTTGAATGATCCACGACAAGTCATGGGATCAATGGCATGGAGCGGTGATGGGGAAGCGGGTTGTACAACGGCACCGGTTGCCGACATGCTTTCCTTACTGAATCAGGACACACGATAGTCAGGTATATCAAGACGCCTATTGACTTCTTTCCCCCCTTTTTATGTCTGGCTCCTTTTCACTTCTCTTCACCCATTCGTGTGTGTGCGCCCGAGAAGTTCCGAATCAAACCGTGCACGGGCAACAACAGCGTTCCTTCACTCATCCTCCAGCCCAACCTCCCTCCCCCCTGATCAATGCCCGACCTGCCACGGACGCAGAGAAGGACCATTGACGTTGAACCAGACTTCTTGCCGCGTCCCGCCACCAAGCTCATCGTGACGCAGTATCTGGAGACGAGTCAGGATCCCCCCTATTGGGCGCTGATTGTGGTCGGGGCCTTTTACGACGGTCACGGACGGGTTCTCTGGAGCACGGAGCTGTTTGCTGCCAATCTTGACATTGAGCTCGAGTCGGACGACGACGACGACGACGAGGATAATAGCTCGTCAGAGCTTCAAGGGGAAGAGGAAGAAGACTTCTCGGATACTTCATCGTCAGGTTCGTCACACATATGAATTCTCCTCTCCCCCTCTTCCGTGCTTGTTTGTCCCGGTATCACGGGCGCGCGTCCCTCGTGTGATTTGAAAGCATCTCACTTCCTCTCAATCCCCTCTGTGTGCGCCGTCTAGAAGCTGACATGTCTTGTTCCTTGTTGTTACAGCGTTTTCGGAAGACTCTGACGAGTCGGTACACGAGCACCAGGTTTCGATTCACAGACAGCCGCGACTGGGTGGTGCCTTGATATTCCCCACGGCCGACATTTATTACAACAATCCCCCGGCGCTCTTGCATCCTGCGCATCAAGGACCTGTTCCCGGACATTGGCAAGCCTCCTTTGACCAGTCTGCTCGTCGCTGGGTGCACACTTGGCAGCCTGCTCTTCGTTGACATCTCTCCGTCCCTGTCTCTCGCCGTCTCAGAGTCTCAACTCGAACTTCGACTCGACTTACCCGCTTCATTCATCATCGAAATGTCTGGAGGCTGGAACCCGCTCACCGGGCGCGACCCCGTCGGCAGCCGCCCGCCCTTTGCTCCATACGGAGCCCCGCCACCGTCTCAGGGTCAGCCTTACATCTACCACACCGGAGGTCCCGGCTACAATCAGGGTACAGTGCCTCAGTACGGCACCTGGGCTGCTAACTTGGCTTACGGAGTCTACGCCGTAGGGAGCGCTGGGGTCTCGGCTGCGGGAAGCTTTCCCCAGCAAACGCCGACCGCCGGATTCTATACGCAGCACACCTTTTCGCAGCAGCCCAACGGCACGGGCAGCCCCTTTGTTCGTCAACCCCAGGTATGGCCCGCCATCGACCCGAACATGCCGGCCGCCCAGATGACCAACTCGACCGGCGGCGTGGGCTGCGAGCCCGGCTACAACTACTTCTTCCCCATCGAGCACGCAAAAGTTCACGTCTTCAAGAGCGACGTGCCCCCCTGGCGGACGTTACCTGCCACTCAGATCCCCTTCTCGGCCTCCCATATCCCCTGCAGTACGACCGTCGCAGAGCTCATGAAGGGCTTTGGCTGCACTAACCCGGTTCCCAAGCGGAACAAGGTCGTCGAGATCACCAGCGGCGGCGGCGGTAAGTGGTACAAGGGACTCGAAATCTCCGGTGGCGACAAGGAGAGCATGAAGAAGACGATTGGTGAGCTCGGCTGGGACTCGACCAGAACTGGACTCCCGCACCAGAAGCCCGTCGTGTGTTTGTGGTTCTGCAAGGACTGAGCCCGCTCAAGTCTCAATCACTGAAGCAGAGTGTCGAAGTCTGAGATGCTACGCCAGGCTTTGACGTGAGGTGATATCTGGATATGCCGGGAACTGGTTTTGTTGCGTGCTGGTAAAAAGGGGTTTGGCAGATTGCCATCATATTGACCAAGATTGTTTTTGCAGATGGCTATTTGCGGAGACTGAGAGAATGGTAGTGAAGTGACGTGAATCTGGATCGAGGATAGAGATTGATGGTTTCTGCAGCATAGTCAATTGACTTTTCTGCAACTCGCTCCGCCAAGGATAGGCAACAGTGAAGACACTATTCGTCAATGCAGCCGACCGAAATGGGATTCGCAACGCGATTCGGGCCGCTAGGGGCAACATGGCGCCTTGGCCATTTTCTGTGATCCATATCACAGCGATACAGAACTCCAATGAAGAGATGTGAAGGGGGTGTGAGCCGCATAGCTGCTGCCTGGCTCGCGTCAAGTTGACCCGAACGGCGGACGAGGCACGATAGCTTCCACACGCCCTGGCACGCCGAGCCTGGGCAGGGGTAACTTGAGGCGCAGCCCGAGCGAGAAGCAAAGTGGCCGAAGCCGGCACTCGTGAGTGCCGCGTGCCGCGTGCACCGGGGGGTCTGGCGAGAGAAACAGGTCTGTCACTGCCGGTCTTCCATTGGTCCCGCGGCGTTCTAGAACCCGGTTCATCGGGCATCTGGCTGCCGGAAGATCGTGAGAACCAGACCGTGGTGTGCCTGCATGCCGGAAACGTGCAGCTGCGACGTTCTCGCGACAGGGCAAGGTGACTTGCACAAGCACATTGTGATCCGTCAGCATTCGGATGGGATACTGCACTTCGGTGCTCATAACATCGCAAACCGTGAGAATGCTCGATTGCGCGCGGCCAACTGAGCGAGATGCAGCTTATAGGCCTAGATTGCCCGGCGCTTAGACAGAGCCTAGACTGTCGAAAGAAGCGACATGCCCAACGGTCTTTACGAACCCGGGAAGGATGCAGATAAGAGCTTCATTCTTTGACAAATCATTAACTCTAAGATTAGGCAAGGTGAAGAATTGGACGTCCCAGGTAATGGCAGAGGCAACACTACTAGGTTTGTTAGCCATGACCTAAAGCTCCGTCTCCCCATGGGGTATACCGACGCTAGAACGAGTCTCCTTCCGATGGCCGCATCGGCTCTTTGGATCGGAATCTCCACTAAACAACAACAGCACGCCGTCTGTTGACGACCGATCTGGTCATGTGCCATGGAGCACGTCTCATCCAAGTCAAAAGTAGAGGACTAGATTGAACGGAAGCCGGGATGCAAAGTAGCCCCCAAGGAGGAGTTCGGTACCTACCCAGAACGTAATTGGAAGCCGAAGGCTCCGTCGAAAGCTCCAGACCGCTTCTCGAGGCCGTTCCCCATAATCACTCCTTGAAATGCGCGTCATCGGGGCGTCCCATGGGGCTGGCCAAGTGAGCCGAATAATTCATGGCAGGCAGGACTTCTCGTTGTCCATCAACGCTTCGCCCTCGAAGGCGGGATATCCTTGCAGTCGGTGTATCAACCATGCTGAGGTACACACGCCCTGGCCACCACGAGCGCGGCGCATGCGATCCAGGGCCCAGGATGCAGAGTGTGGTTTCACATGGCAGTGAGGGTCGGCGAAAATGGGGGGCCGAACTTTGCAGGGAGCTGCCAGGAAGTTGGAAAATAAGGATCGTCATCGACTGCAAGTGGTGGAGACCGTCCCAAAGCGCATCCATTTGCCCGAGAGGTGTCCGCGGGAGAGGACCGACTCCTTGCCCTGACGTACGGCGGTAACGGTACAGTAGAGCAGCGAGGGTCAGGTGGAGAAGGAATTCAATGACCGAAGTTCCGAACGGTAGATGCCAAGACGGCCAATTGCAGCTTCCCATCGGAGTTTCGATCTTCGTGGAACAAACCTCTTTTGCCCCGGCCACCGGACCAGAAGGGCATGTCGTGTTAGCCGCCTTGGGTTATTCACATTAACGAGTCTAACAGCAACTGTCGAAATGGGCACATTTTGCTTTGTGACCGACAACCGAAACACGCACCGGTCCCTTGGATCGCCCATTTCAGCCGCGAAGAGACGGTGCTTCAGTAGTTGCGATGATCCGTCAGCCTGCGCTTGCGGCGGCGCGACTCAAGTGAGTGGCTTTTTCTGTGACCGCACAGCAACTCGTATTCGAGATCGTCGGGGTTCAATTGATACATTCATTATGCCTAAAACACGGGCTCAAGTGGGCGTGTTCTTACAATGGCGTAGACGCACGCGCTTGAACAGAATAGAGCTGAGATGCAGTTGCTAAGTTGCTAGAGGCGAAGATCATGGCCACTTTGGGCATCACGTGCGACGGTGCAACGTGCCCTAGCCCTTTAGTTGTTCCTTCCCTTCTTTCCTTCACCCGCTAAAGCTGGTGGTAACTCAATTCAATCCACCCAAACGGCTGCTAAGGATGAAAAGACCCAAGATCAGCATCTCTCCCGACAAAACATCCAAGGATAGGGGTCAATTGAGACTCTAGGGTTCTGCCTCCACTCCACGGCCACCTCATGTGATGATAACATCTCACGCAGGCATCAAAGTGAAGCTGTGGACTGACTGATGGGAGCAACGCAGTGGCCGTCATATCATTCGAGGCACGGAAGCCAAGTCGGCAAAAATGCATTAGTCGTGGCATCACTTTGATCCGCATCGGACGCACAGACGATGAATGCTAGCTCATCCGATAGCTGCGTCTTGCTGCAGCTCGCGTTGCGCTACAGGTTGTCGTCAAAGATAGGCATGACTTGCTGCAGCCGTACAACCACCATGAATTGCTGGCGAGGATGCTTATTGGCGACTTTATTCTTTCCTCCCATGTTTCTCAGCTGCGACATTAGGCAACAGAGTATCAGCACTTTGATAGACGTGTGTGCGGTATTATCTGGGAATGGCGGCTTCCGACCCACCATCGGGTATTGTGCTCGACACCGCTTCGATATCAGGTAAGATTTCAGATCGTCTTCTCAGTGTCTACCATGGGATTTACAGTACGAAGTGAACTCGATTGACTTTACTTTGGCCAACGATTGCCTTCGCAGTGAGTGACAACAGCGTCGCCGTCGCCAGGCAAGGCATGTTCCGGCCCAGTCAAGGGTTCCGAATTCAGGTTGTCAAACGGTCTATGAAGTAATTACGTCCAGCTTCTCAATGCTGTTGGCAGCAAACGTGCACTGGAGAGGGAGCTCCAGGTGCATGCAGCGCCAAGAATTTGGATGTACAGCACAGTCGCATCGACCACGAGCTGCCCCAGGCTTGGCACGACCCCAGGGTGGAGGAGGATTGAGAATCTCCAGATTGATTGAGCCCGGATGAGTGGTGGCTGGGCGGTAGGGATGGAAGCCCGCATGCACCGGCCCAACAGGCTGCTCGGAGCCCATTGCCGGCCGCGACAGTGGAGATGAGTTGCCCTTTCATCCAGTCATGGCCAAAGGAATTCTGCTGCCTGCCTGCGCGACCGAGAGTGACGCCAATGCACCCCTAGCCACACACGCTTCTCGAGGCTGAGAGAATCTAGTGGCAACTCGTTCGTCTCGACAGTTTGCATCGACGACCGCCCGCTGCTTTTGCTCCTATTCGTTTTGCGAGGGGGGCGCCTCTAGACGAATGCGTCCAGATGCTGGGTTTCCATTCGAGTGAAGCCGAAGGCTCTCCGTGGAGAGGGGTCTCAATCTTAATTCACCCTGCGTCGTGCCTTGGACCCCAATGCAGGCATTGCCGTACGCAAACGGCCTATTCACAGTTACACGGGAAGTCTGTCTAGGAAACCCCAGGTCTCTCTGCGGTGTTCAAAACCACGTGCCCGTCGCACGCATCGTCCTCATTCAGAAACAAGTCATTGTACGTACAGCAATCGATCAACAGCCAGCTCGACTCCCTGCGGAAACGTTTGACGGCCCAACTGTCGCAGTCTATCCTCTATTCCTCTAGAGGCGCGGGTAGTCCGAGGCTTTCGGGAAGCAGGGGGGGCGATTCGGTGCTAGACCAGAGGGTGTGACACCAAATCCTTTCCCTGCCCACTCACGTACGAGGCGTTGGCCCTGCTTTGGTAGGGTTTGAACGGTCATCTGCCATGGACATCTAGGACCGACGGGTGGGTTCTCCGGGGGCTCCCTTGCGCGGGGGATATGGAGACGAGGGATGCGGGGGATGGGGGTGGGTATCGTAGGGCCTGTGGGGAGAAGGTTTGGACCTTTGATTGGGGCATCGCCGACTTCCCCTTGGCAGCGGTGCCACATGAGCTTTGAATGGGGGTGGGATGGACCTGATGGGGGCTTCGGGGGCTCATGTCTTGGGGCTCTTTCCGGGTCCATCGCGGGCCAGTGAACGGACAGGGGGGGGGGCGTCTGGTCCCGCGAAAAAGCATCGTCCAACACATCACGGAAATCGTCGCCGCCTCTCTTTGCCGGGGGGGCGTCAGCACGCTCCGCACGTTCAGTACCCACATCCGGCATGGCTGTTGTGCATGGTCAGGGTGTCAGGCAACGACCTGTGCCTGTGCAACGAGCGGCTATGTATATCGAGGCTTGTTGGCCCGCGTCTGGCGGTCTTCCCGTTTGCCGGAATCATGAATCTCCTGCGCGCGACGCATGGCGCCTGTCAGACACACAAATAGCCATTGTCTTCCTCCTCGGGAATCCCCTGTCTCGCGTCGAGTTAACTTCCACCACTCCGTCCTCTCCCCTTCCGCCACCATCTCGTCACATTTCTGGGTGACCAGCCAGCTTCAGAGTCACAGCCAGCGACTCTGGGCCAATAACCGACAGCATCAGGCCTGAGCTATTTTTTCTAAGACGAGGCGTACTAAACTGTTCAACATCTCTGCATTTCCGCAATGGCAGACATACGGTTCGCCTTGGTCCCTTTCGACTGATAATCAGTCGCAATGTTACTGACTGATCCTCCTCCGCCTTATAGCCCTGAGCCCAAGGCTCAACGTGGCGAGCATTTAGAGGAAAAAGGCGTTACACATGCCGAAGAGGTCGATCTGTCTCGCAATCTCGAGGCAAGGTACGTCTACGTTCATACGCCAGCCGGGTCCAAGTCTGATAGGCTCGCCATAGGATCCGAAATCCCCTTGAGGGCATTCCCCGCGAGCAGCTCATGCGCGATGTCGAGGCTTTTGCCGAGTATCGTGGTCTGCAAGAACATGTTCAGCTCCTCAAGAAGGGTGCCTTGATCGCCCAGAACCCGGCGGAAGCGGCATCCATTGACGGCCCAGAGAAGCTCTCGCCAGAAGAGATCGATGTTCTTGAACAAGAGCGGCTACACCGATGGCGCATGCCCATGAGGCTGTTCCTCACCATCGCCACCTGTTCCATTGGCGCTGCGGTACAAGGATGGGATCAGACCGGCACCAATGGAGCCAACATCTTCTTCCCCGCGTACTATGGCATTGCCGATCACAGCGTTAGGTCCAAGATTCTGCTTGGCCTCATCAATGCCGGGCCCTACATCGGAAGCGCGTAGGTGGTTGCAAATCAAGGTGTCCGCGGGACCATGCTGACTCTGTTTTAAGATTTATCGGATGCTGGCTTTCGGATCCTTTGAACAATTACTTTGGACGTCGAGGTACGATCTGCCCGATGATATACTCATTCGTGTGGGCAGGCAATTGACAAGAGACCAGGCACAATTTTCTTTTCCGCACATTTCTGCATCTGGCCCGTCATAGGGTCAGCGTTCTGCCATACTTGGGAACAACAGCTGGCCTGTCGTCTCCTCATGGGCATCGGCATGGGTGCAAAGGCGTCGACTGTGCCCATCTACGCTGCTGAGAATGCTCCTGCTTCTATCAGAGGTGCTCTTGTCATGTCATGGCGTACGTAACTTGACGTTATTATCTGCGGCTTCATCGGTTCGCTGACGCAAGTGGAACAGAAATGTGGACGGCCTTCGGTATTATGCTTGGCACGGTATTCAACCTGGCCGTCTACAACGTCAAGGACATCAACTGGCGACTTATGCTTGGTGAGCGAGACTGACTCAACCCTTGTGCCCATCTGCTAACAACTCATCTCAGGCGCCCCGTTCATCCCCGCCGTCCCTTTGCTGATCTTGATCTACTTTTGCCCCGAGTCTCCCCGTTGGTACATGAAGAAGGGCCGCTATCCCGAGGCCTGGAGGTCCATGATCCTCCTGCGGAACAGCCCGGTGCAGGTCGCTCGAGATATCTACTACATCAGCGCTCAACTCGAGATCGAGCAGCAAATCATCGGCAAGACCAACTACTTCTCCCGCTTTGGCCAGCTCTTCACCATCCCTCGCATTCGACGTGCAAACTTGGCTGCCTTTACTGTAATGATTGCGCAGCAGATGTGCGGTAAGTCATGTGTGACTCCATAGACCTACTTACTGCAGTACTGACTTAACGGAAGGTATCAACATCATTGCGTTCTACTCGACCACTATTTTCGTCGATGCCGGTCTCGGTGACTACAAGGCTCTGATTGGTTCCTTTGGCTTTGGTCTCGTGAACTGGTTGTTTGCCTTCCCTGCCTTTTGGACGATTGATACGGTGTGTTCCCCAGGGACCTTGATATTTGTCCGTATGCTAATGCATACTTCAGTTCGGCCGAAGAAGCTTGCTTCTCTTCACCTTCCCCCAAATGGTGCGTACTTTTGACTTCGCACCTTGCTGTCTTCACTTTAAACTAACAACCCTTAGTTCTGGACCCTCCTCGCAGCTGGCCTTTGCACGCTCATGCCCACTGGTACCGCCGAGGAGCCCAACCAAGCAAGAACGGGCTTGGTGTGTCTGTTTGTTTTCCTTTTTGGCGGTAAGTGTTGCAAAATGCCGTACCTTCAACACTTTATGAAGTCTGACTCTGACTCTGCTTAGCCTTCTACTCCCCTGGCGAAGGGCCTGTCCCGTTCACCTACAGCGCCGAAGTCTACCCTCTTTCACACAGAGAGACGGGCATGGGCTTCGCCGTCGCTACATGTCTATTCTGGGTACGTCGGATCATCTTCTACTGCGATGTGTTGCGGATGACTGACCTTGCTTGTTCAGGCCGCCGTCTTGGGAACGTCATTCCCCTTTGCCCTCGACAGACTCCACACTGTGGGCGCTTTCGGCTTATACGCTGGATTTAACGTGGTGGCCTTCATCATGATCTTCCTCTGGGTACCAGAAACGATGCAGCGTACACTTGAGGAGCTCGACTACGTCTTTGCCGTACCTGTTCGCAAGTTCGCTGCGTATCAAGTCACGCAAACCATTCCTTGGTTCTTCAAGAGATATGTGCTCTTCCAGCGCAACGCCACGAAACCTCCGCTGTACCACTTTGAACACGTCGCGGCAGATACTGGCAAGCAAACGACTGCCACTCATGGCGCTACAGTCAGTTCCGAGGATGACAGGAAATCTTGAGGTGACGGGCGTCCATAAACAGTCTTATTTCAAACGACTCGTTATGATGATGCAAGTATAGCAAGGCTATGTGCTGCATTCAGTTGGGAAGTTACCGTGCTCTCGTAGTTGTGGAACACGATGGGCTACTATTGCACCGATACCCTATCACATTCGTATGAAGAGAGTCTCGGAGTTTTGTATATGTTCATATAATGGTTCAAACGAGGGTCATGAGTGACGCGCAGTCATTACCCGGCTCATGTCAAATGATTCACGGCGCGAACAGACTCTATGTTTTGGTGGTGATCCGATTGATCTCTGTGCATCGCTGAGACTTGAACAGGAATATATAAAATGATACGAAATTACCAGCATCCACACAATGATCGCCTTGTCTCCTACCGTGCAGGTGTACCTTTGCCTTTGTTCATCGAGTGTTTGTGAGAGCCGTGAAGCAATTGGACCTGCGACCCCTTCAGTGAAGCGCTTGTACCAGACATCAAGCGAGCGAACTATGTACTGACCTGCCACAAATAGGAAAAAAAACGCAAGAGAGTTGCTGTACTTGCCCTGAAACGGTCGTGTTCGGTTATGTTTCTTGGGTTAGCTTCGCAACTGAGCCTCCTCGCATCGCGCACAGCATCTGAACATATTCACGGCGGTGATGCAGTTTCCTTGGACGTGTTCACTCCGTCGAGGGCGCGAATAAACATCCAGATTGCTATAAATTCAGTTCCAGATATGATGGAACCCGACGATGGTTTCCCCTTGGAGTATCAAGGCAGCAAGTCAAGGTCTGACTATCTGACAGCCAGTCCATGCACTCGATACTCTTCGAAACCTATCGCCTATACTCTACAGCTAGCTTCAAGGTCTTGTCTCTCTTTCAGCGGTCGTGATATTATTGCTTAAAAAGTGCAATAAAAGGCCTTCGGTATCTGCGTTGGAACCACCCATCATCATGCAGGGCCCAGACGGTTACGACCCCGAGCAGGGGGAGTGGGTGCCGGCTGAGGGGGTCATCAACGCCGAAGACTTGTGGGAGGAGCACCGAGACCTCATGGACGTCTTGAAAGAACTTGACTACAAGAACCCTACGGCCGAAGAGATTGGCTCACCTCACACGCAGGAATGTGTCATGAAGCAGCGCATCTTCCTCTACTGCTGGACCGTCCAACGTCTCTTCCGCCTCGACACTAGGCAGCCGCAGACGGACGCGTTCTTCAAGTGCAAATGCAAGGGGAGCGGCGAGCGTGGATGGATGTGGATGGAGGGCCTCCGAAGGCTCAATGGTCGAAACGAGAGATACTGTGGCCTGCGCAAGAGGCCTGACCTTGCGGATGAGGACGATCCCAACTATGGGCGTCCTTTCTACAGCTCGGACGTGTGCGAAATAGTGTAAGAGCATAACCCTCAGCAAGGGTAATGCTCAGGCACGGGTGGTGACTAGATTGATGGAGTACACCGTTGACAGTCGGGTAGAGATTTGCAAATCAGGTATGCTTCTGACGATATCTACGATGAGCTCGATAACACTCGAAACAGCTATCTTATGTATCTGCGAGCAGATTAATAGTGCTATTATTAATACATTTGCGTTTGAAAGAAGAGCCCTCTCCCGCCTACATGAAACCTGCAAGTGATGAAAGATGACTAAATTCGAAACTGGAAATCCGAGAAGATGACCTAGGATTTTGGTGTAAATGTGAATTCTAAAACCGAGAATCTGGAGCATCGAGTCCGACGAGGCACTCATTATCCGAAGAGTATTCCGGTCGAACTTCATAGAGGCAGAAAAGACACACTGCTGTGAGTATAGGGGACCATGAAATTCAAGAATGAACTCCATGGACTCCTGTCAGTCAACTCGGTATCCTCGGCAAGTTCAAAAGTTTCATTACCATTGTTTGGCCAGTATCAGTCCTTTACCCGCGCAGTATAAGCAAAGTACGCTTGCATCAAAAAGTCATCGTACGCCAGCTCCTCCGCCGTCGGCCTCTCATCCGGGATCCAGCGAAGAATACGCTGCATAAAGTTGACAAACAGCTCCTTATCCTCGCCTTCGAGCTGCGTTACTCGGTCGTGAAGAGTTTGCTGTGGAATAGGGACCGATCCTATCCAGTTCCCTGGCTCTCAGAGTCAGCCGTTGCGTTAATGATGGGAACCCCTCCTGGGATATAGCTACACTACCTGAGACGTCGAAATAAGGCATTTCAGGCCCGACAGCTCGTATCAACTCCGGCGGCGGATTACCCATGAGCGATACCATTTCGGCAAGATGCTGTTCGTCGTTCAAGACACCACCACGCTTAGCGTTGAAGAGACGCCGACCCTCTAGGAGGCCCCAAACCTTGAGAACAGATGAATCACAGATCTTCTCGACTCCTTGGAAGCGGAATCAGTGGAACTCACCATGAGGCCAATGGACCAAACGTCAACCTTTGAGGACCACTTCAACCCCATAATAACCTCGGGTGCTCTATAGACGCCAGGCATGATGTCGCCTTTATGGGGCCCTGGACCGATTCTTGCCGATCCTAGGTCGCTAATGACGGGGTTACCCTCAGTTTTAGGCATTGGTCGCGACGAGTATATTGTCCGATCCGGCAAGACCTTTCTCGCTCCCGGCTGTTTCAACTCGCTATCCTCTAGCTCAGAGAACACACGTGGATCAAGAACCCCGAGCAGGACGTTGTTGGGAGAAATGTCTAAACGCTTTGTTAGGCTCCTTGCTTACTTTGGCCTTGAAGAAGTGCGCTTTACCCGTGTGAATAATATTGTTCTTGTGGAGATAGTCAAGAGCTATTAGGAGTAATTGCGTGCTATGTTGCAGCATGCGCTTTCCGAATCTTTGTCCGGGAAGCAAGCTGCAAAACTCTGTGAAAGTCATGCCCATCGGCGGATAGACCAACGTCCAATGCTCTCCATGCGGTCCCTTGATCGAAAAGGAGTCTTTGATGATGCGGACTGCCGCTTTTCCCGGATGGACTTGGACTGGTGCAGACTGCAGGTAACGACACACCGCGATCTCGTTACTCGCCTGGTGCAACAAGGGGCCCTTTCTGTTTCGTGTGCAAATTTTGAGAACTTTATACGAGGCCTCCCTAGGAACATGTCAATCATCTGTAAAGAATTACCCAAGTCGGGTCTTTGCACGGATTTACCGTAGGTCCTTTGCTAGCCAACTTGTTGAAGCAGTCCCTCGTCCAAGTTTGCAAACGACTTGATATCGGGTATTGAAAACTTGGCCGATTTCCACAGGATAGTAGTCCTCCGCCACGTACCCGGGTATCATCTCTTCCTCAAAGGGTATAGAATGTGATATGCGCTGGTACTGAGCTTCGGACAGGCTACCCTGCTGCTTTATCGTGCTGATTTTGGCAGTCTGCAAATATCTGGTGGACGCAGACCAATAGCCATGCACGGGTCGTAACATTTGTCGCAATGCCATCGCGCCTAGCTTTCGGCCTGGCGAGAAAGGGCTGCAGGAGATCATGGCTTGGACGTGGTCAGACCATATTGTGCCGCATATTTTGAATGGAGTGAGATGAAGACATTTGCATGAGAGCTCGAGGCGCCAATGACACCGCCTGCACGTCGACAAAATACTTAAGCGAACCCTGTTACTGACCAACACATGTGTCGCGTCCATGTTTGTGTCATGTTTCCAAACTTGACGAGATGAATCGGTCATCTGCATGTTACTTCAAGGCTCTGCAGGGAAGTGCATATGCATCATTTCCATTCATTCTTGAAATCGTTTTGGATAAACTTCTTTTCTACACATGAGAGCATTCTTGTCGCTCATTCTCAACTGACTCTTACCACGCCACCTTTTCTCTTCTATCCTCTGAACTTGAGAGAGAAAACACCACGCTCAATGCTGTTTACCAGAATGTAACCACTCTCAAAGTAGGGATAGACGGACCAGGCGCCATTGAAAGTGACCTCGCCACCAACGGCATCATCCTCTGGACGAACATCGAAGAAGCCAACCTCCTTGAACAGGGAGCCGCTGTCGTCCTCGACGATGCTCGAAACATTGACCATGCGGAGGCCGGAACCATAGTTGCCCTGGTATACGATGCCATCTCGAATGTACTGGTTGTGGTCGATGGACTTTACGGGGCTCTTGTAGACACCGGTAAAGACTGGGTGCGTCAGGTCCGATACGTCGACAATGTACGTGGTGGTATGGCCGTCGCCCGCCTCGCCGGCTCCATTCATCTCGTCCTGCTCATCGTCGAGGAGGAGGTAGCGGTGGTCAGAGGTCGCCAACCATCCCTGGTGCGTGTAGCTGGCACCCTTGTACGTCGTGCGGGACAGCTGCCGCGTCGAGGCACGACGAGAGACGTCGACAATGGTCAGCGAGTCCTCGTTGTAGCAGAAGCAGATCTCGTGGCCCTGGTAGTCTCGCTGCGGACCGTTGTAGTTTACGCACTGGGCGTCGTGCGTGTACCCGTCGGCAGGGTTGACGCAGCCATTGTCCTGGGGGTATCTCGGGTTGGAGACGTCGACCATCCAGGGCCCGCCGCGACACTTGAGGTTGCGCGAGGTGCCGACGGCGAAGATTGTCTGCGTCTCCTCGTTGGCGACGATGTTGTGGCTGCTGCCGAAGCCGGTGAAGTGTGCCGTCAGGTCGCTCCTGGTGCTGAAGCTCGGGGGGTTCTTGGGGTCGACCTTGAGCAGCTTGGTGAGGTCAAAGATCTGGAGGCCGTGGTCGGGCGACTCTGCGCCGATGTAGGCGTGATTCCCAATGACCTTGATGTCTCGCCAGATGGCCGGAACTGTCTGCGTGGGCAAGCGGCCATAGTATTGAAGCTGGCCATCAGGTAGCACCTCTACGAAAGCGGTGCCGTCTGTCTCTCCGACGAGAGCAAACTCTCGCCCGTCTGGTGAGGTCCATCCTAGACCAATGTCAGTAAAGGGCAAACTGATATCATGACTTCTCTTCGAAAACTCACCCCAGATGTCGTTTCCGCGGCGTGTCCGGCTTTGCAAATCCTGGTGTCGGAGGAACCCCTTGAGATCGAGCTTGTTGCAGCCATACTCGCCCGCCTTGCCGTTTGCGCAGGACGTGGGCCCCTGGAGGACATAACGATCTTTCGCAAAAGCGCCAGCCCGTTGATCCTCTTCGTGTTGATGGAGCTTCATCTTCATGGCCTGCTCCATGGACACCGCGTTGGGGGCACTACTGGCCATGAGATCTATCGGCCCTACCACACGCTTCGACTTGGTCGACTTGGCCGGGCCAGCCAGGGCGGTGCCGGCCAAGGCGCCGAAGAGAATGGACGCAAGAGTCGTCTTCATCTTTACAGGGTCTTGTTTCACTGACGCCGAGATGCGGTTCTCACAAGCTCTCATCGACTGATCATCTTCTTCACCTGCCCCGGCAAAAGCTTCGACTATATAAATGCTTGGCCACTCACGAAGCCATTTCGCGCAATCTCATGTCTCATCCAATGAGATGGATAGCTGCCTTGACTTGGATAATTAGGGCAGGTCGTCTGGGGAAGCGTGCTTGCAAATCAGAATCAGGGTTGTATCCCGCCACCGTGCCGTCGTCTGTAAGTGATGAATGCATGCTGGCAAGGTATGATCGGCGCAACGCATACTTTGTACATTTCTTCGACGTTGGATGGACAGGGTATGCGCCTTCATGGTGCCCCGACAAGGAGCCGGCGGCTCGTAATTGTCCATGCGGCATTTGGCATCGGCGAAGCTGTCTTGGGGACTATGCTACTGGGCGGCTCTCCCTCCGCAAGCGCCGGCTCTTGGCAAATGACGACGTCTGGTGTCAGGCATCTCTCAGACACGGCAATCTCCCCATATGCCGAGCCCCAAGGCATCAGTGTGTTATTACACTCTTCCTCCAAGATGGCATCAACACAGCCCTGCCATCTCGTGCTTCGTGCCGCACCTCGGCCGGACGTTCTCAGCCGGTTCAATGTTATCAACGTGCGTCGGACCCGATTCGACTGCGGCCGGATACAAAAGAACTCTCGGGCGACCAATTGGAGATGGCCTCACTTGGCCGAAGACGCATGACTGAGGGGTTGACGTGTTGAAGATCCGGAGGTGGGCCGGCGATTGCCAATACGACTGCAGCCAGATGCATGGCGCCGGCCCCGGCACCGCTGCGGCCTGGTCGAGTTGGCAACAAAGTGACCATCCCGCAGGCACACTCCTTGTTACGCCGTCTACCGACAATGGCGCCGAGAGGGCATCTCAAGCGGAACTTCTGTTTCGCCTTCCTCTTGTCGCTAGTCAGTCCGGCGGCGAGACTCTTTCGGCTCTCCCCGGACTTTTGCAGCATGACGTGATTCCGATGGAGCGGTTCATTGAGCGGGGGGCATGAACGCCCCAGATGGACCCATGGTTATTCTTTGTTGCAGTGATGGCGGCGGAATAGATTCACTACCATGTAAATGAGGGACCGGAGAGAGAGAGAGAGAGAGAGATCGCTGGTGACCGACTGCGTCTAAGACACAACGTCAGCTGGCAACAAAGGCTACTTTGTCCCCGTTCAAGTCCAACTCTCTCTGTGTGATCCAAAACATAAACTCTGCGTCTTCAAGCGGCCCTAAATTCTGCAATCATCTTTGTGCGGGCGCCTCCGCAGGGCTGGCAACTCCCATCAATCCGAGGCTTCGAGTCGACCAACAAGTGGCAAAAGAGTCTAGACTTGGCGCGCGGGCAAAAAGACACGGTCTGATGCAAGCGGCCTGTTCTTGACGCCTCATTATTCAAGAATAGGACCCATCTCCGAGTCTAAATTCCCCGTGACAGCGAAGCTTCCCTCCCCCAACGTGTGACATGTGCGGTTGCTACCGTTCGCCTGAGGAAAGTCCCGAAAAAACCTTTGTTGGAGTCATGACTGGTGAATCACTTTAGTCACCAGAGATCGACTTGCCTGTTTCTTCCAAGCGCATGCTCTGATAGGTCGACATCCGACTTGTTTTATGCAAGGCGTCAGTCGGCTTGATTCGCCGAGCCTTGGTGTAATGGTGAACGTGAAGTCTTGGTGTGGGAGGAACGACATGGTATTCGATTGGTAGGCGTATTGCTACTAGAATTTGGGTTGCGGTGACGCAAAGCCAAGCAAGAGGCTGCCTTGCCGTCTTGGCTTTCATGAAGACGGATATGGTCCCTGACGGAGTGAGCCAATCATGTCGGGCCCGTATCTGGACTTTTCTTATGCCTGGACGGGAGCGAGGGACGGATAGAGTCCTGATATAAGTGTTGTGAAGCCCGGGGCGTGAGAATTAGCGAAGGGTAGACGCGAATTCTCAATGGTAAAAAGACGTTTTCAGTAGACCGCTCTATGATCGCCGGTCTTCGGGCTGCACCAAGATATCCGTCATAAATGTTAGTAACTTCCCACGCTCGCATCTGGAATCTACCAGTCTCGTTGTATCTCCACTCATTATCATTCAACGACGGCCGGAGAGCTTCAGCAGCAGGCACTCTGGATTGAATAGTGAAAACGCTTGGAAAGAGACGTTATTCATCATGATCATGAGCTGGCCATCCACTGCCGAGAGCGAAGTTCTCAACAAGGATTGCTCACCTCACTTCAGTCTACTCGAGGAATGAAACGTCTGGAAAGTCCGGACTCGGTCCCCGGAGCAGACCCTCCTCTCCGCCAGACATGACGAAACCAAAAAAGTCCACCATGTACGCCCCAAGAACCTCCATGACCCTCCTCCCCGTAGCCCTTCCCCAGAAACTCTCGAGTTCTTTCCTATCTCGTAGGCCTGAAGCGTCTCCGATTAGAGAAAAGTCGAGGAAGCTCCCATGCACGGCGTCTTTGACGTTGAGCATCTTGAACCAGACTTCCCTTCGTTTCTCAGCCATACTTCTATTGAATTCTCCCCAATCTGGTAGGGAAGTCGAATTGTGGCCCTCGGCTCCAATGATGAGAAACGGCTTTCCGACACCAAGTTGCTTCACTGGACCCCACAAAGCGCCGTCTAGGTTGACGCCACCGAGTATACGTGGTTCTGCGAGCATGGCTGCTGCAACGGAAGCGCCTCCAAACGACTGGCCGACGTAGACCGTCTGATGGATATCGAGATGGTCCATGACAAAAGATATATCCTTGGTGCGCACTTCCAGGCCGCGCACGAGCTCGCTCTCGTTCTTTGGATCTCTTCCGATTCTTCCCCCGAATATGATATCGCCGTCAGGAAATTGCACCACGTCCGTTTCATATGAATGATCCAAAACAATGACTTCGAAGCCAGTGCTAGCCAAGTTTTGAGCCGTGGCCGAGTAGAACAACCGAGTTGTGTTTAAACCTGGCCCGAACAATATCGTAGGAAATTGGCGATGATAAGAACCGTGTGTCTGACAACAGACATCAAGCTCCAATTCTGCGATGATGCCCTTGGGCCAGCCGACGGGTCCAAGGTAGGCGTTGAGTATTTCATCCTCAATATCGGCAATAGCTCTCGGCATGTACGGCAAACGACATGTCTTTTTGCAATTCGCGTGCGGAGTCGGCGAAAATCGCGAAATCATCAGTCGCCGCACGTGCGATGAGTTGAAGGGGTCCAGTCGGCTCCAGTCAACAAGCTCTCGAGACTCCCACTGCACAACATATTGACCCTGGGAACCGGGCAACACTGCCGCAAATGCTGTAGCCGCAGCCAGAGGCGCCAGAAAGTAGCCGGGCTTCATATCGAAATGCAACGCGTAGAATCACATTCGCAATGCGGGCAAAATGGACGACGTAGAGACTGGGCCCGCCGCAGGACGGAGATCTCGGGTATCTGGCGACACGATGACATCTCTCACTGCAGGTTATTGTGATTCGCGACTCTTGGTCCCATCGCCGCGGATCACCCTGTAATCAATGCGCGTTCGCGCTGTGGAACCAATCACAGCATTAAAGATGGGTTCTCAAGAGCGATTGGCGAAGGAGAAAAATGCCGACTGGTAGCATTCTCGAATGCGGATGCCAGGATAATCAGCCATGCTGTGCATATACCACGACCGGAAACTTCAATGTTGTCAGCCTCGTTGCTGTGTCACACCATCGCGACTGTCGGAACTCCGAACTGCATATCTGTTGAGCAGCATACCATATTCAAGGGCGATGAGTATCGATGACTGGCCGTGACTTACTGGAGATTTTCTTTGAAGCAATCATACGACAGCAATTTCGAAAGCTGCGGTGATCGCCTGCTAAAGGTATTGTGACGGCATTTGCGATAGCTGCTTTTGACAAGTCAGGCACCTAACCCTCCAACTCATGCGCCGAGTGAAGCCGAGTCCATGGTAAGCAGTCGTTTTTGGCTCCAAGGCTGCAGCCGTCGGAAATCATTTCTCATCTAGATCTGCGGAGTCTCAAGACGCGATTGATTCGCTGTGCCCCGTCCAGACCTTTGGGACAGGTGAAGAAGCTTGCCGACCACGCCGGCGCTGTCCCTCACGTGAAAGGAGGAGGGCCATACACGAGATAGCTTACTGCAGTCTGTGGGGATAGCGGCTGGATGCAATAGAACTTGGCACGGCACGGCTCAAGCGGGAGCGGCGGAGCTTGATGCTGAGCTTGAAGCGACGGGAGGCCCAAAGGTAGCTGTGAGAATAAAGCCCGTGGGCTCCCACGCGGAGTGCCGTTAGATGGGCGGTTCAGAAATATCTGCGTCGTATCGGCACCGTAGCTTCTACGTAAATCGAAGCATTCCTTTGACTGGAGAGTTGGAGCTTTGGTGGAGACTCCTTCTGCGGAAGCTTAAAAGACGCGGTCGCCCGGTGCGTTGTCGGCGTCTTCCTGGCGAGCAAATACGCATACACGGCACGAATCGCATCTTCAACTCCGGCGCAATCGAAGTCATGTCCTCCGAGAGCAATGGCGCCCACGAGGCTCTGCAGCCAATCCATCCGTCCATGGTGGGCAAGCTGGATCCAGTGTTCGAGAAGCTCTACAATGAAAACGTTGCCAACACGCCGCTGAAACCCATTGACCTGAGCGAACTTCGGTCAAAGTACTCGGTGCTGTACAGTTACGGAACGGGGCCGGCGCCGGACGTGGGTCGCGTGTACGACGACGAGATTCCGCTCGACGACGGCTCCGGCGCCAAGCTGGAGATCCGCGTGTACGAGCCACCGTCTCCAGGGCCCTGGCCGGTTCACATGGACTTTCACGGGGGCGGCTGGGGACTCGGCGACCTCGACACCGAGGCCCACATCTGCAAGCATCTGTGCCTCAAGGCCAATGTTGTCGTGATTGATGTGGCGTATCGGCTGGTACCCGAGTTCGCCTTTCCGACTGGCGTCACTGACAGCTTCGCCGCCCTCAAGTACGTTCACGACCAAGGCGCATCGCGGTTCGGCATCCGGTCCGACAGCATCTCGGTGGGCGGCGTCTCGGCCGGCGGCTTTATCGCGCTTGCACTGGCTCACATGGCCCGCGACCATCGGCCGGCCCCCATCTCCTTGCGGTTGGTGGCGGCTGGGACGCCCGTCATCGACGACCTGTCACAGTACGCATCGGCAGGGGAATCGCCCTTTGCATCGATGCAGGAAAACGAGATGGCGCCCACGCTCAACTGGGGCCGGTTGTCGTGGTTCGATAGGCTCAAGTGGTCGTCGCTGCCGAGCGACCCGGAGGAGCACAGCACGGCGCGGGCGCGCGTCGGCTGGTTCGCCAACTTGCTCAAGGCGCCCAGCTATGAGGGCCTCGCAAAGACACTCATCTACACGGCGGGAGCAGACCCCTTGCGTGATGAGGGGGAACGCTACGCTCAGCTCTTGATTCAGAGCGGTGTCGAGGTGACGGTGAGGCGCTTTCCCGGTGTCCCGCATCCGTTTATGCACATGGACAAAGACTTGTGGCAGGCTAGGGAGTTCATCAACCGAACCGCTCGCGAAATCCGCATTGCGCATCATGACCCGTAGCAGTGGCGCCGAGCAGAGAGTCTCACGGACACTGTCGCGATGGGCGAGGGAGCGAGCCATGGTCCCGCTTGCGCAGATAAACGGCTCTTAAGCTGTACCTGCCTATCCCATCCGTGCGCTCGGGAGGTTGTACGAGTGAGACGCGACGTAGGCGTCGGGAAGGATAGACAAGTCCTCACTTGTCGTCTTCCCCCCTACCCTCCTCCATCCCCGGCCAAGCATGCTGAGGCCGTCTTGGTTGGTCCGTCGGTCATTTGGCCATCGCCAAAGCCCGGTGTGTCCGACTAAGCCCGGCCTGCCTGCTGAAATCCTGGCCAAAACCTGCGTTCATGCGTCAATACTCGTTGATGAAAGAAGAACGCATATCAGGTCCAGCATTGGCATTGGGTAGTCCTGTAATTATCAGGAAAGCACCCCAAGAAAATAAACCAGAAGACTCGTCGCATTTTGCAAATAACACGCTCAGTTCGTCCGCTAGAGCCGAACTCTCGGGCTTACCGTGAAGCTCTTTGGTGGGAGAGCTCCACCCGCCCACAACCCGACCGTTCCTCACGGAACAAGTTTGTACGCGCGGCTTGTCGATCAGTAGTTCCGAAGTAGTCTTACCTGCGCTTGGTGTATAGAGAACTGCTCCTCGCAGGCATCTTGAGGTGACGCATCAAGTATGTTCAAAAGCCTCATGGGGTACGAAGTAGACACTACCTATAAATACTTACAGCGACCGGCCCGACTATTCGTGAGTTTATTGCTTCGGATCGGATGTTAAAAAATTGCCTGCCGTGAATGTTCGAGCTGTGGTCCCTGCACATGCCATAACTGGATACTGCGGGCGGACGTATTGACTGACGAGGCGAGCAAAGATGGTAGCTGATTGACGAGTCTGGCAAAAGCCTTGATCATGCGGTGATCTGTGTCTCTTCAGCAGCACGCAAAGCGCTACCGTTGGCTTGAGACTCTTGAGCCTGGGCCCGTTGGAGAGACAAGGGTGCTCCGTGTGTGAGATTGAGAGGGACCGCAAGGGAGCGAGGGCAGTCTGAGAAGAGCTGTCGCAGGCTGGCCTCTGGCCCATGTCGTGGTCTCTTCCGGCAGGAACTTGAGCCTTGTGCTGCCCAGCCGTATTGTCATTTTGAGCGCCAACATCGCACAGCGCGGCAGAATACAATGTCTTGACCAACGGTCCCTGGCCGAACTCTCTGATGCCAGGCCGCCGCTCGTTCTCATCTTCTCTCGAATCAAACGGGATGCATGAGAGCGGGCGCTCGGGTGTCGCACAGTGCAATACCGCCGCAACACTGAGAACGCAAGGAACGCGAACTTGGCTAAGTCGTGCCGTCGAGCGCAAAGACGTTTCCCCTGCCTGCCAGAAGCAAGTTCGGCTCCGACCGATTCGAACTTGGCGTTCCAGCTCGCAATTGTACCCCGCTCGCCTCGTTGTTCGCCGAATCATTGGAGGGCAGCATGTTCTTCCTGGGCAAAGGAATCCGACTTGCATATTGTCAGGGTTTCCCACACTGCTGAATCGATGTCATGAAGTACAGTATTCATCGCCGACGGAGGAACAGGATTGTATCTGATCCCCCGCTGAACAACACCACGGAGTAGCATCACTCTTATGGGACAAATAAACCGCGCGTCGAGATGGTGTTTCTTATGCAGCCGTCTGATTGTCCGTGTTACACACCCCCATCGGCCGCGTCAGACGCGCTGACCATGTCCTTCAAGTAAAGGTTGAGCCTGACGGGGATTGTGAGAGATGAAAGACACTCAGGACATCAAGGAGACAATAAAAGGTGACGGATATCGGGGGCAGATTCGTCACTGTGTGTCTCGCGGAAGTAGGATTGTGGTCGAGGTGTGGGAGTCTTGTCAAGGTCCCAGCAAGGGTATGCCCGGTGAGGTTATTCACAGTTCACGTTGTTTGAACAGCTGGCCGGGTCATGGCCGTATGCGCACGGACAGGCGGCAGTCAATCGTTGCATGGCGTTTAGAATACGCCGCACGACTTGCAACATAGGTAGTTGCCACGCCCGTTACCAGGGTGAGGACCGCCAGGAGCCATTCCCCTTGGCCGGCGATGAAATGTGAAGCTAGCGAGCTGATGAACGTACTGTATCTGTGAACTGGTGAGCTATTGTACCGGCTGTCGCGTGAAGGCCACTGCTGAGACAACTTCCTCGCAGCAGAAAGAACCGGCAACATTTGAACGGCCTAGCGGCGAGTGCGTCGTGTAGAGTAGCCGAGCGGCGTCACCAAGGGCGTTGACGGATCGATTTGGTGATGCCAAAGACAACGTCTGCGAGGGATCTGGCCGCAGCCGCTGGACGGTTAGTGCCGTGATGAGGGCACAGTACAGATGGGCACGTGCTCACCCAGTCCTACTGTATGGAGGAGCTGGGGAAAGGTGTGGAGGCTTGTACAGGTACCTAGGTATCCATCTGAGGTGCTAGCACAAGATGAGAAGCAACATGGAGGCGCTCAACTGGATGTACAGTATTGTCGAATTGTCCGCAACAGGCTGGCCACGACACGGGCAGTGGATAACATGGTAGGTGCAGCGGCGCATACACGGTGTTCCCTTTAATACTCATGGCGCTGATGCGAGTAGACCAGTAATCACTAATTGATGGCAGAGGCAGCGGAACCTCAAGACCCATTGGGTGAATTGAGCCGGCAGACGAGGCCGACGCCTCGACGTCGACGCCAATCCTCGAGAGGAATCAAGCCTGCAGCGCCAAGCACGACATGCTGAACCAACCTGTAACAGGTCTTGCCTACCTACCTATGTACGTAAAATAAGCTTGCGTCGAGCCGTAAGTGGTAAGGAAGGACGTTTGCAAACGCGCCGTCACCTTCCCTCGTGGAGATGCCGTTGCCAGAAGGTGCAAGAGCAGGTCAAGCTTTGGGGGCCGCCCCATCATTCAATCCCAACGCTCGAGTACCGGCAGCGGGGAGATGCACAGTGAGCGCGTGCAGGGTCCAGGGGATCGATCCCTCATGCCACTGACTGCCCGGGTACTTCGTAGAGGTGGTACGGTATAGGCCGGTCATCTCGTACTGTATTGTGCCCTGCCTCCTTCGCACTGACGCTGTACCCTGTACCGACACTCGCTGACACCGGGAGCTTCCCCCAGTGCACCCATGTCCCCTTGTCATTCTGCCGCGGCCGGTACAAAGACTTGCTGCATCTCGAAGAGTCTGCAGTGCAGCAAAGTCGTTGTCCCCTTGGCGCCGAGGCCTTCCCACCGGCGCCACTTCAACGCCCAGCCCAGACGCCAGCCCATACGCCCAGCCCACACCTCCTTCGTCCTCGCGCCTTCCTGGGCTGGCCCAAAACCTACAATGCTCATTGCCTTCCGTCTCTTCATCGCACTCCTCCCCATCCATTCATTTGCAGGCCTCTAAATCACACCGTATGCCTGCCTAGACCAGCGTTCCTATCTCGCGCCCAACGACAGCAGCCGCAGGACATCTATGATCATCGTCTACCACGATCAACCCCGATATCCCCGACGAGCCCGCAACGTCCGCTACTGAGTCCGGTTTCGTCGTCCAGTAGCCTCTCTGCCCGGCCGACTGTTCCGGACGGGACCCGGCAACCAAGCACAAGTTCGAGTGCCCCGACAGCCTCAGGACGCACCAATGGGCTCCGACAGCCGACCCGTGTGCCACCGGTGTGCCCAGATCAAACAGGCTTGCGATGGCAGCCTCCCCTGCGCCAGATGCGTACGTCTAAGCTTACCATGTCGTCCTCGCAACGCCACGGGAGGCATCGTCGACGAGGCCCCCAACGGCGAACTGCCCAAGGCTCGGATACGGAGAGTTCAGACGGGATGCCTCATGTGTAAGCGGCGCAAGAAGAAGTGTGACGAGACGAAGCCAAGATGTGGTGACTGTCGCCGCCTCTGTCTCGACTGCGCATGGCCTGCCGAACGCCATAGCAGAGCCAAGGCCACTTCGAGCGTCACCGCCGCCAACGTCGCCGCCGCAACCGAGTCCATGATGCACCACAGCATCAGCGCAGCAGCAGGGTTCATGCCGTTAAAGGCAGAAGTTTCCATGATGGAAATTCCCATCCGCGGCAGTCCAAGTCCCGTCTCAACGCCCACCAGCGGTCGCCAGGGGAGCCATGACAGTGTCCACAGTAGCCTCATCAGTCATGTATCTCATCCTGGTGCTGGTGGTTTCGTGCAGCCGCCCATGGAGCACCCGACCGAACACCAAACCCTCACAGCAGCCGCCAGCACGTTACCCTCGACAACAGCGCCGTCGGCTTCGGCTGTGGCGGGTGAAATGACGCTTGAACTCATGAGTCCGGATCAAGTGTCCTGGGAGATGGCTAGCTCACCACAGAACTGGATCGAGGCCATCACACCAGTGAGCGACGGTAGTCCAGCAGCATCAGTCGAGTCGACGCCAATCTCGTCGCTGTCCGTTTATGTTCCCCAATTGCTCCCCCAGATCAACGCGCCCCAAGACAAAGCGCTGCTCAACCATTACTCGTCCATCGTTTCGTCCATATTGTCCCGGCGATGTTCTTCCAATAATCCATACAATCACTACCTTCTCCCACTCGCCCAGGGCAATGATCTCGTTTTGCATTGCATTCTGGCCCTGTCGGCAAATCACTGGCGGAAGCTGCAGCCCTCACTAGGTGATCGTGGCCTTGTACACAAGAGTAAGGCCACTCAGGCACTTGCTCGATTATTACCGCACGTCGATAGAACGAGCGCCGATATCGCTCTCGTCAGCAGCCTGTTGCTCTGCATGACAGAACTCTTTGACGGGACCAGCGAGGGCTGGAAGCTGCACCTAAAGGGTGCAAAAAAGCTGTTAATGACCCTCAAGGGGCAACAAGGCGACATGATGACGGGTCACTACAAGTTCCTTCTGCGTCTTGCTCGGTTTCTGGACACAGCTGCTACGACGTCGACTTGTCGTCCGCCTCTTATAGGAGAAGAAGAGGCCGAGGCCGCGGCTTTGGATCGAATGTCGGCATCGCCGGACGAAGAGGACTCGGCAGTTTACGGCATCCCCAAAGAACTGTTCCATCTGGTTGATCGCGTCAATACGCTCGCCGAATTGAGGAGTACCCGCGTCGATGCTGCGTCCGAAGCCGCTTTTCGCGAGCACGCAAATGACATTGAAGAACGCATCAACAGCTGGTCATACGAGTACAGCGGCATGGCGCGCTCAGCGTGGAATCTATCACCGGCTAGCGAAGACGTCATGCAGGCCACGTTGGCATTCGAATGCGCGATTCGATTGAGATTGCATCAAATCGTCGAGGGCTATGAGCTCACCGACCCCAAGGTTGGCCAGTATGTCGAGGGTATCATCGATGCGGTGCAGAACATTCGATATGGCAGCCCGTTGGAGTCCTGTCTGGTGTTTCCTCTAGTCATGGCTGGAGGCGCCTGCTACAAACTGGAGCATCGCGTAGTCATTCAAGACCGGTTGATGATTATGGAGAGGACGTGCGGATTTGGGTACATCTATAACGCACGAGATCTTGTTGAACGGGTCTGGTCGAGGAGGGACACTGAAGGAACGGGCGCCATCGTAAATTGGGCGCGCATCCGATATTATGAGATGAATGGCCTTGTCCTGTTCTGAAATATGAACGTCAAGGACGCTCAATGATGATATGATTCCTCAACTGGTATTTTGAAGCGATTTCGCGAGACCTGGTCCTTGGCACTTGTGTGAAGAAGTCTGTTGATTGCGCCTGATCTACCCCTGGATTGTAATTCCGGATTGGCGATAGTTTCCCGGCTGCGCATCCGGCAATTCGGACAGTTGAATGGTGACGGCTTCAACGACTTCATGGGATCCTTTTGCGAGCTCTTGTACATGATTGTGCATTTCGTAACCACAAACCTCCTCGATGGTCAGTTTCCCGGGATGGTCGGTCGCGGTGCTCCAGCCGATGCGCTCCGTTATGTCTAGCCTCGCCCGCCGACTCGCATCCTGAAGCGTGGTCGCGCGTGGTTTGCGAGCAGCCTCATATACGCGCAGCTTTTGCTCAACCGAGAGCTGGCTGTAGCGAGGGGAGAAGAGGATGCCGAGCGCGGCGGCGTCTTCGATGGCCATGCAGGCGCCCTGGGACTGATCGGGCATCATGGGGTGGGCGGCATCGCCGAGCAGGCAGCATCTGCCGCGGATCCAGTACGGATACGGTTCGTGGTCGTAGAGTCGCCACATCTTGATGTCCTGAGCGTTGCGGAAGAGCAGCTTGAGGCGCTCGTCGAGGTGCGGAAAGGTGTCTGCGAGGTTGGCGCCCGTCGTCGACAGGTTCCAGCCGCCCTCCCTCACGTCGTTCTTGTCGGCAGAGTAGAAGCAGTAGCAGCTGACGACGTCGTTGCCGGAGCAGGCGCTCATGACGATCTTGTCGATGCCGTCGCCGCCCCAGAACTCGATGGCGCTGCTGTCGCAGAACGCGGACAAGCCAAGGTCCCGCAGCGTGTCGGCGTGGATGATGCATTGGTAGCAACACGACGTCGAGGGCGTGATGACAGGGGCGATGCCGAGCTTCTCGCGCATCTGACTGCGGATGCCGTCGGCGCAAACGACGACATCGTGCGTCGCTTCAGTGCCGTTGTCGAAAGTGATTCTGCCCGTCGCTGCGTCCAGCTCGACTGCTTTGTGCCATGTTTTGAGGACGGCGGGCGTGCCCTTGCCCTCTGCCGAAAGGGCGGCGTGCTTGAGGAGATTGTGCAGATCGATGCGATGAAAGTTGTTGTAATCCGTACCGAATCGTTGGTTATAATCTCCGAGGGGATACGTGCCGGTGATGCTCCCTGTGCGCCAGTCGTGCCGTATGAGGTTCCGGAGGACGACGGGTTTGGCGGCCTTGATGTCCAATTCCCACTCTTGCAAGAAGCGAGACCCGTTGGAGGCGCAGGATAGCGAAGCGCCGACTTCACCGGCAAAATCGTACCTTTCATAGATTGTCACGCGGTGACCGGCGCGGCGGAGGGAGACGGCGGCGGAGAGGCCCCCGAGTCCGGAGCCGATGACGGCCATGTCATGGCCGGCGCCCAAGTCCGACATTACTCTTACGAATGAAAGAGATTACCGGTTCCAGAAGAGGACTGTGAAACCTTGGTTTGCATGGAGAGTTGTGCCGACTTGTTAGAACATCAAACGATTGTCTGGCGGTTGGGAAATATGGCGACTTTGCCCAATATACATGTAGCCTCTCAAATCATGGCGTGACCGGGACAAATAGTCGCTTGAATAGTAGTAGTGTTCATGGCGAATTATCGTTTACATCTGCATGCAAGTATCCGTTGGCGTGGTAGAACCATTGCTCAGCCCAGCCCAGCCCAGCCAAAACATGATTTTCGATCCAGAGCCACCCGCGGACCCGGGGCGTTTTCGATGGCTTTGGGGCGGACATGGGCCATCTTGGCGAATCCAGATGCGCCGAGCACACCTGTCGAGTGGTTCTCGAAGGGCAACAAGTTTGCGATGGTCTGGTTAAAAAAAAGGGCGTTGTCCCCACGGGGAAAGGGAGTGCGTGGGTGTAGGTGCATGGTGTGTATGGGAAGGTAAAGGACAACAAAAGAAGTGCCGTCGAATTGCCTCGGCGAAACGTGGGGGGAACCATACTTGGAAGGTACAGCTTGCTTGCTTGCTTTCATGTTGAAAGAACGGGTAACCCAGCTAGAGAGCGGCTAGGCGGCACGCAGGGCGGACGGCTCGCTGTCGACATACCGTGACTTGACTAACATGTCGCCTCAAGAATGAGTTACTCAGTGACATTGATCTCTGTAAAGGACTAAAGACTGAAACTTTGGAAACGGGAGGTTCATAGTTGCGGCGGGTGTGTGTCCGAAGAGCCGGCAAGAGTGTGTGTGAGAAGCGGTCGGGTCCGCGGGGATTGGGGACTAGAAACACCGCGTTTACACGGCTGCCGCTGGCTCTTGTCTTCTCTTATGCGACGGCGACAGAAATCTCATGATTTTTTCCCCTGTGGTTGTAATAATAATAATCGCGTCTGTTATATCCCGGGGATAAGTATGGGGATGTACAGTTGTTTCGTTCCCGATGACGCAGCTGGAGAAATGCGCATCTGAATCGAGGTCAGAGTTACACTCGCCCTTGGCTATTATGACCAGATTAACAGCCAAAGAAAGAACATCTCAATCATATCCCTACATTTGCCTGAATGTGAACAAGAGAGTGATGAATGTCTGCCAACCTTGACTCCGGACGTGCAGATGAATCCTGACGGCATTGTCTAGAATGAAAGATGTGCCTGTATCATTAGGGTGAACGCCCCGTTTCCCATGCTCTTCGACATCTTCAACGTCCTTGGTACGTGCGCCCGAGCTTGTTATGCAGACAAACTTCTGACGTTGGACGTCAAACAACGCTTTGCTCTTGGGCCCGGACCGACGGAGCCAAAGCTGTCGTCGTCGACCCCATGCATGGATGATGGCAGACCCGCTCGCTGCAACGCTTGACAACACAATGAGCGGGTCCGGTCCCCTTGAAAGCTGCCGTCTTTTGCGGGAATACTTGCCCTTTGTCTGGGGGTGTGCAGTTTGGAGGAAACGCTGTCACCGTACGGTAGCTGTCTGGTGTCTTGCATTGTGCGCAATCAATTGGTTGCTCGTCACTTTCTCCCTCCCCCGCGACAGGTTATTGCGCGGCATCAAGCCCATTCGTCAGCGGTGGTTTTCTTCTTCCGTTACTCTGCAATCACTTCGTGGCTCCTTTCTCGCCTGCGGCGTACATCTAGCTATTGTGATTGGCACGTCTTACATACGGATTGAGGGGGACATGGTTTCGTGATATCCGTGCTTTGCAGTCAGCCCTACAGGCCAGTCGCGTGTAGGAGAGAGACAACGACAGAGGCAGAGAGAGAGATTGTGTGTGTGTGTGCCACCCCCCTGGTCAAAGACGCAAACAAGCTTCCGCCGGGGTAGCTTGACGTTGTGGAGCAACCTGCGGAGGTGACTGGGGGAGTGGTCTCGTGTGGACAGACAGGGCGGTTGTGGAGCGCGTGTAATAATGCTTTCATCGTTCGAGGGGATACCTACTGTAAGTAAAAGCGACGGAGCTTCAGGCAAAGAGTAATGCAGACCGCGGAGCCCCGTGCCGGCGGAACCAAGTTTTGGCTTCTCTAAACTGATTCACGACTAATACTAAACACATGGACTGAACAACACGCCTTAAGCGGTGTGCCCATGTCATCAAATCCCAGTTCCGATGCTGCCGTTACCATCAATTTCAGTTCCTGTAAGTCCTCATCGCTCGGGCGCGTAGCCAGCCGGTTTCATACAACTCGGGACGTGATTTGCTCGGACAAGACCAAGTCACCATCGATGCCGGTTCGACGGCGAGATCGCCGAGGCAGCTGCAATCATGGGCTTAGTCCTCTGCGACGCGTGCCCAAGCATCTTACTTTGCAGTGGTCTGGACCCGACGAAGCTGGACGTTGCATGGGTCCTCTCAAGGCAACGATGTTGATGCCGAAAAGAGATGAGCTCAAGTACAATTTCCAAGCAAGACTTAAATGATGCGACGGGAGTCCCACATTGATCCGGGATGTCTTTGACTCGCGTAAAGTTTCGCAGGGCGATGAGCTTCGACGCCTGTTTGGCATGACGTGAGCTCAAGTCCATGTATGTTCGCATGGTAACTTATGTCCTCTCCTGCTGTTGACTCGGATCCAGATACTCCGAGGCCATGTCGATCGCAACTTCGACTTGCGCAGTCATCATGAGGCACAGCCAACTTCGATCTTGCCGCCATGTACAGATGTGAGCTTGAGCTAACGCAGGAATTCCTCGCTGAATTGCCAGATGCGACGGCCAGCTCAGCTCATGGAGAGTTAATACGCGGGCTGAGCAACAGGAAATAGGGCATGCTACTCTTGATGAGATGAAACTTGACAAAAGTCCACCACCCGCGCTTAGACTCATTAAACAAGCATCTCGTGATCCATGGAGAGTGCCATTCACTCGACAACGAGAGCACATCAAGTAGTCCTGCTTCCGCGACCGCGGACTCTGGAGCAATAAAGGACGCAAGAGGTCAACGTGCAAGAATCGTTAAGCCATTGACCTCATGTCCCGCAGCAAATACCTGGTTTCACCGAATACGACATTAAGTGCTGCAATATCATCTCCTCTAGTCACCGCCCTTGACCATCAAACTTGGGTAATCGGCGATTTCTGACTCGTGCATGCTGGAGGATGATTCGTTCAGAGATCCGAGCTGGCACGACCAGGCGTGACTGTTCATGTTTGGTTCCATGTCCACCACAGGCCGTTTTTTAGATGGCCCGTCAAAATAAGAAGATGATGGGAAGAAAATACGAGACAAATGGATTCTCACGTTAAACGCTGATGGGGGTGACAAATTACACTGATACTCTTTGTGAATTCTGACCCGGTGACTTACACCGAGCTGTGTCCTCCGAGATAGACTCAACTCTCACACGACATCTGAGGTCGTCGGGTTGAGCCTTGACAGCCGTGATCATGTCGCGCCTTTCACACTCGCATCATGTAATCAGTACACCAACAGGGCTGTCTGTCCCCCGTTCCTCGTATGTGTTATCCCCTTGCTTGCAGGCTCGCCAAGGTGAGGGCGGCAAGGATGTGCTTTCTCTGCATGCCAGACAACCCCCCCGGCGTCCGCTTCCGCCCTTTCTTGTTCTTCTTTTGACGCCCGTCATACTGTACTGTACCTCGCCGGCCTGGGGTCTGGGCCTGTCCCATTCTTTGCGACGGCATTCTTCAAGCTTGTTGGTCTGTGTGTCTTCGCTGTCCCGCGGCCTGCCATGTGGCCGCCCGGCCGTGCGTCACCATTCCGCGGCGAAGAGAGAGAAACATTGATACCAAGACATTCAATATTCTCCAAGGCGTCAATGGCCTGAATACGTCATCTCAACATGTTGGAGTTTTAAGCATCATTCTTGAACTTGGGACCAGCAGAATATGGTGAAAGTCGTCACTTCATTGACGTCTTTTCCCCAGGGGCAGGAAGTGTTATGTGCGTACAAGAGCTGCCAGGGCCAGCCGGCGGGTGCGAGAGAGACACAAACGCACAACTGCCCGCGGATCTCGGCCGATAGCACAGGGTTCAAGGGCCAATGGACCCCGTGGAAATGTTTCCGACGCAAAGCTAGGGGGTCCAGCCGCGGGCGTCGAATCAACCACCCCTCACCCCTCACACCCCTTTATGGGGCGTGTCGGCGCGTTGGACGTGAGTGGTCCCGACAATTTTGAGCCTCCAAGCCAGGCGAGTTGGGAAAACACCAAGAAGGCCCTGCGGAAGTAGCACAGGGCGAGACAACAGAGACTTTGGGGACGTGGGTCCAGCCATTCTTCCCCCCCGCCCTCAAATGCAGGACCATGTCTCGCGTGTCTGAGATGGACACATGCTGGAAACGAGAACCCCGAGGATCATGGACCAGCAGAAGAGTTTGATTGGAGGCCGATGGGGCAGGAGAACCGAGTCACCGGATGAAAGGCCGATTTTCATCACATATCGCTCTTCCCCCCGTTCCCAAAATAAAGAACTAAATTACATCACAGGCGTCTGTCTGGTCGTTTGGCATGCGAGCATGTCGTGCGTGGACGATTTTGTTCCCCATCATATAATTAATTAACTTATGTACAGTATATACGTGCAGGTTCAACAGAACCAAGACCTCGGAGAGCGAGCAGCATGAAAGCGCCGGCATGATCGAATCGCCGAATTCGAAGCTAGCCCTGGTCATTGTTGTTTGTTCTTTTCTTCCCATCCATCAATTTCTCGAATCCCACAACCAGCCCGCGCATTCTCGTCAACAACCGCTAGTGGCTGGTATCAGTAACTTACGTGACTTCATACAGTAACTCAAGTTGAGTAGGTGTGTAGTCTAGCAAGCTGTTTGACGATTGAGGCGTCGGGTGTCGGCCTTGGTGTCCAATCTCCCGTCGTTATTTAGTCCCGTCCAACGCTGCACGCGCAATCCACCAGCCCGGATACCGTAAGTTACATTCATTCTGTAGGCAGCATAGACCAGGGCGCCCGACGCCCGCACCATGACTTTAGGCCCCCCGGCTTGCCAGGGCGCCCGTCGCGCCGTCGGGACGCTTTGAGTGGGTGGGTGGCGGCCTGTCATCGATGCCACGAGCCTCTCGACATCGAAAAGACTAGAAACAATCAAGGCAGCGTCGCTTACAGTCGACTGACTGCCCTTGTTTAGCGCCCATGGTGGATGGATCTAGGTAAAACGTCGCCGTTATAGAAGACTCCTTGGACTCCCTCGTGGCTCTCCTTAGTGTCCGCTCCTCAGCCGCTGAATGGACTGGACTCTACTGTATGAGACAGCGCGCGCGCCCTGGCAGATTTCTGTGGAGGCGTCGAAAGGCGAGCCAAGCTGTCAATGTCGATCAAACCTCTGGGCCCATGGCTGAGCTTGCATGCTCTCTCCGCGGGCAGTAAGTTACTGTAAAGACCAGCATCTCTGCAATGGCCACTTACTGAAAGACGAACCGCGCTTTCCGCACTTCTTGGCTGTCTGGTCTTTGCAGCTACCTACGGTATCCGCTCTAGTATACCCATAAACTTAGGCCTAGAGCTCAACATCAATTATTCGGGCATTGAACGGAAACAACCTTTTTCGTAAGGCAAAGGGGCGGACCGCGCGGTTACAGGCAAAAGGAGTCATGACGTCGCGAAGCGTCGGTGCCTCTCAGGCACATGAACTTTAAACCTTTTTTGAAGAGCCGCGGAAGCCCGTACTGCGACAGTGAGTTACAGTCAACATACTGGAATTGCGGTGGATAGACATGAGTCGCGTCCGTGGTCATTGACGGCTCACCAGAACCCGAGGTAATTATCCCACTTTTGGTTCTCTCCAGAAGTGACAATATTCCGTAGACAAGCAATCCATCCAGAGCACACAACGTCAGTCATGCAGTCTCCCGACCTATCAATCCTTTCGATATCTCGTCCCTCTCTCTCTCCTGCTTTTTTTCATCACCCTTTCTCTCCGTAGCGCCCGATTTTTTTCTTGTTTGCTTGTGTGCGTCCATCGCGCCAGCACACATATTCCTCAGCCCCCCCTTTTTGCGACGGTTGCAGTGTGCGGGACCTTTTGCTTGGGGAAAGTCGAGGGCACTTCGTTCTTTTTCCCCCTGGTTTCCCTCCTCGACAACGGCTCTTTCTCCGGTCCCCTCCCAACATTTTCCTACAGTAGATAGAAAAACTTGACTTTACGAATAGGGAGAACGAGTGAGAGAAAGGCAAAAAAAGGGAAAGAAAAACATGACTGGCTACGACTGACTTGTGTGCCCCTTGGTTTTGGGACCGAGATCAGAGTGCCTCCTGCGTCAGTTGGTCAGGGGTCTTGGCTAGGGCGCCGGGCCTACAGGCTTAGTACTGTACCAGTCAGCTGGAACAAAGACCGCCGGGTGCTGCGTGCTGCTCGCGCTGCTTCTGCTGCTCCTGCTTCCAGCAATCAGTTTGTTAGTGGCCGCCGCAACGGGTCCCGCCGGCGGATACGGAGCGACAGCAGACGGCACGAGGGCATTCCCCTTATCCGCCGGAGACCCGAGACGACAAACACTTGTTTTCCAAGTTTCCCTTTGGGCTTGAATGCCATTGTTCAAAATAACTTCTTCCTCGTCCCCGGTATTCATCTACTCCACAGTCCCCGTCTTGGACATTTTTTATTCATCTTCAATAAGACGTTTCAAATTGTATTTTGCGTCATAGCCCCCTCTAATTTACAGTATCAACGATTCAACCAGACACATCCAACCCAACATCGCCCACCTTGTCGCTTTACCTCCCCTGCCTTATACCCCCTTCTATATCTTTCTCTTCAGGGCTGGGGGGAGACCGCAATGCCGTCCAAGGTCGCGGCTCCGATTGAGCCACCAGCCACCGTCGTCGTCACCGGCGCAAACGGCTTCATCGCACAGCACTGCGTCGCAGCACTACTACAACGAGGCTATCACGTAGTCGGCACCGTCCGCTGCCCTGGCAAGGCCGGCCTTGTAAGAAAAACACATGCATCAAACCCTCGGCTGGACCTAGTCGTCGTCTCAGACATCACCTGCGCCCAAGGTTACCTGGCCGCACTCGCCCCCTACTCGCCATCTGCCATCTTCCACCTCGCAGCCCCCTTTCACTACAATGCCACCGACTTTGAGAGAGACATGATGATACCGGCGGTGCGTGGCTCGACGGCCATTCTCGAGGCGGCGTCTCGCATCAACAGCGTCAAGAGGGTCGTTCACACCAATAGCTTTGCCTGCATCTACGATGCGGCCGCTGGCATGTGTCCGGAAAAGACTTACACGGCCCGCGACTGGAGTCCGCTCACTTATCTCGACGGCGTTGTCGCCGCGGACGCCCCGACTGCCTACCGAGCCAGCAAGACGGCCGCGGAGAAGGCTGCGTGGGATTATGTCGAGGACCGTAAACTGGCTTTCGACCTCGTCAGTCTCTGCCCTGCCATGGTGTTTGGCCCGTTCCTACCAGAGTGCAAGCCTCGGTCGTTATCGGACCTCAACACGAGCAACCTGCTCGTCTGGGCCGCCGTCTCGGCTGGCCTGGAGAGCCCGGTGCCGCCGACGAAAGGTCCCGTCTGGGTCGACGTCCGGGACGTGGCGCTCGCCCACGTCAGGGCCCTCGAAGTGGCCGAGGCGGGCGGCGGTCGCTTCCTGCTCGCCCAGGGAGTCTACTGCAACCAAGAACTCGCAGACGTGAGCCGACGGCTCTCGGCCAAGCATGCCGATCGTATCCCTCTCGGCAGGCCCGGTTCGCGGGAAAGCCACAGACACTTCTCCGTAGACGCCAATCATACGGCACAGGTTTTGGGCCTCCGATGGCGAGGCCTTGATGATTGCCTCGGAGATTTGGTGCCTCAACTCTTCGAGATTGAGCGCGGCGATACCTTGGCGTGAACAACCTGGATCATTTCACTGTATATATCACGACCTCCTCTTGAAAGCACATCATGACTGACGACGGATGGGAACACGGGTTTTCTGTCGACTAGCGTTGCATAGAGCATCCATACAAGGAATAAGCGCGTTGTTTACCAGTTTTTTCCAGCTATAATGAGAACAGTGTTCGACAAATTGCAACATAAGGCGTAGGAGCAAACCTAAAACATAACTTATGTTCTCAAAATAACACAGCAGTGTAATAAAGAGCTATATTGTCAAGTCGCCTACACCTGAGTGCCCGTTGATCACTAATACGGTATAGAATTAATTACAGGCTCATGTAGTGCCCGAGCTCCTGATCAGATGAGATCGTTACCCCAGGCATCACCACAAGAGCGCAATTGAAAAACCAGCCCAACCGAATATGTGCAATTAGAAATTAGTCTCAAACCCGTGAGAGTCTAGCATACAAACCATTAACTTCCCAACTTCCCGTGAATCCTCCCAATGAGCCCCTTTTCTTAGGACTCTGGTATCGAATGCGACACGCTATTGAAACATTTTTTCCTGCCGAAGAAAAGGGCTCGAGGAGACTGATTCCTCAGCCCAACGTGTCATTAGGCGTTTCTTCTCTTCATTTGCCAACATTTTGTGCGATTCCTGCTTAGAGAGCGCCACAATCGTCCGGCAAAGGATATTAGCACATGCGCCTCTCTTTCATGCTCTGGAGTCGACAGGCAACATGTGATTCCGCATCGTAGATCTGCTGTCCACGCAAGGTTGAAGTCTGAACCTCTGGTTGCCAAACATGAAGTACTCCACCTTCTAGTGACTTGGTCCTCGCGCAGCTGGAGTATAGAAGGATCCTCTACTGCGAGGCTTTGAGATGATAGCTTCTTCATCCCACAACGGCCGTCTAGCTGAGAGTGGTGGGTCGAGAAATGTCAACAGCGGCGAGATCAGACAGTACCGGGCTCTGGAAGACGTCACGGACGGTAATATTAAAGCCCTTGTAACGAGCCATGCCAACGAGCCTCATTGCCCCGATGCTGTCGCCGCCGATTCTGAAGAAGCTGTCATCCGCGCTGATGCTGTCAGTGTCCATGTTCAAGATGTTGGCCCACAGCGCCTGCATAGCAAGCTCTGCCTCTGATTGAGGTGGTCTTCGTTGCTCGCCAGACCGACTCAGCGCCTTGACGTCCTTTGCTGATAACGCGGAGCCGATTTCCTGAAGTCGTCGTCGATCTGTCTTCCCGGTCGCGGACATCGGAATAGCTCGAAGAGGGATGAACAATGACGGAACCATGAAAACAGGTAAGACCTTGGCGAGTTGATCTGGGACTCCGGCAGTGACTTGACGAACAACGTCTTCGTAGTCTCCAGATGAAGAGCTGCTGGGGGCATTCTCGAGAGCGACAAACGCCACCAGCATCTTGCTCGCGATTCCCTTTGGCTGCACTGTCTCCACCACAACCTGTACGTTGGTTACAGAATCAGGCGCCGCCGTCTCGACTGCTTGAAGCACATGGTGCTCGATGTCGCCCAACTCGACGCGCTGTCCTCGAATCTTGACCTGTGTATCCTTGCGGCCCATGAACAGGAGTGATCCGTCCTCTTGATACTGCACCAAGTCACCCGTGCGATAGACTCGTCCCCGACGACCTGGGGCCTTTCCATTCGGGGCTCCACGTGTAAGCCAGAGCGGATCCTTCACGAAGGCGGCCTCAGTCTTTGCAGGCTCATGAAGGTACCCCTTTCCGATGAGTGGACCTTCAAGCCACAACTCTCCAACAGCACCGACGGGAGCCAGGTCGTCTGGGTTTTCAATGTCAACAACCCAAGTGCACATGCCCACGCCGTGACCAATACCAGCATCTCTCGTCTTCGTTAGGTCCATGATGGAGCTCGTGGGAGTGCATTCTGCTGGACCGTAAGCGACCGTAACCTGGGTTTGTGTCCCACCAAGATCTGCATCGCTGCCGAGGACCGCCTCTCCGCCAAGAATCAAAGTCGACAGCCTGGCTAGTGCTGACTTCGGTTCAATGGCTCGGGCGACTGAGGGTGTGAGGTCAACGACAGTTACATCATATCTCTCCAGGCAGCCGCCTAGATCATCCTCCCGTTCAGCGGCAGAAGGAATACAAAGACAAGCACCAGAAGTCAAGGTCTTGAGCAGGCTTAGCCAGGCGACGTCGAAGGCATACGAAGAAAAGTCGAAGACGCGAGAGTTTGCGGTAATCCCCAAGGCTTCTCGCTGGTAGGAGATAGCTGTGTAGAAATTCTGATGGGTGATCAAGACGCCCTTTGGCTTTCCGGTGCTGCCAGAGGTGAAAACGACGTATAGGAGATCGTCAGGATGGATGGAAGGCAATTCAGGAAGTCGATCCTCTTCTGGCTGGGGCTCGGGGAACGCTTCAAGGCCCAAGACCAAGACGTGGTCAGCCTCAAGGCGCCTTACCATCACGTCATTGGCCACAGACGATAGGATAACTCTTGGTCTTTGCGTTCCGGCGAAAACCTGCGAAGTGATTGTCCGAATGCGCTCCTCCGGTTGAGATGTGTCCACAGCAACTGACGCTCCGCCCGCTCTCATTACGGCGACCGCAGCAATCGGAGTCCACATTGATTTCTCAAAGCAGAGCGGCACAATACTGCCATGCCCCACGCCTTTGCTGATGAGCGTCTTTGCTAACTTGCAAGAAAGCTCATCCAGCTGCTTATAGGTCAGGATCCCATCCCACGCATGAATGGCCGGTGCATGAGGTCGGTCTCTTGCATGTTGCAGGATCAAGTCATGGATGCAACCCTCGATCTTGTCAGGCAGCTGTGAATTCCAGGTCCAGATGTCTTCAAGATCCCTCTGGCTCGCAATATTCACATTGCGTATCTTGTCGTTTCGTCGTTCAACGTCGAGAACCTGACGAAGCACTTGCTCGAATTCGTCGACGATCCTCTCCACTCGAGACTTCTGTATGACTTGAGAATCGAAAGCCATCTCGATTTGTGCGGACGTTTCTTGCAGGCAAACTCGAACAGTCAGCGGATGCGAAGGGAGGTCCTGCCACGATGCTTTGTCCGATTCATGGTATACGCCAAGGAGGGTCTGGAAATTGCAGGCCATGGTGGCATCATCACCGAGACGGCGAATTCGCTCTTTGCCCATGTACTGGAATGGAGCCATTGCGGAAGCTTGCCCTTGAACCCCACTCAACAAATCGCGAATAGTACTTTCGAGGTCGATCACCACTCTCGTGGGCAGGGGCTCGGTCGGCACGCATTCGTGAACGAACGTGCCGAAGATGCTTTCGTCGGTGCACATGAGCCTCGCCGTCAAAATAGCCCAGGCAGCCCGGATAGTCACTTCTGCCGGATAGTCGTCGCCCATCAAGTTGATTGCCTCGACGGACAGGTTCACAAGACTATCGGGCTGGGCCTGATAGGCATCGGATTTCGGCTGAGGAAAATGAGATCCTTGAGTCTTTGCAAATTGCGTTGTCCAGAAAGTCTCAGCAGCAGTCTTGTCCACTCCCATTGTATGTCTGAAGAAACCGTTCAGGAGCGTTTCTGTATCATCGGTGACGTCTGTGGGCAAAGCAGACCCGAGGTCTAAGCCAACATCGATCGACGTGACAATGTATTCAATCGCTTGGTGAAGAATCTTGCTGGCCTGTAAAGCAACTTCGCGACTGATATAAGGCTCACGAAACTCGATCGAAAGGTCGACATCGGTACCGTTGATGGAGGCATTGCACTTCATATCAAACTAGACAAGAGGTTAGCATATGAGGTGACAAAACAGGAAGACGATCGTACCTCATGAGCATCGCCACCAGACCCAATGTCAAAAGACATCCCTCCCTCACGTTCTGCCTTTTCTTTTTCTGCTGGTCGAATCGAAAGCGAAGTGTTGAATAGCCTCCTACCGGCAAGACCCAGGTGATGCTGGATCTCGGCCAAGGACACATGCTGAATTGCCATGTGTTGTTTCGCTCGCTCAGACGTCGTCTCCAATACCTGTCTTGCAGGAGCCCGAAGGTCCACTCGGCTGATGAGAAGGTTCGCCAAGGGGCCGACCAAGTTCTCGACACCCTTGACGGTAGCATCTCGTCCAGATGTAAGATATCCAAAGCAAACGTCAGGCATTCCAGTCATCTGGGATAGAACCATGCCCCAAGCGAGTTGAAGCAGTGCAGAAGACATTATTTCAGCCTTCTTGCAGAACTCCGTAATGTTCACGGCGAAATTCCCGGGGTAGGAAACCTCTGTAAACTTTTCTTCATGCTGCTGCGATGTAACGATCGATAGCGGGAACTCGCATGGTGCGACACCGTCCAGGAGAGAGGTCCACGAGGCCACGATTTGGGTCCTTGGAGTAGAGTTTATATAACGAATCATCTCAGAGAAAGCAGGGGCTGGACTCAAAGCCACACCATCGTAAGCCGAGGCCAGTTCGGTTAGGATCAAGCCCGCAGAATGCGCATCAGTAAGGGCGTGGCTCATGTCCAGCCTGCAAGCAACTTCACCAGTCGCAGATTGGCAGATATACAATGCGTATTCAGGCTCATTGGGGGCGAATGACGGTTCTGCGAGTCTGCCAAGGATGGTCGCAGGAGCTTCCTGTTCTGCATCGATATGTGTTACGCGGATGGGCGGGTTTTCGAGAACGACTTGGATAAAGCCATGGCCCTCTGGATGCAGGGCAAACACAGTGGATAAAATGGTATGCCGCGACACGACCTTCTTCCAAGCCTCTTCTAATTTGGATGGAGAGATAGGAGATCCACCTTGGGGTACCAGGCATCGCCACACGGTATAAGTGATGTACGATGCGGCACCCTTCAAGGAACTGAGCAGCATACCCTCCTGAAGGGGCGAGCAAGGATACATGGTCGCGACCTCGCTTGGCTTGATGTCCATCTTCGGCAACTGTTCCTGGAGTAACGCGTCGAGTCCGCGATAAGAGAGCTGGAGAAGCGGTAGATCGCTCAGTGTGAATGCGGCGGGAGACTGAGCAAGGCTTCTGCCGGCAATTTCCAAGTTGTCAATGAACGTCTGAGTCCACTTTTGGATTCGATCTTGATGCTTCATGCCGGTATGATAATTGAAGGAGACAACAAGCATGTTGTCTGCTACGACAGCTCCAATCTCAATCATAAAGCATCGCCTTGCGGACTTGGCAATCTCAGTAATCTTGAGTTCTGCGTCATCTGATCCTTGAGAAGATTTGAAGAGGCCCTCTTCTCTCTCCAACTGCTGGAAGCGACCCGTGAAATTGAAGATGAGTTCATACACGTCGTGACCCTGGAAAGCTTGGCGGCCGGATTCGCTGTAGTGTTGGCACGCATAGAATGGCAGACCCATATTCGGAACTTTTCTTCTCGTGTCCTTGACCAGCCTGATTGTATCTGTCACCGGTTGATCGGGTTTCGTCGACACTGCTAAGGGGTACATGGTCGTGAACCAGCCGACCGTAGAGGAAACATCTGTCGGGACGCCATCCAGCTGTTCACGACCGTGACCTTCGATCCAGACTGCCGGAACAGATCGCTCAGGAAAGGTATGTTGGAATGAGTACGACAGGGCTCCGAGGATCAGGTCGAGAGCCTCCGTCCGAAGACTGGTGTTGCTATCACTGAACAAAAGCTTGGTCACGTCTTGAGGAAGAGCCACATCGAAACTGTCGCACTGACCGAAAGTATAATCCTCAAGAGGCATGCCCCAGAAGTCGACCTCTGGCTCAGGGATCGGATACGGGAGCACAGAGAGCGGCGAAAGATTGCGACCAATTCTCTCTTGCAGAGTACACCACGTTCGGAACGATAGCGTTTTTGGAGACCGGATCTCGCCATGCTTGATGAATTCTTCGACATCGTTCCAAACGATTCTCCAAGACACCAAGTCGACGACAAGGTGATGCGCGGAGAGGAGAACAATTTGGTTGCCGTCTGGCATATTGAAAAGGTCGCAGGCAAAGACAGGACCATCGCAGATATTCATATTTTCCTGTCGCCATTGCCCAGCTTTACCGACTTCATCCTTGTGCTTGACGTCGTGAACAGCGAAGACGAAAGAGTTCTCGTCATCTTCGACTATACTCTGCTTCCAGATACCACTATCCGGGTCCTTGCGATATCGCGCACGAAGCATGGCGTGACGACTAACGAGAGTTTGGAGTGCCTCGCGGAGAGACTTGACAGAAACGTCTAAACCGAGATCGAGAAGGAAGGACTGGTTGAAATGGTTGAGGCCGTCTGGGTAGTCCCTGAAGAATGACGCTTGCATGGGCGATAGATCGAATTCGGCAGTCGAATCTTCCAGCTCTAACTGCTCAGCTTCTTCCAGTAACTTGGCAGCCGAGTCAGACATTGGCTTATATCGCGCCGCGAGTTTTCGTATCGTGTTGGCCTGAAGAATGTCGCTGACGGTGAACATGATGTTATGCAAGCGACAGCGAGATACCAACTGCATGGCTGAAATTGAGTCGCCACCCAGGCTGGCGAATCCTGCCTCAACTGAAGCTTCCTCGGCGGAGAGGTTGAGTACAGACATCCAGACACTCTGAAGAATACCTTCCAGCTCATTGAGGGGCTGACTTGATTCGTCCTTCTTATCTCGGCTTCCACGATACTGTGGCCATATGGACACACCGGTAGCCCGGAGACGGCGCCTGTCGATCTTACCGGCATTGGTCACCGGGATCTCCTGGACGGGTAGATATGCTGCTGGGGCCATGTACGATGGAAGCGTCTCTCGCAGTCTTTCTGTAAGCCCGTCCGTTGCCTGCTGTACTGCCTTGCCATGGTCTTCCTCACTCATTATCTGGGCTTCGGGCAAGGTTACGAAGGCGACTAGAATAGGGTTATTGACCCCTGCCGGCTGAATTGTCTCGGCGACGACTTGCACGTTTTCGAAGCCGTTGATGAGCCGTAGCACACAGCTCTCGACTTCGCCGAGCTCGACACGCTGACCTCGGATCTTGACCTGGGTGTCTTTGCGGCCAATGAAGACAAGGCTGCCGTCATCCCTGTATCGTACTAGATCGCCAGTGCGGTAAAGGCGGCCATGACGGCCAACGGCGTTTTCGAGCCATGCCGGGTTTTCGATAAAGGCTGCCGCAGTCTTCTCGGGGTCTTCCAGGTAACCGTCACCTACCAAGGGTCCTTCGAGCCACAGCTCACCCACTTCGCCAACTGTCGTTAGCGTCTCGGCATTCTCAGGCTCGACGATCCAGGTGCAGAGTCCCATGCCGCGACCGATGCAAACGTTGGTGGCATCTAATGTTGAGAGTGTAGCCGTTGGCGTGCATTCAGCAGGTCCATAGGCGTTGATAATGTGCGTTGACTCGCCGACCAAGGATGCGTCACTCGCCAAGGGTCCCTCGCCGCCCAAGACCATGGTTGTCAATCCGGACAAGGCATCGGATCCGAGAGCTCGCGCAATAGACGGCGTCAAGTCGGCAAGAGTAATCTTGTACTTAACCAGACACCCGGCCAAATCATTTTCACGCTCTGTTGGGGAGGGTATGCAGAAGCAAGCACCCGATGTTAGGGTATTGAAGAGGTTGGACCAGGAAACGTCAAAAGCGCATGAAGCAAAGTCCAATACCCTGGAGTTGCGGCTATAGTCCAAAGCCTGCTGCTGATAGGCGAGAGCACTGCAAAAGTTGCGATGAGAGATCAAGACTCCCTTGGGTGTGCCTGTGCTACCAGAGGTGAAGACGACGTATAACAAGCTTGAGGGACTGACCTCGGGGAGGACGGAGGTAGGATGATCCGGCTCAGGAGCTGCACCACTCGGAGATCCTCCGACCACGACGACGTCTTTCGTTTCCTTGACAAGACGTTTTGCCAGTGAGGCATTCTGAACCGAACACAGGAGAACAGGTGAGTTGGCCTTGGAGATGACGGCCTGCAGACGTTCTTCCGGTTCCTTCTTTTCCAGAGCAACCAAAGCCCCGCCTGCCTTGAGAACAGCAAGAACGGTGACGGGCATCCAGAGGGATTTTTCAAACAAGACTGGGACACGCTTGTCTTTGACACCCTTGGCGACAAGTTGATAAGCTAGCTTCGTCGACTCATTGTCTAGTTGCTGGTAGGTAAGTTCTCCGTCCCACGCGCAGATAGCTGGGGCCAGGGGGCTCTCGTGAACGCGTCGGGCTATTAGATTGTGTACGCAATCCTCAACCGCTTCGGGCACCTTGGCGTTCCAGCTATAGATCTCTTCCAATCGGCTCGAGGTCAAAAGACTTGACGGCGCCAAAGTCCCAATCTTTTCCTGTCTGCGGCTTTGATCGGCAAGCTGGCGGAGGACATACTCGAATGCTTGGGCAATAGCTTGCATTTCTCGCTCCGACACAATGCCCGCGTCATAGTCGACTCTCATACGAGCCTCGTCTGAACCCAATTGGCATTCGACCTCAATGGCATAGGTCGGTGGACCAGATTCGGACGTCCCATGGTCCATCTCGTTGGGCTTGCTCAAGAATGGCCGACCTTCAGCATCGCCAGTCCCCTCGCCCTCGGCCGGCTGCACCACGAGCAAGGAGCGGAAAGAGCATGCTGTAGCGGCCTCTTTACCCATGCGGCGAATCTTCTGGAGGCCCGTCTGCTCATATGGAATCATTTCCGCCGATTGTTGCTGGACCGCATCCAGAAGGCGATTTGCGCTCGAATCCCAGTCTACCGGCACTCTGACCGGAATCGTTGCAATGGCTGGTCCGGCCATGGTTTCTATGCCAGAGACAGGCGCCTGACGTCCCGTCACAGTGACGCCGTATAGCGCCTCGGTTGAGCTTCCACAACGCGCCATCACGACGGCCCATGCCGCGCGGACCATTGTTGCCTGAGTGAAATCACTTCGCCCCCAGCCAAGACCTGGAATACCTAGATTCATGTGAGACGCGGACTCCGCTGACTTCATGGTCGCCTTAACAGTGGGAAAATGGACCTCTTGGATCCCTGCAAATTGGGCTCGCCAAAATGACTTGGCTGCTTGTTCATCCCGTTCTTGTATGTACTTGATAAATCCTGCCATCGAGTCCAGCTCTTGACCAGCTTCGTTGTAGTAGGCGTGCTCGACTTCACTCATGACCAAGGGGAAGGACCATCCATCGTAAAGGGCGTGATGGACTTCCCACAGGAATTGCGGACGCGCGTTGTCGCCAGCGTTGATAATGGCGAATCTCGAAAGAGGCGTGCCTAAACCCATCTGGTGCTGAGGTGTGGCATGCTGTCGTCGATAGTCTTCCATGTCCGTTGCCGTCGCCCAGTATGGGCATTGCTCTAGGACGACTTGTACGACACCATGATTGGGCAAGCTGACAATCCGTGTCCGAAGAATAGGGTTCATGGCGACCACCTGGTCCCAAGATCTTCGAAGTTTTTCAACCTCGATGCCTTCGTCAATCTCGAATAAATGCTGCTCCACGTAGCTGCCAGGTTGCCTTTGAGTCAAGGCAAGCATTCCTTCTTGCAATGGCGAACACGGCAAGACATCGAGAACTTGCAGCTTCTGAACGTGGCATAGCTGGGCGACTTGAGCCCGCGCATCGTCGAGATCGACTAAGGAGGTCATCAGAGAGAACGGACGGGCTTCGGACGCCGATGTTTGATTTTTGGAGCTGGCCCTGGTCGAAAGATCCCACAAGTTGGAGCTGTGGCAAACGTCTCGGACAGAAAAAGCCAGCCCCTTTTCGCGCGCCATCCTGCTGAGACGTAAAGCTTTATTGGCGTCTCCTCCGACTTTGAAGAAATTGGTCTCCTTGCCAATGTCTTCTGGGCTTACTTGAAGAACTTGAGCCCATAGAGACTGCATGAGCTGCAATGTGTCCGAAAAGTCTCCTTGTTCCGTTTCGGGAGTGTCGACAGCCCCATCGCTTGCGGAGCTGGATGGCGAGTTCCCAACACTCTCTGCGGACTGATCGCCATCTGTTCTCTCCTCGGTGTCTTCTCGATCATCACCCATTTGTCGCTGGAGACTCCCGCCGGATTGTTTGTCTTGACCTAGATCCAGTGATCCGTCCTGCCTGAGTTGCGCAACTCCTTGAAAGTCTTCGCGTCGTCTTGGAGACCTACTCAAGGATTTGAGGGATTCTTTGAAAACTGCTAATGATTGGTGAAGACCATCTGCAGGAAACCTTTGGCCAGCCAAGGGCCCCTCGAGCCAGACCTCGCCGACGGTAGCTGAAGAATTATCGATGCCTCTAGGCACCTCGATAACCCAAGCATCGATGTTGATACGAGAGGTTTCGACGTCTGCGGTTGAAACTGTCCACTTGCTGCCAACAGCAAGCAGTTTCTGGAGCTCCGCAGGGGCCAGATCATCATTCCGCGCGTCTCCAGAAGTGGAGGTCGTAATACTTGGCTCGCCAACGTACGTGAGGTGCATTGACTCGGGAATCTTAGACAGATTGATCTGTTTGGCTGCTTCCGGGGTCATACGGACGGTGTTCGCATGCAGTACGCCCATTGAGACTTCGACATTATGCTGTCGATCATGTTCGGAAGGGATACAGAGGCAGCCACCCGCGACTAGAGTATGCAACAGATTGCACCACGCCACATATGATCCTTGAGGGGAAATGTCGAAAACGCGAGAGTTCGTCGTATAGTCCAGGACCTTTTGATGGTACAGAATAGCGGTGCTCATGTCTCGATGGGAGATGGCAAAGCCTTGGGGAGGATGGTGACCGTCGGCATCACCAGAGAGAAAAAGAATACTGAAGATATCGGATGGGCTGACGATTGGTAATTCGGGAGATTGGTTCGAAGTGATTACTTCAGGGCCTGGTAAGAGTTTTTCATCCAACACGATTACGTCGCCCGCGACAAGTTGACGAGCTAGTCGACTGTTTCCTGGCGAAGAGATGACAACAGGGCGAGGCACCTGAGCGATGATGGCACGCAGATCTGCTTGCGACCTTGTGAAATCCAACGCTATCGAAGCACCGCCAGCCTTTGCTACGGCCAACATTGCAACTGGAGCCAACAAAGATTTTTCAAAACAAGAAATCACCGTGGCTCCCGGTGTGACACCCAGACCGATGAGACGGTGGGCAAGCCTGCTCGATAGCAAGTCGAGCTGATAGTACGTTAATTTCCCATCCCATGAGCAAATTGCTGGTGACGACGGCTGGTCAATGGCAACCCTCTTCACCAAGCTGTGCACACACGCTTCTATAGCTTCAGGTGCCACCATGTCGAACTCGCAGGCGTGCTCAGCAAAGCTCGAGCAGGCCACATGTCTTTCGGAAGATGTTTCCGTTGCTGGCTGTGGGCCATTGGCGTCTTGATCGCCTTGAGGGGTCATGTCTCTGTTAAGGCTGCTTTACACAGCCCCCTTTCTGATGTGGTTGAGTTTATGAAAACAGATTTGGCGAAAGATACAGACGGGAGAGGAAGAATCAACCAGGGGAAAGACGAGTCACCTTGAGGGGGGGAGGCTATCGGTAATAAAGGAGAAAGCAGCCAGATCTCAAACCGGCAGGGGCATCGATGCCAGTTTACCGCGTTCTTATGTCAGAGACGAGGTGTGGCCGCCTGGCGGTTCCTTTTTCTCGACATGACCCGCCTGCCGAGCCTTTAGCATAAAACAATACAGGATGATCCTTTTGGCATCAGGGTACGCGTAGAAAAAAAATTGATCTACAGACATGCATGTACCGTCCAAAAGGAGTCTACTGGCCTACACACCGGAAGCTGATGCGCGGCTAGCTTGTGACGCTTGATTTGACTGGCCAATTCTTGCATCGACGGCCGGATAGCGTCATGTCCATGAGGAATTACCAGAAGCTAATTCACGATCATCGACATGCCCAGTCGATGAACAATTTCTGCCTTGACCCGCCTGTAGCTACGAATTCTTCGGCCATTGCCGTCTAGACCTTTGGCAACAGAGTTCGTGCCAACTGTATGGTGAAGGCTCGTTGCGTCCAGGGTCTGCAATGATGCACCGGGATCTGTCTCCGCATGCGAGTAAGTGTGTCACCCAAGTCTCACACAGGCGTGGGCATCAAGAGAAAAGTGAGGCATTCCAAGCCCTAGCGGTGAGAGATTTGGCAAGGCTGGGCAAATTCGTCTAGTACTCTCGTTCGCGGAATCAAAGTTCAGGTATACAGTCGCCAGGCTTCAATGTCTCTCATCAGAGCTGCGATTTCGACAGCAACTTCTGGTCCGATGGCTGCACAGCATTGGCCCTACTCTGGTAGTACAACTTAGTCAAAGTACATCCATATATTGCTTGGCAAGCCTGGTTCCTGAAATCCGGCGCGGTGGCTGCTGGTGCGCCCCGAGGTGCACTGGTGCAGAGAAGACGCGTTCTGACAAGGCCGCTAGCAGGAGCGGGATTGGACAAAAGAAAGGTTCGCTGCAATGGCTGAGCTCTTGGCAGACGCACAAGCTGGCCGAGTGGTGGTTCATGGGCCGCCTTGTCTCAATTTGGCGTTGCTTCTGTATAACCCGGACAGTTTCATGCAGCTATCAGCTGGAGACACGGCTTGTACTACTACGCGGCCCCTACACTCAACTCGAAAGTTATCAATACTACAATATTGTTGGCTCTGGATCTTCATGTCGATAACTCTCTCATCACGGATGCCTCTAGTCAGCTGAAAACATACGGCAGCGGCTGTCTTTCCCATGCAAGGCGGTGCGTGTACCGTACTTCACGCAGTTGGGATTCCATGAGACACAAGACTCTAGCTGGAGCGGGGAGCGAAGCGCCTAGCTGATCGGGATATCCAGGAGAGGGGGCTACGCAGAGGCGCCGGAAAGCTTATTCGCCAAGCTCATGTCAACACGAGAAAGAATAGGCAACCCTCCTCAAGCACGCTTCTCGGGCCTCGTTGGCTCGCTCAGCTCAGCCTCGCCCGAAGAGGGGGTTCAACGCCCGTCGCACAGTGTCTGATGGGTTGAGATACGATTGGATAAAGTCGTGATGCAGCGTTAGTATGAATCGAAATGGGTGTACGAGAGCAATGAATTTCGACTCGAATGTCAAGTCATCGGATGACTTTTCCATCTGTTGGTTAGCGGGAAAGCGGGATCTAAACGGCACGGCGTCGGTGGCGACGCTGTTTCGGAGTTGAAGTCCCGCAAGTCGGTCCTCAGTGCATGCGTGAACGGAGGTCGAAGGCGAGGATTTGTGAAGTGAAACTCGGTCCAGCCGGGACACGATGTGACGGACTCACGTCATACAAAACATGAAGGCCGGCACAGGAAACTGTCGTCGACGAAAGAGGAGAAAAGAAGCAGGAGAGTCCGAGGTGAATTTGATGTTTTCAGCATTTCCCGGGAGCGATGTAAGTAACATGAAGCCCCTGGCATCAGCACAAGTTTGCTACGAAGTAACTTAACTACGTAGACCACAGACTGAACTGGCTACAAACGCATCCATGGAAATAGCAACTTGGCGGCTGAACTGTCGCCTTGTTGGGGATCTCGAACAAGAGAGGAGGCTACACAAAGGAATGTGATGGGGACCCTAATTGATAGATATTAATAGCGTAAGTCCCCGACAAGGAAACTTATGCCTGGATTGGCCAACGACAGTCCTTGCGAGGCGGCATCATGCATCTATAACAAAACGAAGACTTGATGGGAGTGGGTCTTGAATCAACGGAGAGGCGGCCCGTCTCGCAAGGGACAGGACCAGACAGCAGGGGCATGACATTCATCATCGACTACGAAGTAGACCTAGCCTATCCGCCCATCCATCCGTCATCCACCATACCCCGCACGGCCAAGATTGTTCTTCTTCCCCCGATTTCATGTTGGCGCGGCGGAGAATGAAAAAGGGGGTGTGTCTGGTCTGGTAAGAGAGAGAGAGAGTGTGTGTGTGCCGGAAATGGGGCACCCACTGGAAAACATGAAGGGGGCGCCGACGCGGGCCGCCCATCACCACCACCACCATCACCGGGCAGAACGGACAAAACGGGGAAATTTGTCAACATGTAAGAGCATGTAAGAGCAGGATGGGCACTTCATTCATCTCGTCACATTCTGATGGTGAGCGCAACAGGTTCCGTCACCAAGCCCTCTTACACATGTGGCGCCGCCCGCATCGTCACGTACAGTAGGCCCTACTCTGCTCGCCGTCAGCTTTGGGGACTCGATGCGTAATAGACGTATGTGAGACCGGTGTTTACTGCTCGCCGGCCTGTCCTTCAAGAGGCAAACAAAGCCCCCCGTATAGATTGGGGTTGCATCATCAAATTGGACGCACCCCTCCCCCGAGCACGACTGGAGCAGAAGCGGACAATAGCATAAGAGTTGTTGACCGGATGCACGCGCAATACACCAGGCGTCATTTCAAGCCGGACCAGAAGCCCACGGGTGATTGAGCTGGGCCAAAAAGTCGAGCTGAGGATGCCGTGCCGGGCTGTGCTATGCGCGGCCATGCTCTATTATCCCTACATGCTGTCTTGTCAATCACGGGTTACACCAACATATCCGCCGCAGAGCCAAGGACAGATGAGATGCTTCGGGGTGTGGAATTGAGAGACTGCCGGACAGAGAGAGGCATCGACTGTAACCCTAGATGCATCTAGAAAGCAGACCACGCCTCCCAAAGTACGAACACTACTGTAAGTTTTTATGCACCTCTCACACGCACGTAATTACAGCATCGTCTCGCTCTACGATTGGCTTCAGAGAAGCCTTCGGAACCCAGCCGTTAATGTCGCTGCTTGCTTCGCCGGCACCATGTCGAAGGCCAAAAGGAATAAGCCGTCCGGCGTGCGAAAGCCCGCCCCCTTGTCGTTTCTGCTGCGCGCCGCAATCCCAAGTTCCATGGCAGCCCATGCCCATTTCGACCAGGCTCAGGCATTGGTCAATTCATCGAGCTGGACGCTGACACTTGGTTGGCGCCTTGCCGCACTGTCGAGTCGAAGCTACTGGTTGCATCATGCCATTTGCAAAGTCGGCTTCGCCATCGTTTCTTTCCAGAGAGGAGGGGACCAGCCACAATCATTTTTCTAGTCTGTCCCCCTCATATGCATCTTCATTGTTGTTACTCATTGCCAAGATGGGAAAACGTAGCCTTTGGAAGTTACTACCTAACTAATTACCTAGGTGTCATCCAGCACCTTGATCGCGACATCGCCCTCGCCGCCGTCGAGTGTCTCAGAACCGGCCATTGAGTCCCCTTGAATCCCGCTGCCGTCTCCGCGTCTCGGGCAGCCGCAGCACACGCTCTGTGTTCCATGGGTGCGAGAAGAAGCACATATACAGACACCCTCCTTGACGCATACATTGTCCAAGTATCATGGCCAGCTTTCTCGTCAGTTCTGGACGCGCGCGGCTTCGAAGCAACCGTACATGTAACTTAGTCTTGTGCATCCCCGGAACCGCGTCACTCACCCTCCACCCCCCTTGCCAGCCAGCGGTGACGACTCCGCATATGTATTTACTTTGCGCTCCGTTCTCGGTGGTCGGAAGTCGTCAGTTCACACACATGCGAATGCTCAGACATGCAGCATCAGCCGCGTCGTACGTACTGCAGCTTTCTGTACAATCTAGCTGATTTTGGTCAACTACAGCCCCTCTTACGTACTTGTGTATCAATGATGATCCAGCTATGGAGCTCTCCGTCTCTCGGTCGGTCACCATGTCGAAGAAACCATCCAGATCTCCCCCAGCCCCCGTCTCGTACCAACCATGCAGTCCGAGAACTCCAGAGGCAGCTATATCCACCCCGGCTAGCCGGCAAACGTTCGGGATCTGCGTCGGCTGGATCGGAGACGATAGCCGGGGGACGATCTATGGATAATCAGTCGATCCCGTCATGTTCGTCTGGGTGAATGAAGCTGGTCACAAAGTCTAGGCCCTTGTCCTTGGTAACCGTCGTCGCGGTGAGATCTGGTAAGCTCGCCGGCTGCATGACGCTTAATCTTCTGGTGGACAATACAATCGATGGGACACGAGCTCGGGGCAAATGCAAGCCATGGAGTTCGTCGGGAGCTCTGCCGGGAAGCGGAAAACGCCTCAGCTGGTTGCTTGTTGGCATCTAAATCTCCGGTGTCCGTCGCGATCGTTCTTCAAGAGGCTATTCTTGTTTCATGTAAGTACATGCGATCTAGAAACTGTTGAGAATGCTTCTGGTCTATAGCAGAGGCTGCGGAGAAATTGTTGTAATCAATTGCCGAATCGGAGAAGATGCGTCTCGGCGATGATGGAAAGTCTTGAATACACCAAGCAACACGTAGCCAAGTTTTCTATATTATCCAGTCGATATTTGTCAATTCTCCATATCCATGCATTGCCTCCAACCATAGTCTTGTGTCTGGTGTCTGAAATCACCATGCCGCAAGGTATCGTACACTCGTCAAATATGGTACGTTCTGGGAGGCTGAGCTTCAGATGAGCAAAACAAGAAATATATCTTCTCATCAACAGGCGGTGAATCTATTCTAAATAAACGACCGTAAATTTAGCCCTCGCTAACGTTGTATCGCTTTCTTAACCAAGTCGAAGCACATCACAAGCCATCAATGCAGCCCCCCTTTTCTCAACTGTGAGCAGTACCGATGCGCTCAATCCGTTCTCTCAAACCAGATATAGTCTTTCAGACATTCCTCTAGACAAATGCCCAGCTTCACAGCTCTGTCGCCCTCAAACTTGAACTCGGCTTTGGCGGGTGTAGGACTTCCTTCAAAGGGTTCCTTCATCCAGGCGATGTACTTGGTCTGCTCGCCGACGTGTGTAAACGTCATTGTGTAACCCATGGAGCGGTCGGTGGCGTCGACATAGAGGTTGCCATCTCTCTCCACGACCTCGAGACCACGATATCCTGGATTCCAGTATTTGCCCGTGTAAGCGCTCAGTGGTTTTGTCTGCGGCTCTGCCTCCTTGAGATCAGGGCAGAGCTCTTGGCGAAGCTCGCCGGCAGTACTGAGACTCTCGGTGTCGCTTTCCGTCACCGAACCAGATTCGGAGCCTGACTCGGACTCTGACTCGGACTTCTCCTTCTCCTCGTATGGAATGCCCAGGTGCTCATCAATCAGTCTCTTGCTGATGATGTCCACGGCCTGGGCGGCTCGGTTTGAGTTGCCAATAATGACGCCTCCAAACTTTCGGTCTGGTAGGAAAAAGTGAATTGAACGGAATCCATCCTCGGAACCATCATGTGAGACGATCTTATGGCCCTGATAGTTCCGAACTTCCCATCCTGCTGCGTAAAAGAGGATCTTGGCATCAGGCCCCGGGGCTTCCTCCCCCTCGCCATCATCTGGTTCGTTCTGTCGGATTCGCTCCTTTGTAAGACCCTCCAACATGTCCTCGTTGATCGGGCCTTCGCGATTCATCATGGCTTGCACCCACTTCAAGTAGTCGCTGACGCTGGTGATGATGCATCCGGCACCTTGCGCCTCAATACCTTCGTTCCATGGCGTTTGCACAAACTTGTTCTGCTCTTCTTTCCACACGTATCCAGCGGCAATACGGTCTTCCAAACCCTTTTCTCGAGCACGGGTATGAAGCATATTTGTCGAGTCCATGGACAGGGGCTTGAAGATGTTCCTCTCGAGGAAAGTGGGAAAGTCGAGGCCGCTTACGCGCTCGACCAGATAGCTGGCCACCGTATACATCATGTTGCAGTACATGAATTTCTTTCTGTTTGGTGCGACTACGGATAGGTTTCGCAAGTTTCGCGTAATGGACCGCGCATCGTCGGGCGACGACGCGCCAATGCCAAGATACGATGTATCGTGTCTAAAGTAATGAGTTAGCAATTCTGCCTCAAGGTCTACCATGTCTCTCCGTCCAGGATCGCGACGAGACTTACGGGGGCATCCCGGTTCTATGGGCGAGAACGTCTTCTACAGTAACGTCATTGTGTTCGTCTCCTGGCATGACGAAATCGTCTGGCAGGAGACTGGACATGGCGGCATCCCATTTGACGTCGGGGTACTTATCATCGTTCACAAGTATCGCTACGGCACCCGCAGTCAAAGACTTGGAAGCAGACGCGACGTCGAAAAGCGTGTCCGGAGTGCAGTCTCGCGGAGGGTCGAGGGTGGCTTTGCCGAAGCCAGCCGAGGCCACCTCTTTGCCCTCCGCTACAGCCACAGCAAGTCCGGGGACATGAAGTTTTTCGATTAGGTTTTTGACGTAGGGCGCGAACTCGGGAGAGCGTACGAAGTTCATTTTGGCGGTAAAGTGATGATGGTTCAGTTCTGGGTGACGACAATGAGTCTCTCGCGAACAGCGTCGCTATTCCCAACTTAAAATAACGCAACGTACGACACAGCCTGTGGCAACGGGCAATCTGACAAGTCATCAGTGCATCATCGTGCATACTTAGTTAAGCGGCTCAAAGAATAACCCGGCCCGGGACTTTCTGGAAAACCTGTTGTAACCTCACTGACGACCAATAGGCCATCGCTGTGGCCACTTCCTTCGCAGTGGCTGAGGCCTGAGACTACCATCCAACACGTTGAAGATAGTTGCGGAATGGTATGGCTTACAAATTCCAGGTCACTGGCAACGGTGTGCTAGAAAGGGCTGTGCTATGGTCCGGAAACAGTCTCGATTGGTTAATCTGAAAGTCCTCGTAAAGCTTCACGGTGTGACTCACTCAATGTTGTTGAGTGATGACCTCATCTTCGAGGTGCAACCTGAACAAAAAAGCCATCTTCAGAAGCGTTTTCCCAGTGTCTTGGTCCATGATGGCTTTGCAGGCACAATGTCACGATACTGCCGAGAGGTTGATTCTTAGTAAGGACGAGACGTTTGTTCAGGTAAAGTATTCAATTCGCTGAGTCGTCTATCTGTTTCATGGATATAAAGCAAGAATATTTGCTCGATGGTGCTGATAGACTTGGCAGGGCAGTTCTCTCTACATATTTTGGGTAATTTAACTTATTGAGACCGTACAAATTCACACCCATTGTCACTGATGCTCCAGAAACTACATGTACAGTCTCATATCAAACCGATTTCGGATACTTAAAGCAAACGTTAAGCTGTTCAACCAACGATCCAGTCTAATGATATGAGGACCAGGAATTGCATAAATGCTACCCATATGCCCTTCGTGTAGTACCTGCTCGAAAATATACGCGTTGTCCCTGGGGGGGAAAATATGCCTTCGTAACCTATCGTCATCCATGGATTCGCTTTTTTCAAATCTTGCTCTTCCAGGCTGTACTGTCCTTAAACTCCGGAAGTTTGAATAATTTCTTGGCGTTCTCTCGTCCCATTTTCGTTTTATCGACTACGTTGAGGCTCATATTATCGTACCATGTACACGCATCATCAAAAGACTCGAAAGGATAATCGATAGAAAAGAGGATTCGATCAGCGCCAACCTCGGCCATGCAAAACTGCAACGTCGTCGTGGAGAAATGGCCACTTGTCGTGATCCAGAGATTTTGCTGAAAATAGTCGCGAATCGTCTTTTGACATGATAGCCCAAGAGGTTTCTTGACGTCCTCAAACCAATGGTTGATTCGCCACATGTCGAAGGGTATGTGCTCGCCCAAGTGTCCAAGAATCACCTGCAGCTTAGGGTGTCGGTCGAAAACACCATTGGTTACCATGCCGAGAACATGAAGGCTGACTCCGTGGGCGAAGCTCAAGGGGGGCCCGATCAGCCACTTTCGCTTTGCCCAGAGACGATCATGCAGGGTGCCGGTCGGGTTGCGAGGGTGCAGATAGAAAGGGACGTCAAGTTCTGTAACAGTTGACCAGAAAACATCCCACTCCGGGCCATCATAAAATATGGCATCGTCACCATCAGGGCCTGCACGTTGGGTGTCGTTGACAAGTGCGCCCTTGAACCCATACTGACTTACACACCTCTTTAGTTCGGCAGCAGCTTCTTGAGGATCGTGCATGGACAGCGTACTATTTGTAGCCGTTAGCGGGTATACGCACCTTGGATATTCGTCTCTCTCCAACTCAGTGAGACATCGCTTCATGTCAATAGGGCATTGTGTTCAATTGACTTACGCAAATGCACCAAATCGTGTCGGGTGGTTCTTGATCGCTCCAGCGATGTAGTCGTTGATTTCTACAGCCAGCCCCTGAGCTTCCCGGGGGTCCCAGATGTCTTGAACACCAGGGGCAGTGTAGGACAAGATTGTATAGCCGACTCCGTGTTTGTCCATGTATTTTATCCGAGTATCGGTGATGTCCTGCATCTCCGCCGCATGCTTGTCCGGATTGACTGCGAAAAGCGAAGCCCACCATCTCGTCTTCTCGTGTAGCCGGGGCAGGGCGAACGCCTCCTCTAGAGCTACCTTTCCCAGCATGGCGAAGTAGTGATGAAACAAGGTTGAAGGAGTGGCAGCGGAGAAGTAGAATTTGATGAGGACGCAATGTTTGGGGGGATGTCGGGCTGCTCCCCGTATTTCAACCTTTGCCGGGTAAAAGTAGCCATATTCTTCCAGGAGCAGAACATCATTCCGTCGGATCCTCGCAATGGGCCGAGCCGGGTTGGTCGAGGCTTGCTCCGCAACACGGCAGCGAGGCAGCATCTCACGGACACGGTGCTGGCGGCCAACGAGCGAACACGCGCGGCCTATTCGTCTAAGCCGGGTGCGTTATCCGCAGGTGCGGGTAAGGGAGCGGCAGCCACACTTACCCCGTGTCACAAAACAGTATTACTGGTTTGGCGTCGCACGGTTCAATGTTCTTTGACTAGCTCGCGGCTGTTGAACTTGAAATCTGCTGCTGTGACCCCGTGGCCCTCCTTGCTGAACATATTCGCTAGACTTGCATTGATCGCTGAACAAAGTTGGCTCAATATAGTGGCTGTTTAGTATCGATCCTTCGCTGCAGTAATTACTTATTGGGGCCTTTGCTTCCACCGTTGAGAAACGATATTCGTGATGTTCCGTCCAAGATCACGCCCCGGCAAGACACGAATACTAATCCTTACCGATTCGCCCGAACGCGACGCACAAGGACCCTATAATTATGCGTATGAGCTTATTTTTGTCTACAGTAGGTCAATTGTACCCCCTGCAGTTCAATTGACATTTTGGCGGGTCGAAACTCGTTTCATGAACTCTCTAATAGAGTGCAAAACAACGTCTGCTGCTTCAATGCAATGCCAGTGCCCTACACCATCAATCACTTCAATCGACTTATGCTTTTCGTCACTTCCCCAACTTTTGTTGTCACGTTAGCTTTCAGTATAATCCTCAATCGGGGATCAGGACAGACTTTGTCATGACGTCTCTAGACCCTTCAAGAGGGCTCGTTTGGTCGTGGGAACCGGCGATTATGAGCAACGGACACTTGATTTCGCCATATCTCGGACGCTTAGCGTTTGCAATCGTACGGCACAAGGACGTGTATCCCTCTGCTGATTGTGAGAGGAGAAGTGCTCGAATAAAGGCATGGTGAGTCGAGGTTGCCTTTGGCCCCGTTGCCGCCGTCGGTATTGTGTTGGCCATGGCTTCCATGCCCTCTTCAGACGTAAGCACCAACTTAGTCAATTTGAGAACCTAAGTTATGAGATGAAGTCGATAGGATAAGCGTCTCACCAGTGTTGACGCGTTCAATTCTCGACGCGAATGCCTCGCTCAAAGTAGGGGAGGGATTCACCGGTCCAATCAGGACCACACCGGGAAGACCCAGATGAAGGGCCAATTCGCTCGCAATAATAGCGCCCATGGAGTGGCCTACGACGATGATGCGTCTGGAGTCGAGATCAAGGGCAGCGATGAGAGCGCTGGCCGCACCGCATATAGTCTCTATATCGGAATCCTTCCCCCGGAAATTTGACAAAGCGCTCCCTATTGATGTGACGACTGTCGCGTCAGATTCTGCTCGTGATTGACATTTGGGATCATATTCGGGCATCACGAGCATCTGACCTGGAGTATCAAAAGCCAAACACGAGTAGCCATGGTCCACGAGGCCCGGAATGATTGGGGCATAGTACGAGCTCGACGACCCAAGCCCATGTATCAAGAGAATCGTGGGGCCGGGACTTGCCTGGGTCCATGTATAGAACAGGTCTTGATCTTCTATACGGAGGGATGGCATCTTCGGGCTCAATAGTCCGGCGATGGACTTGTGCCGGGTGCGTTTACTGCTCACAATGCCGACGAGGGGAGCGTTCAAGCGGATTGGGGGGGCATTCCAAACAATGAATGGTGTCACTGTAACCACGCTCAGCCGCAACAAACTGTCTGCCTAGCAAGCTGCCGAAGTACACCTTCCCAGTAGGCCCGGCAAGAAGCGGGAGAGTGCCGTTCTCACGGCAAGCAGCATGCAGTAGTCGGATGCCGCCCCCTCCTTTCCAGGCTTCCCCGCTTTGCCCCGGCTTCTGGTCGGACAGTGTCGGCAAGGGACCTGCGGAGCTTTGTCCTGAGTTCCTTGTCGAATCAAGTGGTGGATGTCAGAAAGTTGTCTGCTTGCTCTGGGATACGTATGCTCAGTTCAATATCAACAGTGAACGCGGTAGCCGAGGTGTCTCCCTTGCTCCTCATAACATGCGTGATTCTGGTGTAAGTCAACGGCGTAACGTGCTGCAAAGGGCAAAACCCTGCCATTCTTGCTCAGAATGGAGGCAAAGAGCTGCTCGTATAGCTCAAAAGCCGAAAGTCTTGAAGTACTCGACCTGATATACACGTTACTGGATGATGTGACACTTCCAGCAGAGGCGCGCGCCAAGAGGGCAAGCGTCGAGTTCACAGCCGCGCGCGATGAGCCTTATTTCCCAATACCATTCAAAGAGACAGAAGTAGGCGCAGCACTCAAGGCGATTGAAGGCAGTGTTGCCGCAGTACTTGCCGATTCCAAGTATGGCTCAAGTTCAACCCGAAAGATTGTGGTTGATCATGAGAAAACGACCGCTTTTCTTTTTCAGGCGTATCTCGCCAGGATCGGGGGACTCGGAAAACTTGACCCATCTGTCAAGTCTTTGCTCAAGGGTGAGCATGAAAACATATAAAGAAATAGAAAGAAGATTCGTTTATCGAGCTGACGATGGCTTCATCATTAGACACCGATCTTCTCCAAGCACAGTCTAATCCGTATCGACGCATGTCGGCGAATCTGTACGCGACCGCCGATGCGGGTGAATTCTATCACATACACGGTTCCCTCGAGGCTTCCACGACGCTGCGCATGATTGGGCTCGAGTCGTTTCGTCCGGATCTCACTCAACACAGTGACATCGTCAAAGTCATTGAATCGGCAGTCAGAAAATTCACGGTAGATGAGCTCGAGGCCCTCAACACGGAGCATCGGCAAGCAGGCGTAAAGGCGTTCAAGCACCAGGAGTTTCTAAGCACGCCCCATGTAAAGCGAATCTTTCCACCATCTTCAAATATTCCTCCAAACTAACAAGACTGTTCAACAGGGACAAGTGAATTGGAGCTTGCCTCCTTGGGCCGTCCAGCAGCTCGAAGGGAGCACACCACGAACCCCCTTGCCCGGGCGAAAAGACGACGCTCGTCTATTAGCTGGTATAAAAGTGCTGGAAATGTGCCGTATCATTGCGGGACCAGTGATCACGCGTATTTTGGGCGAGTACGGAGCTGATGTCCTTAAAATTACGAGCCCGAATCTGAGCGATGTGCCGTTCTTTCAAGTAGACGGCAATATGGGTAAGCACGCTGCCGACCTGGACCTAAAGACTGAAGAGGGAAGAGCCGCATTCGAGCAGCTACTAGAGGAGGCGGATGTCGTGGTAGATGGCTATAGACCAGGCGCCCTCGATAAGCTGGGATATGGAGCCGAAGCCCTTTCCGCCATGGCCGCTAAAAGGGGCAAAGGGATTGTCTACGTGAACGAAAACTGTTTTGGCTATCAAGGAGAATGGGCAAAACGCCCCGGTTGGCAGCAGATTGCAGACTGTGTAAGTGACTTACAAAACCCCCAGATACATGCGTCGCTCCGGCTAATGGAGATATCCGAACCGCAGGTCAGCGGTGTCGCGTGGGACCAAGGACGTTTCATGGGCTTAGATGAGCCAGTCGTGCCCCCATTTCCGATTTCCGATTATGGCACAGGTTGCATGGGCGCCATTGCCGCTCTGACTGGTCTCCTTCATCGTGCTACCCGAGGAGGGTCGTGGCATGGAAAGGTGTCATTATTGCATTACGACTTGCTTCTCTACAAGGCAGGCCTCCTCCCGTTGGAGGTGCAAGATCGGCTGAGGAAACAGATGGGGCCCGACTTTCTGGCCCTTCGTCATGCCCACAGCGTCGACCAGATCTCCGGAACGGCGCTTCGAAGACTGAGAGAGCTCTACCCTGAGTTTGTTGACAACCCGAAATACCTGGATCATTGGTATTCTGATAATTACAAGGCCGAAGTGTCGGCTGTTTTGCCCGTGGTAGAGATCCAGGGCGTCGACATCAGTTTCGCACGCGCGAGTAGGCCCAACGGAACAGACGAGGCGTCATGGCAATTTGGAGTCGACAAGGACTGTAGGCAGGAACCTCGAGCAGAGGAGCGTGGACGATAATAATGAAAAGGGGTTGCGACGGTGACCGGGCCTTATCTGACTATTGTCGAGTTGTCACCATGTGAATCGGCAGCTTGACTCGGACAAATATCACATCAGCTACGGGACAGATATAAACTGCCCAACCGCTCCAGCCGTCTTGACCCTGGCTTCGAGGACCTGCCTGCCAACTGGGTTGTTAAGATCCTTCAGCTCATTCGTCGGACATTGCCACCGATCTTGATCCCAATCACCTGTACTGTAGTTACTTGAGTTACTTGGACGGGAAACGGCGGCAATGGGCGGTCGGATAAGGACCTCGCTTCCGCCAACATTCCACAATTTAGATCGGTGCGGGGAAATGCTCGATGAGTAAAGGTGGGCGTCAGACTGGTCGATTTCCATTTGAGGAACCCAAGACTGTCCAAGCTACATGTAGATTGCATGCAAGTCGATGCCCCTAACTGTTCATGCACGAATGGGCCGAGTCTCCGGACTTGCTGAGCTGACGCAGATGCCTCCGTCAGCATCTTTGTTCGTGTATTCAGACCTATAACAGAAAGATTACTGGCCTTGGCTTTTCACTTTTCATGTTTTCCATTGTATAGTCGATCCATTTCACTACGAGATTCCATCCACCAAATTTAACGGTATCATGGCGGCGAATGTGGAAAATGGCGGCTCAGGTGGTCACCAAGGAGGCACACTGGGCGCTGATTTCACCAACAATGTGATTGCCTCCATGGGTCCAAATACACCACCGCGCCTGCGAGAGGTCATGACAGCCCTCATAAGGCATGTTCATGACTTTGCTCGGGATGTCCAGCTCACCACGGACGAGTGGCTTGCCGGCGTGCAGATGATCAATGCGGCCGGGAAAATGAGTGACGAGAAGCGCAACGAGGGTCAACTGCTGTGCGACGTTATCGGTCTTGAATCGTGAGTCCCTCTCTTCACGAGTTGCCAAGGTCATGAACACCAGCTTACCAGGCGATGCCAACAGGCTCGTGGACGACATTACTTATAGCGCCGTGTCGAAGCGCACAAACGGTTTGACGGCGTCAGCCATTCTGGGACCTTTCTGGAGAGCCGACACGCCAGTTCGTGAGAATGGATCCAACATAAGCTGTGATACTCCCGAGGACGCCCAGCCCGTGTTCATGCATGGCAGGGTCGTTGACGTGGAGAGCGGCAGCCCTCTGGTGAATGCGACGGTCGACATCTGGCAGGCATCTACCAATGGTTAGTGCAATCACCGTTCATCGGAGACGTCTACTAAGTGGTATGCATTGGTGATAATAGGCTACTATGAGCAGCAGGACCCGAAACAGCAAGAATACAACCTCAGAGGCGTGTTCAAGACGGATGCGCAAGGACGATACTCGTTCTATTGCCTACGCCCAACGCCATATCCAGTGAGCATCGCACCACTTTTTGTCAATGATGACCCGTCGGCCGGCCTTGAACTGATCTTGTGCAGGTACCGCGTGATGGTCCAGCCGGGAAGCTTCTGGAGATGATGGACCGAAATGTCTATCGGCCCGCGCACATACATCTGATGGTACGTCGATGATCTTTATCTGGATAATCGTGTGGCTTTTTTGCATGCCTGACCCTTCATAGGTTTGCGCAGACGGTTACAAGACTCTCGTGACGCAAATTTTTGACCAAGACTGCAAGTATCTGGGAAACGACTCGGTCTTTGCAGTCAAGGACGAGCTCAGTGTTCAGTTTATGCCCCGAAAGAATGACCCTCAGGCCAATCTTGAGCTTGAGTACAACATTAGTCTGGCGAAGACGTCATGAGCAGGATAGGCCAAGAGGGATACCTTGTCGAAGTTGGCAATGTACAACCTGTAAAGAAATACTGTCTTCACGTAGTCTGAAACGATCAAAAGTAGCCAGTGCGCAGATTCGCAAAAACGATTTGTGTTCGACTTCACGCTCAGTCACAGTTGGCGACGAGGTGCATGCGTTGTGTATTACATCGCCATTGGCTTATAACATCAGCTGGCGATCTGCGGGCAATCACTTAAGGCTTCCCGGCCGAGGCATTTGAACTTCGAATACGGGCATTATGAGGGCATTTATACAACTTGTTACATGGACATATACAGTCTTGAAAGTCGTGCCATTTTTACGATTGGCTTCCAATAATGACACCGCTCGGCAACTCAAGTCCAATCGGCAAGCCGCGAATGTACTTTCCTGTGAACTTGATACCTCGCTGTGCCGCCAACTGCTCATCAATATCCTTGTACATGTCATACCTGAGAATATCATTAGTATTTGCGTGTCATTGTATTGAGACGGCCGACCTCGCGCCGCGGGAGGGGACTTACGCATTCATCTCCTCAATGGTCAAGATTTTCCGAGGATCTTCAACCTTGTACGTAGGAGTATTCTTGTTGACGGAAAATCCTGTATCGAACGTCCGTTAGTATGCGGAGATCAGGTGAGAGGACAAGTCGACAACACTTACCGATTCTTTCGTTGATGTTGTAGGCGGCCTTGGCTGCAGCGGCTTGCACTCGCGTAGCCCGCGGCAATCGCACATTGGTGTAAACCGCCAGCGACTCGGCGACATCTCCCTTGAAATTGTTTCGGTTGAAAAGGATCCCGAGAGCCGCGGCGTCCTCAATCGCCATGCAGGCGCCCTGGCTCTGGTGTGGCATCATGGGGTGGCCGGCGTCGCCAAGCAGACAGACAACGTTGCGGTGCATATAAGGGTAAGGGTCGTGAAGCCATAAACGCCAAGGTCGTATCTCTTTGCCAATGGAGAGATGTTTGAAGACCTGGCGATCGAGTTCGGGATAGTAGCTGAGGAGCTCGTCGACGGGACGGTCTTCTCCGCCCCATGTCTGCGATGCATAGTCTCCCTTTTCCCGCGCAAAGAAGCAGTAATATGAGAGAAGCTTGCCGTCGTTACAGGGTGACAAGACGATCTTGTCCCATTTGCCTTCTTGGCCGCCCCAGTACTCCAGGGCGCTGTGTTGGGAGTAGTCGACGAGGCCGGCCTTGACAGCCTCTTCAGTCGTGACATTGGTATGAAGGCAACTTTGATCTGCTGGTCGCTTTGCGGGCTTGATTCCAATCTCTCCCCGGACAACTGAGCCAATGCCGTCGGCACCGATGACGAGATCGTGAAATACAGTGGCTCCATTGTGGAAGGTAATCTTGCCCGTATCGTAATTGATTGCTTGACACTTTAGGGGCAGCCCGATGGCTTTTTATCAGTTATTTGCTCGCAAGGGATCCGGATACTCGAGATGGGTGTTTCTCACCTTGTGGTTGACAACCAGCCTCGCTGGAATCCCGTCGCCTTCTTCTTGGAGCGCGCAGTCCTTGAGCATGGCGTGCATATACTGGCGATGAAACATATTATAGACGTAACCCCATCGCTTCTCGTAATCGTCCAAATCGTATACACTGACGGGTTCTCCGGTTTTCCAATCTCTGTTGATGAGTTTCTTGAGAACCACGGGGTCGCCCTTGGCCACATCCACGTTCCATTCGTGAAGCCACCTCGTGCCGTTGGCGGCACAAGAAACTGAAGCTCCCACTTCGCCAGCAAAGTCGGATTTTTCGTAAATGGTAACTTGATGTCCAGAACGGCGCATGGCAATGGCCACTGACATGCCACCAATACCGCCGCCAATGACTCCAACGTTCAGCTGTCTCCAGCCGGGCACGTCCATGGACCCCATTTTTCACAATGATCTTGCTAAGAGTTGTAGGGTGAAGAATCTCGGGACCTCATTCACGATTAGGTAGGCTATCAAGTGCTTTCTCTCTAAAATGGGTATTGGAGATAGTAGAAAGACAGGTTGATAATGAAGAGTCCCTGAAATAATCCAAGACAGCTGTCCCAGCCTCATCGAGGGCATTGTATATATATGTCGAGCCCGTGCAACGCCTCTTTTGGCAGCTGAGTCTGACAACATCATTCCCTGATTCCTGGGCTCCCGTCACGCATCGGCTTGTCTGATGTCGCCCTGCAAGAGCACCTGGCAGATCCGCGGGTCTCGAAGCGCACGGGTGTGGTGTGCAGTGTGCACTATCCGACCAGGTCGGATGTGGGCCGACTACCGCCGACAGGTCCGACCGATTGGCACGCGTTTCGTGGCTTATGGGGGTGGCCTGCTAGGGGCCGTTTTCTTCGTGAGTTGGCGTGAAAGAGGGATCTGCCAGGTCGGTCACCCCCTTTCAACTTAAACTAGGGCTGTAGCGCTTATCCGGACGTGAGGGCGTCCCGACGGTGAGAAGACGGCTAACGCGGCTTAACTCGAGCAAAGCGGAACTGCCAAAATGACCCAGTCTCACGCGGTTTGTCAGAATTCGGGATATCAGGGCGCGGGTGCGCCGTTGAGCGTCAGGGACTCAGCAATTCCGGGGTGAAAGGGGGTTCGTTGCAAGCTCCTCCCGCGCCGCGGCGCTGGGAGTTGATCAACGGAGGTGCCTGTGATGAGCACCTCAGCCCTTGATAGCCCTCACCGGTTGTGTTTCTAACGGCTATCATACTCGAATCGCTCGAAGAGCTACACTTAGGTGTACTTGGTCAAGTCTATGCTGATTGGTCCCCTGATTTGACAGCCAGAAATCAAGGGACAAAAGGAAAACTATCCCAATGAGCAATTTCGAGGCTATCCCAGCCAAGAAACGAATCCTCCCTGTATTCCAAGGGTGTGCGAGTTCCACACCACCAGCCCTCCCCTGGATCTAAGGCCGCCGGTGCTACATCTGCCGAAGACACTTGCATCTGATCCTCTTCGTCGACCTCAGGACTGCCGTTTTCGTTGCTATAAAGCGTTAGTATCTTGGAAACATATCGACTTCTTCTTTGCGTTGTGAGTTTCTCCCTCTGCTTCGTTATGGCGTTTGCCAGAAGCGTCAGAATGTCATGATAATGTGCTGCTTGAGGGCTCTGAACAGCGAAAAGAGCCAGGGTATCTCGAGCACCGGTAAAGGCCGACTCGATGCTGAGATCAACGGATCTCTTCGCGAAGATCTCAAAGCCTAGAACCAGCCCGGCAGCAAAAACCAAGGCTCTACAACGGATTTAGCAGTCTTCAGGGGTGGAAGCATGTCTGCATGTGGGTGTCTTACTTCAAAATGCACATGTTTCCGTACAGCAAGTTGGCGCCTCGCGCCTCGGTGCACGTCTGAACCAAGAATACCGCGGCGTCCAGGCACGCCGACGCTATTTGGGACCGGGCCAACCCACCGCTGGCGGATTGCGCCGTGAGAGTTGACACGAGAACGGGTCGTGTCGCCAACATGACAGCGAAGTAATAAAGACACGAAGCGTGTATGCTCCCAATGGCAGCACTGTGAGATTTGCTCTTGGATGACTTATCAGAAGTTGAGGCGCTTCTGAGGCATGTCGGTAAGACTCTCTCCCAAGCCTGGATCTCATTGAGGAGCTGCTCGACCACTGGCGTGGATAGCTCCTTGCGCTCGTAGAGTGTTTCCACGACGCCGTTGATGATCGAGACAATCTGATGCGAAGCCACAAGACGTTGCGTATCATCATCCTTACTCGCGCTAGAGAAGTCATCAACTATTCTACGTATGTCGGAGTGCAAGCCCGCTGTGGCTGCCGGCCGCCCAAGGATGGAATTAGCAAGCGTGTCGACGATGCGTAAGCTTATCCAGACCCTTAGTCTGTCATGGAATAGCAGATTTCGGTCAGCAGGAGTCATCGGGGAAAACAAAGTTCGTCTGCCAAGTATCAATACCTCAGCTTATCCTCGAGACTTGCCATGTCGGCGTATGATTCGCGGCTGTGTAGACCGAGAGCAACGGCAGCTCTTGTGGCAATACCCAGGTACATGAAGGCGGCATTTCGCCGACACTCTCCGAGGAGATAAAATGCCATGAGGAGAAAGGACCGAACAATGTCAATGTCAGGGTCCTCGAGCATCCCGTCGAATGCTTGGGCTCGGGATCTGCGAAAATAGGGCTGACCGACATCCCGTGCTGCCTGAGACGACTGAACCTGTGCCCCAATCGCAAGGACCAGACCTATCGAGGCCTGCCTTTGCGGGCTTGATTGCCTACTGCTCTCAGCGTTGGCACGAAGTATGCTGTCAACCTCTGAGGGTGGAAACACATCGATGAGGCCCTCGGTCTGCGCCGTGGTTAGAGCCTACCCATTAAACTTTGGCTGTGGTCTCTCGGGATATAACCTAGCACCCGGGGACTTACAGCGGCTTTGTAGCAGTCGGCCAGAGCTAGCTTCTCTGCAACATCGAGATCGGGAACTCCGGGAGACGTGCAGTCTCCGCTCGAGGAGGGAACTTCCTTCTCGAGCATCGTCTCCCTCTGCGGGTTGTGAGAGAACTGCGAAGGGCCAATCTGCTCCGCCACTAACTGGCGCACGACCTGCAGAAACGATATCGATGCCGCGCCTCCGATATATACTGAACATTGGCCGTAAGCACGGGCAGCAGGCACCGGATGCGAGTGAGATGAGCCGCGGATCGCATCTATGGTCCGCTGGCTGGGCTCATTCTTTGGGGCATAGTGACGCGCACGGAAAGGGCCCGATGCTTACCTCGCTCACCACGCAGGTTTAGCAGCATGCGCGAGTGAAGGCTGTCAGACATGGATGACGACGGTATCAGGTCTGCCGTGTGCTGTCGAACGGAGCCAGTAGGGCTTCCGGAGACGTCAATGCTCTGCCGGGACTCGGACGGGGACGGAGGCCGAAAGCTGGTCGAGACTCCCACCGGATCGGCATTGAGGTTCGACGTTCTTTGACTACCGTTCAACAACGTATCGGCCACCAGGCCCGAAGTCATCATGGTCGCGGCACACCGAGCCTCCGGTGATCCGGCCGGATTCGGCGCCGAACTCGGGACTGCGGGGCCGGTCCGTGCAGGGATTGCCTGCCTAGATGGCCGGGGCCGAAGCGAGATGCAGCACCGGCTACCGATGCCCCGGCGCAAGCAGTGAGTGCATGGAGCCGTGCCGGAGCATTTCTTCTTGACCTCACGGCAGTAATCACACGCCTCTGCAGCTCGGCGGCGCTGACTCGGCAGCACCCGGGGGCGGGGCATGGCGGCGGAGGCGGCGGTAGTGGTGCGGGGACAGAACCCCGGATCAGCAGTCGGAGAATAAAAGATGGCTCATTCGCCGAGTCGCCTTGTGAGCACCAGCGCGTTGAGCAATATGCGACTTTGAACAGATTTGGACAGTACAAACCAAGAAACCACATATGCTGTGATCTTTCGTTGGTGGACTTGACAAGCACCCCTCATCTGAACTCGCAGGGACCTCGGACTTGCACTGGGGATTAATCAACCGGCTGTCCGTCCGGGCGAGAGGGGAAGTGGAGCACTCGCTTCCTCCAGTCCAAGTCCCCTCTGTCTTTTAGAGGCACTAAAAGGCTCCGGGACTCGAGCCTCCCCTGACTGACAGGAGTGTCCTGCCCGTACCAAGTCCGGGTATCAAACCTCACGAACAACAGAGGGAGATCGAGGCCCGCGCGCTGCACCACGTGTGACCCGTCGATGACACTTCGGGGCCTGAGTGCCAGATTGTGACTGGCTGAATCAAGCGGCTGGTCTCTTGGCGTCCGGATGGCGCCCAGACAGCATCCAATCCCCAGGCGGCTGCATGGAGTTCCGCAAGCGCGGAGGCATCTCCACCACACAGTGTGTTTGATCTTGTCGGATACCGTCACGTTGTTGGTGATGGTCGACGCAGCCGCCGTCGTTTACGTGTCGTGCCTTGTTCCTTAATGACCAACACAATAACTTGCTTTGGCTGCTGAAAGTTGCCATGACGGGCCTGTAAACGAAGCACACGTGGTCTACCGTTGATAATTTCCGTTATTAGTCTCATTTTGAGCATGGCTATTCGTAGACTTTGACGAAGCGCAATGTTATCCACGTTGTCGTCGGTGTGGTCTAGCGTTGACTACACGTATGTCACTGCAACTCCAAATCCATCAGACACCTTACTTTCACTTTGCCAACTTGGACGGATGTCCGGTTTCTTCTCAACATCTGTCTTCGATTGAGCCATTCATCTTTGTCCATCTAGACATGATATTCTTCGCTCAAGTTAATGTCTGGACTTCATCGAGCGGAGTGCAAACCGCCTGTTCAAACGAGCAGGTGCCACAAGCTGCACTCTGCAGAATGATCCCAGTCTCGTTTGAAGCCCCCGCAAATCATACACTAAGACCAAGTTACATTTCTGCACCTCTGTATCTCAGTCGATATTCTCTCACGTCCTTTCTGTGGCATGCAGCGAGGATAACATGATGTCGCCCGTTGGATCCATTCCTGTATCCGGCACGGATAGGCAGGGACCAGAACCATGAGATATCGCGATGGCAAACAGACATGTCGCCAATACGCGCAGGCAATCAATCAGAAGAACATCTCTGAAATCATTTTGGATATCATACATGTGGAATTCCTCGATGGTGCAGCAACAGCTCCCGAGGTGGGCCGCTACGAATCATTGTTAGTTTATTGGAGTCGGTAGCTCCGCATCCGAAGGTGAGTGACGTGATGAGTTTACTGTATATGCGTGACTCCGCTCTTTTCTCCTTCAACTGAGAGCATCTAGCGGGTTCCTATTCGGAATCAGTCTCTCTACTCGCCAGTCCAATACCGGAGCGAGCGTATCAAGTCATCACCATCAACGGATTGACCATGGCGCACCTGGTACCATTCGACGCGCTTCCTATTGACAAGAACGGACCCCGCGGCAATGCATGGGGCATGTTTGGAAAAAAAGACGAGTGCGGCATGCTCAATATGCTGACCTCCGACAATACCGCGGAGGCTGCAAAAGAGATTGTCCATGGCGTTCGAATCTCGGTGGACTGGCCGCTGAGCAGCATGAAGCAGCCATTCTTTGGACGTAGGACTCTCTCGCACGAAATCAAGAAGAAGGACGGATACACAATAAACGATGATGAGATTACGCTCAACACTCAGAGTAGCTCACAGTGGGATGGCTTCCGACACTTCGGCTTCCAGGAAGGGCAGGTCTACTTCAACGGTAAGAAACAGGAGGACTTTGCCAAGTCCAATGTAAATGGGATCCAAGGTATGTTTCGCGGTTTTTACTCGCTTATGACCCTACATCCCTTGTCCTCCCCTCGCTCACGATATCTTGCAGCTTGGGTGGACCGCGGAGGGATAGTCGGTCGCGGAGTGCTGCTGGATTATGCCGCTTGGGCTGATGCCAAGGGCATCGAAACGAAGCATTTCGATTCAAGCGCAATATCGGCCGCAGTGCTAGAAGATATAGCTGCCAGCCAAGGAACGGAACTCAAGCGTGGTGATATTCTACTCATCCGATCGGGTTGGATCAGAGCATACGAGGCACTGCCGGATGCCAGACGAGAGGAGCTGGCTAGTGAGCCGTCGCATCCGGGCATTGGCATAGAGTCGTCTGAAGAGATGCTTAGGTGGCTGTGGAAGCACGCCTTTGCTGCAGTCGCTGGGGATCATCCGACCTTGGAGGCATGGCCGTGCCAGAATCCAGAATTCTGGCTTCACGAGTGGCTTCTGGCAGGCTGGGGCATGCCCATCGGCGAACTTTTCGACCTGGAGCGACTCAGTCAAGAGTGCCAGAAGAGAAAGCGCTGGAGCTTCTTCTTCAGCAGCATGCCTTTGAGGGTATGTTTCATTCCGTTCCGGATGCTCATTACAGTCACTAATCTGATCAATAGCTTCCGGGTGGTGTTGGCAGCCCTCCCAATGGTGTGGCCATCTTGTAAGACCTAAGACCCAGGTGCTGTAGAGAAACTTGGTCGTAACCGTCTCATCATCATGCAACGGCGTTGAGCGGACAGACTTCTACATGAGAGGCTCGCATCCCCCTTGCCCGTAGTTGTCAGGACTATGCTGCGCGGAGAAATGTCCGTCGTTTATGTAAGTTATAAATATCATGAGCAGACCTTGATCCAGAGGACTTTTCAGTTCCCGCCATCTTCTATTTTCTAGGCCTCTTAGGCAAACACTTCTTTTTCCACGTCCTCCTTGCCGGGACACCACTTATCCTGCAGACCCTTATCGAGTGTCTTCTCATATACCTCCTTTCCCCACCACTCACCCCAGCTGGTCAAGAAGATGCGCTCTGGATCCTCGGGAAAGTCGCTTCTCGTCATCGCCGCAAGAATGCTTCGAGCTCCTGTCATCGGTGTCAGTATGTTCTGGAGCAAAAGATTTTATGGTTGTTCTTAGGTCTCCCCGGCTCGGCTTACCTTCAGGCACAGTCTTGGCGTCGGGCATGTCCATGGACAGCTTGAAACCCGTCAATCGGCCCAAGTTGGTCCCCGGGATCAGTCCTGGTGAGACGGCTACGACGTGGCAATTGTCTCCAAGATTTCGGCGCCACCAGTGTGCGCTCAGCAGTTGGACAAACTTGCTTTGGCAGTACATCTTCATGTAGCCCTCACCGGAGCCGGCCTGGAGGTCTTTCTGCAGGACGCCTGATTTTCACCGGTCAGCAACTCTGGGCGCCATGAATCTCGGGAGAGACATACTCGTGTCAGGTACGTTGCGCACCGCGCCAGATGAAACAAACACGATGCGAGACTTGGATGCCACCAGCTTCTCGCGCAAGAGATGGACCAAGTAGTGCTGAGCTGAACCGGGACGCTATTAGTGATGAATGTCCTCAAAATATGCACGATGCAGCGAGGTGTCTCTTCCAAAGAGGCTTACAGTAGTGATTGACGATCAGAGTGTCGCACCACTTATACTTGTGTGGCGGCTTCTCGTTGGCATCGTTCTGCATACCGGCGTTGAGGAGCAGGTAGTCAATCTTGCTCATCCCAATTTTCTCAAGCGCTTCCTTGGCAAAGCTCTTGACGCCGTTCATGTCGGACAAGTCAAGGGGCAAGACAGTGACGGCACTCGTGGAACGATCATACTGAAGCTTGTCAAAGGCGGCGTTGGTGGCATTGACATCGCGAGCTCCCAAGACGACGCGCCATGGCTGGGATTGTTCAAGAAGCTGCTTCACAGCCTCGAAGCCCTGATTTGAACATTAGCGCTGGCTTCTGCTTTCAGGGGTATTCCAATTGATGTTTTGGCGAATAAGTCATGAAGGCGTCCTTGATACCCTCGGCAATCATCGGCTCTCAACGTACCAGACCAGAAGACACGCCGGTGGCAACCACCGTCTTCGCGAGATGTGCTGCCATTGCCAGGACTCTATTGGGGATGAACAGTGGTGAGCGGTTTATTTAGAGAAGGGCTGAGCGAAATCTCATAAGCTATAACGAGCAAAACGGGAAATAGAAACAGCCTGTGAGAGCGCCGTGCGAGATAAGACGTGGCCCAGGCAGTTTAAAGACTCCCGACATCCCGAGAACCAATTGAAGGTGCGGGGTTATCGGGGTTTAATGTGTTGATGACATTCCATACCAAACTTAAGCGAAACGGCTTCACCTGCAAACCATGGGCGACTGGACCTCGGTGCACTTCTTTCAATAGGCCATTGATTACATATCAGCTCTCATCCCCGTGAGCCAACGGTCGCATAATTCTCTTTGTCTCCAACTACGTGTGTTTGCTCGTCCATTAAGTTACATGCTTGCAGGTCTGCATCCGGAAGAAGAGGATTTACCGGACTTACTGTGGCTTACCGTGATTACACCCTACACATATGTGGTGAGACACTGGCCGTCAGCCTCTTTTCAACATCCCTAAATTTGACAAGCAGGAACAAGCTTGTCAAGCACAAACCTGACCGTTCAAAACGCGGTCTGATTTCAATCCCGATTGGCCAATGGGCACTCTACATTGAGGCGTCTCAACTTTGACTTATTTATCATTAAATATTATTACTGTACGAAGTTCAGTTACTAGGGCATAAGACATGACGATTGCTTAGGACTGAGCTTTCAGCTCAGTAACGGAGTGTTCACTACCGTGAACAGCAGAGTGGAATTGCCGCCCTTGTCACCACGGCCTTCAGACGCCTCCAACGCCTGTTTATCGGGCGCGAGCCTACCATCGGCATATGCTCTTCTCTCGTCGGCATCCGCTCTTGCCTCGATCTTCTCCTTATTCATCATCTCGGCGAATCGAGGCGGCAGTATGAGCTGCTCTGCTCGCTTCTTCAACGGCAAGAGAGGCTTGCACTGGCCGATATCTCCAAAGTAGTAAAAGTGGGCAAACAGGTTGAGGCCCGATGTGCCCACGTTGCAGTCCGGGTTCGCCATGCCCGTACACCAAGTGATTTCGTCGGGCTGGTAATCTTCACGGAAAGCAAAGGCGTCGATCCACAGCTCCGGCGACGAGTGCGCATAGTCCCAGCTCATGAACGGCAAGCGAGGTATCGGGTCCCCGGCGTGCGTGACGCGATGAATCAGGCCTGTGTCGGATGCATAGCCTGCGAAATGAGTGTTGCCTATGCGCGGCGCGCCGTACGTGTAGACTTTTACCCAGTTACCAAGCCTTTGTGCAAAGTACAGGCCGGCGAGCGTTGCCACGGCTCCGCCAAAGGAGTGGCCAGTGGTGACAAGGTCGTAGCCTTCGTATTCTGGATAGCTCAGGGTTTGTATCACCTCATCGTACGCAGCATCCTTAACCTCTAGCCAGGCCTTGGCGAAGCCGGCATGGACTTTGGCGCCCGGCATGAAGTCGTAGTCCACGAGGTCGTACTCCAAGTCAGCTAGCCAGTTATTGATGCTCCATGAGCCTCGAAATGACACCACCAGCTCGCGCCGGACATGGTCCACGGATATATAGCCATTCAGATCAGTAGGACCTCCACTGCGATGAGTTAGCATCAGTTTCTACAGGCCATTGTCGTTCAACTCGTCCATTGGTCAAGTGACTTACCTGAATGTTCTCAACAGCGTCGGCTCGTTCTTTTCCACGTCCGGGCATGCTGAGTCGCATTCTATAGTCTCTGCGGGACCTTTATCTGAGTTGCAATAAGCTGCTGCCGCGTGCTGAGCGTAGAAATCTAGGTTTTCCATCAGTTTGTCACTCTCAGGGATCTGTTTCTCCATCAGCCTAAACTGCTCAAGTATACTGTCGTCTCGCTGGCCGGAGGAAAGGAAAATTCACGGCAAGTTACCTTGCTGAGCTTTGTAGTAGTATCGGCGGGCGAGCATGGTTGGTCAGGATTCAGGATCGTCTCCCGCGCTGTCACCTTCTCCAGCTCCATGCGCATCCCATCAAGATGATATGTCTGGAAATCTTCGACTACCAGCGGAGTACGGCATTTCGGTACGAACTCGCATAGCTTCAAGCAGTAGCCAAACTTCTTGGGGACGAAGCGACATTCGTGAAATGGTGCAGTGGAAGATTCGAACGCCTCGCGATCGCATGGCTCAGAGAAGTCGCAAGCGGTCCTCGTCAGGCCGAAGAAGTTGAGGAATGAGAGGAAGCCATCGTACTTGACTGGATGGCAGTCGACGACCAATACTCCCCGTAGATCATTCCCTTCTTTGTCGACCAGCCGAGCAATGGCCTGTTTGCAAGTCAGAGTCATGTAAGTTTCGTGAAGCAGCCATCCTTTCTTGGTTGACAACGACTCACCGTCCCGATAAACTCTGTTCGGTCAACAAAGTCTTGCGCAGGCTTCAGAAGGACTGTTGCCAGCGGTGTATAAGTAGTGCAAAGGCCAAAACTGCTCCCTAGAAGGGCAATCAAGGCCCCTTGCTTAATAGCGTGCATTGAGTATATAAACAGCGTTTATGCAACGCTTGATTGCTGAACAACATTGACGATGCAATCATTTCAAACATTCGACATTCCACCATCATTGAACAAAGACAAACTCCGTTCCGGCATTTTTCTAACAATGGTCGACGGCTTCTTGAGTCGAAAAATTTCCATCCTTTTGATTGCGCCGAGGACATTTGATTGCGCGAAGGGATCAAGCATCCAAGTGAGTTAGAGCCGTAATTACAAGACCCGCAACAAGTCACACCACTTGCAAGTCGTCCATATCGCCAGTGACGCTAAGTATAGCCAGAATCCTTCGTCTTCAATCAGCTCGACCTATCGCGATGAATGAAGTCTCCCAAAATGACATTCTTTGGCTCCGCCTCGGTGCGTGTGGTCCCGGGAACCCGCAGTACGTGCTCACGGTTCAGCCGGCTAGCATCAAGCATCCAGAATCTAGACCATCAGGGTTGCAGACGATACTGTCACTAGTTTTATAAGCCGATCGTTGAAAGAATTTCCTCTATGCGAATACTTGGGAGACATCGGAGATCGTTGAAGCTTGAAATATTGCCGGCGGACGGAGACATACTCATCTTGCCCTCTTCAACGTGTGAGATTTGAATGAGAGCCCTTCTATTTACGAGCAGTTACTCGTCGTTCTCTTGGTTGTCATTCCGCTTAAGTTTTCATTGGCGGGCGGTTTTCGCGTTTCGTGGAGATTTGTCCGGCACATGAACCTCAATCACTGCAAATAGGCTGACACATGCGATCGGCTGACGATACTCTAGGAGTGCCAGAGCACGTCGGCTGTAGAAATCTAAAGGATAATGTACTTTGTTGAATTAGCCAGCCCGTAACGCCTATTTGTCCCTAGCCCAACCATCCACTTCGCCGGGGATTGCCTTTCCAGATTCTATGCCGAACTAGCCTCGCGATTCTCGCGCCTTGAATTCCTCTGGGCTTTGAGTTTTTCCGCCTCTTCCTCATCACTGTCGTCGCCAACGCTATAGTGATTTTCGTCTTGCGCCGACGGACTCGCTACGTGGAGATTATCCAGTGCCGTCTCGTCAAAAGCGCTGGCTTCGAGGTCGCCATCGCCCTGTCTTCGTCGCATGCCCATTCGAGAGTTGCCTCGACTAGTGCCATCTTCGCCCCGCAATGCTCGATAGGTTGCTCCTTTTCTTCGCTGACGCCAGATGAAATATCCCCAAGCCGCGGCCGCAATGATGACGATGACGAGCACAACGCCACCCGACTTGCGATACGCAGCCCACTTGGCTTCGTCGATCTGATGCTGTGCTGGACTGTGGTTGGAAACGCCGCCAACGGTAGTCTCCAGCCCTTTCTCACCGTCGATACGACTATCCGTCGGCTTGCCACCGATGGTGCTAATGTCAACACCCATGAAACGATCCAGCATGTCGCGAGTACGCCGAGGATAGTCGAACGGCACCATGTGTGATGCGTTGTAGAAGAGAACGTAGGTGAGATTGCGGGCCTCTTGCCAAAAACCGGCCACTTCGCCCTCAAAAGTCCAAGTTCTTCGCGGGGCCCAGTTGCCGGGCGTCACTTCAAATCCTTTACCGCCGCCGAATTGAAGATTGGAGATCATGTTCTCCGTGCCGACATGGTTGCAAATGAGATCCTCGGCTCCTGAGAAGAGAAGAATCGGAACTTCCGGTGTAAGTGCCGGGAGGAGCGAACTCGCCGGAGCCGAGTTCTTGGATCTGAAGGCAGAACCAACGGCGCCATTGCACTCTTGCCAACCAGTGTTGCGTCGCTCGCTGACGTGAAGAGCGCGAATGACAGCTGGCCTTCTTAAGTAGGGTGTGAGTTTCTTGAGGTCCGGGGGCCAGTTCATGCCGCAGCTGGGGAAGGAGTCTCTGAGACGAACGTCATACATGTTCATGCATGCGTTGTCTCCGGATCCCTTGCTGGAGAGCCTGAGCATCGAAGAGAGGATATCTTCACATTCGTCATAATTGACATGACCTGGGTTCGCAGCCATCATTCGATCGCAGACCCGCTGTTTGGCAAGCAGTTGCTGGCCAATTTCAGAGTCCTTGTCGACAAGATTCTTTTGCAAGGCATACTTCAAGTAGGCCGGGTATTGTTCCTCGGGCGCGATCCAGCCATTACCAATGAGAAGACCCTTGAGAGCCCAGTCGAAACCAGGATTCCTCTTGTTGCGATCCAGTATGGCTTTGGCAATGTAGGGGATATACTGTCCGGCAAACGATTCGCCCGCAATGTAGATCTATGCGCATCAATAACAATAACTCTTGAAGGTGGCATGCGAGTACTCACGTCGTCCCGACTGTACTCAGGGAAGATGTCAAAGAATTTGGCAAGGAAGTTGACAAATTGATCGGCCATGGTGTTTAGCTCGTGAACGTAGCTATCGGTGTCGACGAAGCTGAAGCCCGTCCCGACCGGGTTGTCAACGAAAAGAAGGTTCGCGAACTCGTTCCATGAGCCGTTATTAGAGACAAGCGTCTGTTCGTCCTTGACGCGATAGGGTCCGATTTCCATCAGGGCGCCATCCTCGGAGCTGCACCCAGGACCGCCATTAACCCATATGACTGTTCTTTGTCGGTTCGCAATATGCCTATTCTGGAAGTGCCAGAAGAAAATGTTTCCGTTGTGCTCGGGTTGAATCTCGATGTGACTGCATGGCAGAGCAAAGGCGCGTCAGCTCTTGAACGGATGAAGAGGGGATAAGGGGACTCCTTACCCAGCATGCATCTTGATCGGATGGGCGTCCTTGGGCAGACCAGGAAGGTCGCTGACATAGTACTCGGCAGCGCTCTTCGCAAACACCGTGATCGGCGCCCACAAAAGGGCCAGTAGTATCAAGGCCGACCATGACCGCGCCATGGAGAGCGACGGTTCCCAGGCCATGGGGAGAAGGGGGCGGCTCGAGCCGGGAACCCGGAAGCGAAACGTGAATCGCAAGAGTCCACTGCTCAGTCCGTTTGTCTCCCGTATCAATGATGACTGGATACGTCGACACTCAAATGTAGTTTCTCGGATGTTGAAGGACTCCTCGGCGTCGCTGGCGATAAATGGACAGGAGAAAGGTGGCTCGTTCAAGTCGCGGCACTGCGGTACCTGACTGGTATGGCGCGCGGCTGACCCCAAGCTCAGTGACGGGATAAGCGTGGCTGTTACAGGGAGCCGTGTCCCCGGGCCGGTGGCGCAAGGGGACTGGATCCCTTCATCCCTGACACACCAAGTTCCCCCTTGATTGCCGACGCCGTATAGGGTAGGTCAACGCGGCCAACAGCGGCCAGTCCCATGGCGAAGACAAAGGTGATGAAGGCAAATCACCAACAATAGGAGCGCACAAGAGCCTGACAAAACTCAAAGATTCCACGCATCTTGACCTCTATATGTGAGTACAGACCAATTTCATGATGCGTCTGCCCTCAGAGTGTGACAGTTTAGTCCGCGTGGCGGACAATTGTTGGAAAGGCGCACTCATCCGTGAAAACGCTTTTCTAGAAATCAGCTGAGAAAACTTCAAAAATCTGACGCAAATTCGCCCAATCATTGCACTCAGCCTACGCTGTTGCAATTCCTTTGCAATCTCAATAGTGCTGACATGATCGATAGTCAAAATCAGTTCACCGGGATTGCTATTTCAGACCTTTACGCACGATGACGGGCGGCAAAACTTTCATCGTCGAGCACCTCGACGAAGAGCTCGGCCCTTGGTCCTCACTCGAATATGCCGCTATAGCGCGAGAGTCCCATGTCGCCGGCAGCACTTTCATCCTGTCAAGTCTACCGCCGTCATTTCAAGTGCCCGAGGCACTGTCGAGCCAGCCTGCTTTCAAGGCCGAGCGGCGAGGCGTGGAAGAACTCTACGCCAGTGCCAAATCTCGCGTGTGTCTTTTGGACCCCGCCGCCTCGAAAGACCTGAGCCCCGAAGACGGCGACAGCTTCGAAGCCTTCCTCTTTGGCGGAATCCTGGGTAAGTAAGATTCGGGCGTTTCCCGGCGAAGCTTTGCTGATTGAATGCCTCCCAGGGGACGATCCTCCACGAGGTAGGCTCTTTGGCCCTACTTTCAATCACAGACTGACCTCGTAAGACCGGACTGCCGAGTTGAGAAAGAAGGGGTTTGAGGGCCGCAGGCTAGGACCTGTCCAGATGACGACAGACACGGCCGTCCGCGTCACGCGCCTGGTTGTACAAGACAAGAGTAAGCGCAGTTGCCCCCTCTGTGCTGCTTGATGCGAGGGCTGACAGGAGCAGTCGCGCTGGACAAGATCCCGTTTGTCGACTTTCCAGAACTCAAGTTCAATGACCATGAAAGCACCGAGATGCCATTTCGCTACGTCCTGGACGGCGAGAAGAAGCCGATTATGCCACAGGTAATGTGATTCCAAGATCAAACTTTGCGGTTCGAAGCTGATACCTAGCAAGGGGATGAGAGAGTTGATAGAGAAGGACGCTGACAAGGCCGTTGACGACCTCTTTTGAGATTTGGCAGCAAGGCTTGGTTGCCTCATCAAGTGACAGGGAATAAGCAAGAAAACAGCAGTATTGTTCCAAAAGAGGTTCTCCGTCTGCCGTTACCTTACAAGCAAAGTCTATAAGATCACCGAACTCCACCACCCTGTCATGGATTCAAGCGACTTTTATGCCAGTGATAAGGGTTGTGCCCAGGTTGGTGGATATCGTCACCTTCCGAAGTCCGTCCCCATGCTTATCACAGAACGGGATCGAAGCCATGTGAGTGACCTGAAGCGCGCTCGCAGATCGTCACGGCCATTAGTCTACGATACGCGAGTTGAACAGGCTCTGCCCGAGTATAGGTCTCATGGCGACATATGCATGACTGAAAGAGTCACGCCGAAGCTCGAGTGACGATATTCAAATTGACATTTCCGTGCCGCACAAGTCTTTGACTCAAGTGTATATGTCAAAACAGTCTCCGCCCTTCCAAGTATGCCTCACAGGATGCCAGAAACCAACGGCTTCTAGGTTGACGGCTACCCCGGAAGAGAGGATGCAGGCACGTCAGCCGGCTGTTGAGGCAATCCTCATTCTTCGTCCAACGAGCGTACATGGCACACTTGTCTTGCCAGATCACCGTATTTCGGGAACGTGCTCCGTGGGCCACGTATGGTAAACTCTGAAACCGGGCTTTTAGCTCATATTCGTATAACATGGAACACTGTGAAAGACTCTTTGGACCCTTGGACAACCAGGCTCTCGCTCACCCGCCAGGTAAATCGGACTGGGACATGGGTTGAAACAGAGCGAAACAGAGGAAACATCATGAGACTGTTTGCTGGAGCACTAATCCATATTCATTCTCCCAGATAAGTCACAGACATTGCGATGCAATACCCATCAGGCTTATACCCACTTCTCTAGCCCGGTAACGATACACGTTGAGCGAGAGGGGCATTGTGACTGAAGACTTGGGCCACACACAAGATGGGAAGATGGACTGGACGAGGCTTGCGCCCAACATTCATCCGGCCTACGCTCAGTCCTCGCAAGCGAGGCAGGCAACGTGGCACAAAACGAACCCTTTCAGTAGTCGACGCATTGTTTCGAAACCAGTCACGTCTGGAGACCATTTGGGCGAAACAGTCGGAGAGCTTTGACCACGATATCAGACCAAAGACTTACGGTCGACCATGTGGCCGCCTTACTTTGAGTCTACGAGGTGAGCCGGAAGTAGACCTTCACAACGGACTAAACTCGCTGCCATTGCAGTCCCACCCTCACTCAAAAGGCCTAGCCAAGGGACCGACCTAAGGGGTAGGAGGAGCAATAAGGCAATGGGAACTCGGGTGATCTGGAAGAAGCGAGCTGTGAGTGGCGCAACGTGTGGCAAACGTGTGGATTTTGGGTTTGGGACGAAGCTCAAACTAGGTGCAGAAGCGCACGTCCTTTGTTTCGTTTTCTCGAGGGCAGAGACCTCTTCACCAGCCATCGTTGAGAGTTAGCAGGCGGTGGTTCTTGTTGGCGACCCACGTTCGACTACCGCCTGTACTGTAGAGAGGGCGAACTTTTGACTGGCTGCGTGTCGGTTCAGAGCCGCGCTCTTATTGCTGTATCTGTGGCATTCTCATGCCAACGTGAAGGTTGTGGAACGATGAGAAACACGAGCGCATACCTTGTCTGAACATGTACTGTATGTTGGGAGCTTACCTTCCGCAGCCGCCTCACCTGTGATGTCTTCTGCCAACTGGGATCGAGTGGTTTTCGTCGATGCTGGTGAGACACCTGGTCCCCTTGCTTCCTTCACCAGCATTTATGTCTGAATCGATCTCGAATTGGCATTCTACTGCAACCGGGACGCTTGGAAAAAGCAAATGGATGCGAGGCCTGATCTAGTTCAGAACACAGTCAATCCTGGCCTGATCGTCGATACGGTGGCTTATGGACTTTTTCGAAGAGGCGCTCCAGTGCTTGCTGTTCGTCTCCGATGGCCCATGGGAGACCGCCTGCAGCTCCATCGGAACCTGCGCTGCATAAATAAGGCCGCCGGCCGGGGCTGTCGCAGGTGCCGCGGTTGACCTAAAAATGGATTCGGGAACAGGGGGCTTCCCCAAGATGAGCGGAGATTGAAGGACAGGCGTATTCTCCGGCGGCCTGGATCTGACGACGGTGGACCTGAAGGCACGCATCAAGTCTTGAATGCAAGACATTTTCTCGGCAAGCGCTTAAGTTGGCCGCCGAACGTGGCCTTGATCGAGGTGGACTCCACCCCATACCGCGGTCAAACAGATCATGTTCGTCCAGTCCTTATGAACGTTGCCAAGGATGCCTGTAATTACCGTATGACTTCTTCAAGGCCTGCGAGGGTGTTGGAGACGAGGGCCGGCGCCGCGCTCATTGACTGTCGTACCAAACTCCACGCTCAAGGCCGAATGGTGCGTTTTAAAGTTTTGCATACCAAAGGCGAAATGCCTCATTTGGGCAATCCGAGGGTCACCTTGTTGACACGTAAAGTGCCAAGGCAGGGCGCATTCAACAGGATCATGGAAGACTTGTCATGGCGTGATTGCTCCTTCATGGGCTGCGCTGGATGACAAGTATTGGAACCATGGCCGAACTAATTTCTTCTGCCGACCGATGACACGACAGGGATTTGTCTGGCCAAGAAGGTGTATTGGCCGAGCCGTCGTCCGAGGCGGCAGCCTTTGGACTCCCAAGGTTACTCTCCAGTAGTTTAAGATGTAAGTTAACTTACTGTACTGTATTGTATAGTGGCAGCCGGAGGACTTGCGAACTCAGTCAAGTTGGGATGAAACCGTTTCGTCAGAGCTGGGGTTTGACTTTAGACCGAGTTCCTAGCCGTCAAAGCTTCGTATGAGTGGTCGGATCTGCGCAGGGATCTCAACCTGCATTGGCCTGGCATGGGCGACAAGAGAGTAGCTGTCGACTGGCGACCATAAGTCTGCTCAAGAGAACACTAGATGTGTACTGTAAGATAGCCCATAGAATGCGGTGCCAGCATCAGCCGGGCAGGCAAAAAGACCAAGATCAAACGCTAAACGCATAGGCATATCACCGTGGACGTGAGGATCAGGCGTTCCGCCTGCCACATGGATCATGTCTCGCGCCTAAACTTTGATAAGTCGGATGGATCGTCTAACCCAACTGCCGAGGGCAGTTCCGTAAAGAGTTTACGTTCGGACCATTGTCCTTGTCCAGTCAACGAATTCTCATATGGTATTGGATGCGTGTAGGTGCTGAAGGTTTGTACAGTGCTCGCCTCAGCCTGACGGAACTGACCGTTGGAGTTGCACCACGCCGGCGACTTTGGGGCCTGCGGCATCTCGTGTAACTTGCTGCATGACACGCCGGGCGCACCGGGTGCCTTTTCATCCCTTGTCTGTACGTACTTGTACGAATCCTTGTTCAGTGCAAGGCGTCGTTGGCGTGTGACAGAGTGGCAGTTGAGTTATCGAGACGGCAAATTGTACCGAGCAACTTATCCTTACTGTACATATGTCAGTCATGCATTCATATAAGTTTCTCGTATGAACTACCCCTGTTCTCAGAGCGCTGTCCTGCCGTGCTCGATCCGTCTCCGCTCGCTAGGACTGCCCGTGGGCTGGCACGCGCATGCATGCTTTGCAGCAGCATCAGCAGCAGCAACCATGGTCGGGCATCGAACATCCCGCGACTGTAAGCTACGTTCGAAGTATCCGTTCCATGGATGTCTGCCAAAACGCACAATGTGGACGTACGGGCATTAGGGGCAGCCCGAGCATGGCCTGAATTTTCCTGCTTTTTGTGTCCATATGCTTCCAAATGCTTCCAAGTACTCGTCAAGTTGCTTTGCTACAGCACGACGTATTCCGGCTGGGATCGCGAAGCATAACTTAAGTTGTACCTTGTACGAAGTAGCACCGAATCGTAAGCACAGACAATGGGCGAGTCTGGACGACCTCGATTTGAATTAAGGTCAGAGTCGAGTAATCAATACCACCTACCTTTGCTGAAGTGCAACGCAGGCTGTGGATTTGACGAGCGCTGGCTCAAACCTTGCTTCACGGTAGTATCGTCCCATGTGTCTCTCGATCGAATGACGGCCTGGGCGGTGGAGTCGTCATGCGAAATTGAGGCTTCTTGATGTACCGCGCGGTGCGCACCCAACAAAATTCATTGATGACCATGAGTGCCGGCACCATACGTGCAGTCGTATCGATTGCAGCCGCGCGGTTTACGAACAGCGTCAGGCAGTTGAGTACTGACAGTGTCTGTACACAGTGCACGGTGCTTCCCTCCAGCGCTATCTTGTGCATTTGCGTGTGGTTTACGGCGATGCCGCACACAGTGCATGAATTACCCCCACCAAGTTCGTGAAATGCCCAACCGGCAGAGTGATTCGACGTGACAGCATCGTCAACCATCAATATCGTCCGCCACGCATCAGTCAAGCAAACGACAGACCGCGCCAATACAATACATACGGTACAGTATGTGCTTTCGCCTTTGACGATAGCCGCCGGCAGCTAATCCCCCGGTTCGCCCTGATCTCATACAGTACTAAACAATCCCTGCTAACGAACCTCCCGGCTTTAGGGTCCACCGAAGCCTTCAAACCCAGAACGGACGCGGCGCCGCTTACTCTCCTCGTCGACATGCTCGGTACCCTCCACGGAATCCACGTGTCGATTCCGCAGCGGGCTTGCTCCCGTCTTCCACGCGCCATGTGTTGACGCGCGGCGCAGCGTCTACTTTGTCGCCGCCGTTCGTCTGCCTTTCGTGCGTCTCAGGGCCTCATTGAAACCTCCTGCTGTACAGGACAGCCCAACTTCCCGATTCTCCAGCATGTAGGCTGCCCGTGTACTGTGCAGCGATGTCTGTCTACTGTACATATGGCGTTAAGCTAACTTACTGTACAGATTCTCGTACCCTGGGCCCCCCGCCCTTTTGACAAATGCGTGGGCCCGGGCCATGCCATGCGACACTTGGCATGAAACATGGGGCGAGCAGCATGGCCCTCCGCCGCCAGAGGTCTCGTTCCGCCCACCCGCCCTACCAAAGACAGCCGTCCGTCATCACCACCATCTCTCATCTCTTCCTTGCGACACGGCGTAGCTGGTCCCGTCCCGCGCAACACCTGACACCGGTAATAGCCCTGTTACCCCACATTGTCGTCAAGTGAAGCCATGCTGTGGCGGTCTTGTCCATCTTGCTGTATTACGAAAACAGCGCCGCTTCCCGTCCCGGTCTTCGATACCCGCCGCCGCCTGATTGGTGCCAGGCGCTGCGGCATGCCGTACTCTTCTTCTCATCACGCCTTGGCCTCACTTGAGAGGGGTCCGCCGTCGGGTGCTAACAGATGAAGCAGACGAGACGCGTCGGATGGCCTTGACCACCTGGCCGGCAAGCCCCTTTGTGCACACCTGTGTACTGTAATGTACTGCACTGTACCGCGTTTCTGTCGGAAGATACTATCCTGTCAATCAAGGTGGGACGCAGGCAATCAAGCGCAAGCAAATCAAGTCGCCGTGGCGCCATTCCGGCAATGCCCCGTCACCAGTTCGAGTTGGCTCGCAGATCGTCACCTGTGTGAGACAAGACCAGGCATGGCAGTCTGGGTCTTCCTCGCTCGCCGATGCCATCTGCCGAGTAGGAAATTTGTCCAAGGCAAGCTGCTCTGAGTAAAGGATCCCCGGTGGTCCTTACGGGATGAGGCTGCATTGGCGACAGCGCACCTGTCATGAGAATGACATCTGGCGTGATGATCCAACAGGCACGACTGACTCGGTGGGCACGGAGAGAGTGACTGACCCGTCTATAGCACAGCTCTCGCGTGAGACGAGGCCGACGGCGTACAAGACCCATTCATCGACTTGGTGAAGCAACTTAGCTCAATAACGACGGAGATTTCTGGAGAGACAGTGCCATGACTTGCATGCCCAACCCGTCGTGCGCTCCGGGCTTGGCGCCACGGCATGGGGAATCAAGCGTCAAGCCGTACCTTACACTCCAATATGCAGTAAATAAGTTACATGCTGTACTTAACTTAGTACTCGTGCTGAATCGTTCTGTTTCCATGTACGGTATATTGACGAGCTTGCAGAAACAACAAGGTCTCCGCCGTTTCGTTGATATGTGACGATGCCACTTACAGACAGACTGGTGGCGCGACGTCTTTGCCTACTGGCAGAGCACACGACGTGATACATCTACGACGGATCCACCAGGCGTTCGCCAAATGCCTCTCTTGCATACTGGACGCTCACTTACACGTCGTTAGAAATATGCATATACTGTAACGTGCGTACAAAGTACGTGCAGCGCCTGTTCGTTTCGGCCTGTCCCGGCCGGCGTCGATAACTGGCTTGCACTAAAGTCCAGCATGCCTTTTGCTCGTCTGGTCCCGGGCAGATGTCAGTCCGGTCTCGAGTGGGCACCGGGCGCAGCCCCTGGGCCGAGCTACTACCACACGCACATGCAGAACAGACGCACTCTAGCCTGGTCCCTGTTGAGGTTTCACATCGTGTTGCAGGATCTCTCTACTTGTGGGCCTTGCGCCAACGGTAGGCTAGACTGCGATGGGTTTGGCTCAAAGGAGACACGGCGCAACTGCTCGACCAGTTCTCTCCTTGGACTTCACCACGGTCCGCTCTGGATGAGCACCATGGCCCCCCCGATGCAGAGGGCCGTACCCCAGCCACTTGGCGTCAGAGATGGCCCCGTACTTACATGGGAGGACGGACAAACTCGCATGTCAGGCAAGCTTGCCCTACAACCCCAGACGTACGCATTGGTTCGGACGGGGACCGGGGGCCTACCCTTTCTTTGACCTTTTTGCTGCTTTCGCCCACGGGTCTCCTGCGTCACCCCCCCTAAGGGCTTTCTGTCCGAAGGGCCAGATGGACAGGCTGCTCGCCAGCTCATCCAAGCTCGGCTGCCTGCTGCCCTGCTCGCCTTGACAGCGAGATAGCGGCCTCGGCACATACATATCGCGAGGCCGTACCTTATAGGATCGCGCGGGTCCTCTGCGGTGTTCCGGTCCAGTCGGAGGTTCCTGTCGAACCATGCCAGATGGGCCTCCTGGAGAGACCGTGCTCCACCTGCCGGCCCGCAGCCTCACAACGCATTATCCGCGTATGGGATACATGCCACTCCTGAGCTGTGACATGGCCTCGGACGGTATGGTTTGACGCGAACTCAATCCTCTTTCCCCGTTACAACGACCGCACTAAGGCTTGCAGTAAGACCCTCTCTGGTCCACTTAGCAGCCTCGCTTCGCCTCCAGGCTTGCGCTGTCCACTATGGCTTTGCTGGCTGGTCGTACTCTGCGCACTCAAGCCCGCATGTACTCCGTAAATGCATACGTACATACGAACAGCTCGCAGGACATGAGCTCGCTTTCTCTCTAGGAATACCTGACCAAGTTCGAGTCGAACCCGTCCACACGTGTCGTACGTCTGCTTGTTTATCCCCAGACGGCGATTTACGAGCCGTCTTTGTCTGCGTTGCGATTCAGCCAGCATATGCGATTCCTGCTGGCGTCCACCCCCCAATAGCACACAGACTGCAGCGACCCCGGCTGGCCCGCCTTTCCTTACAAGCGCCCTCTCCTATCCCGTCTTTGCCCTATCCCAATTTGCTCAGACCTTTGCTTGTCCCTTCATTTACTTGTTGTTGCTGGTTTTGTGCCACTCGCCCGGACCACGAACGCTTCGGCCTGTCTTCTGATACGCAAGGCCCTTCACCAGACGGAATCTGTTCCCTATCCTCTTCCCCAGTCAGCCTGGAGGAGGGTCCGACTGATCATGGTGTGAGAGTCACACTGAGCCCTCTGATAGCCTTTGGATTAACACCGCCTCCTTCGTCCTGTTTCAGAACGCTGCGTATTGATTTATGGGGATCCTCGACTTCTTACCTTCTCGCTCGGGCCGTCAAGGATCTGGCATTTCTCCTGTGGGCATCAGTACGGAGAGTAACCCCCCTTTTCGTTGTCGACTACCCGACGGGCGTTTCGGGCGTTTCGATCTCCTCGCAGCGACAGCAGTCAGTGCGACCAACCCACTGACGTCGATCTAGCTACTGTCCTGGCTGTCCTGGTCTTTACTGTCCCGGGGCTCGCTTTTCCTGGATCTCTGGAGAAACAAAAAGGACTCGGCGCCACCCGGTGAAAACATCCTCGCCGTCCCCATTCTGCTCCAAACATTGGTCAGGAAAACAAATGCAACTTGCAGGCATCCACAGACTGCTTTAGGGGAGTCTGAACGGCGCAGGAGCCCGGGAACTTGGCCAGTGTCTACTTCGCCCGTCTCGCGGTCATCTCGGCACAACGACATCTCGTCGCCGAAGTCTCGTCTTACGATTAAACGCTGCTGAGTCGGAAAGGCCAGCTGAAGTTCGCGACACAGTCCTCTCTGGTAGAGGACGGCACTCGAGACTGCTTTCGGTCCCTTCACGACAACATCCCTCGTCCCTCTCGGAGCAAGCTCCATCCTCGGCAGCCTCTCACAGTCACCAGAACCTCGCCTCACAATGGATGTCACATTATTATTGAATCGATCGGCGGCGGTGGCCGATTGCAAGGAAGCTAGTAGAGAGTCAACACCATCCTACGCGGTCGGAGGGCCATCGACTGCACCTTCAACAGCACTTCCAACTCCCTCTCCCGACAGGTCATTCCCCCCGCGAGAGAGCGAGAGAAGGCAGGGTCGGGGCCGCACCCCCTGGAATGCGGGCGGGTATTCTTTGCCTCTTCATGACTCCCAGCTCAGGTCAAAATCGATCTCTTACCGCTCGGCCAGTGAACAGTTCGAATCCGACGCCTCCTATCAGACAGCCGTGGCCTCAGAGAGGCATTCAAGAAATGGCTCTGCAGACTCGGACATCATCTCATCTCAGAGCATTGGCTCCAGCATGCGGCCTCAGCCTTTTCGGTACGTCTTGATCTCTTCGAGGTGGACCCGGATCTCGTGCTGACCCGAGCAGCGCCACGTCTGATATGAGTTCGCGACCTTTGGACCTTTCCGATAAGAGGTCAGTTGTTAGCTATCCTTGACTTATCGTGGTTCTAACCCGATGTTAGAATGAGTCCATGGGAGGAACCCTCTGCTCTTCCTCGACACAAGTTCTCCGACAGCCATAGCAGCCTTTCGTCGTATGGATCTTGGCAATCTCGATCGCATTCGAGGATTTCTTCAGTAACGACGGTGAGCGGTGGATATCCTGGAGGCCCTTCATTAGCAGATTTGCCCATCTTGGAGTCCAAAGTCGCAGAGCGCGATCAGTCCAGGTGGCACAACACTGGAGATGAGGACAGCAACTTGCCATCGATTGCGCCTCGCCAGTCGCCTTCCAGCAACGTCAACTTCTCCCAGGAGCGTCCAGGAAGCCCATCGGATGCCATTCTCATGAAGGGTCCGCCGCGAGGCCTGCAAAGGCTCGATGTCCCACGGTAAGCTTCAAATTTCTGTCTTCCCATGGTTTTGGTTCCTGCCAACCCGTCTTCTGCGCCTGTTTTCTTGCATTGTATACACGCTTTTCTACGTTCGCTATATCCTCATCACATCCCCCCTATCACGATACAATGAACAGCGGCAATGCGTTCGTGCATATCCTCATGATAAGGGGTGCATTGTTTCGTGCCAACCCTGTTGGCCTCGAACGTCGGTCAGCTGTGAGCAAGTGATTCACGGCTGGCAAGCGAACAAGGACCATCGTGACCCAGGTTGGGACGAATGGCCAGGAACCTACAAAGTCGGTGAGCCTGCCGAAACAGCCTCTTGCAGCGTGTTCGCAGCCTCGTGCCGCGCGGCTCTCTGTGCGTCACCGAGCCTATTGTTGCTTCGCTACTTATTGTTCCCTATATTTACAGCAGGAGAAGTGCTTGCATTTTCCCCTATAACTACCCTGTTCATCTACGTCTGCACCTTTAGATTCAACATCTGTTCAGCCCTCTTGCCGCTTGTCCCCGATATCGCACCCCCGCGCTTTTGGTAGAGATCACTGTTCCGTCGGTGTTCGCAGGCAACTCGATTCTGTTCCAATGCTAACCACTTCAACAGCGCACCTTTTAGCCGCGCCGCTCACCTGTTTTCCTCTCCCAAACTACACAAGAGAGCCATATCAGCACCTGACTTTGCTTCGGCAACTGCACGACTCCCCAGACACCCCTACGCCGTCCTTCCACCCCCAATCCAAGGCATGTCGTCCGCCGTAGGCAGCCCTCTAGGCGCCAGAGTGGCCTCTGCTCTGGGAGAACGACGGGAGATGCGTGAAAGTTCCAACTTGCGCGAGATGGAGCCTGCATCGCGAGATCACACTCCCGCCAGCTCTCGAGCAACGCCTTGTGGGATGAACTCAACCCCCGAGTACATGTCTCAAGCTGAGCATGATCATGGCCGTGAGGCGAAAGGTGAGGACGAGGAGCCTCGTTGCATGTTCGTTGCCAACTGCGATACCGGATCTCAGCTGCGCAAAGCCATTTCGCACTTGTTTGGCCGCAACAAGTCGTGCACCCTCAAGATTCCAAAGGAGGTCTGGGTCTACTACTGCCGCAAGCACTATCAGCGGATCCGGTATCGCAACGCTAGAACATACCCCAGCAACCAGATGGACCTCGTCAAGGTGCAGATTCGCCGTCTCCAGGCGTGGAGCGAGGGCAACAAAGCCAGAGGTCGTGGCCCATACATCAAGCAATGGACGCTGTCGCTACGCAAACGTGAGCAGAATCGCCTCGAGAAGGGAGCTGGCGGTGAGGGCGAAGACGATCATCTCATCTCGCAGAGCGGCAGCGTCGTTCCCGAATGGCTTATCCAGCTCGTGGGTGACGGTTACTCGACGGAGAAGATGCTGGAAATCGCCGAAAGACTCCACAAGGATATCGTCGACAGCATCCTCAGCCAGGTCCCCGAAATCGAGTTCCTCCCCGACATCGTTGACGATGAGGAGGGAGGAGCCGTGAAGCCCAGAACTCGGCGCCAGAACAGCTCCAACGGCGGCAAGACGCCCAAGCGCAAGGCCTCCGATTTCGGCGTCATGTCGAGACAGAACTCGTTGAGCGGTGATAGGGCCTCTCCCGAGCAGCGCGTTGAAGACGACGAGGATTTGGGTGGTCTCGGCAGCCCTTCTGGCAAGCGAGTCCGCATCGATAGAGTGACTGGAGCATCGTTCCTCGGCTCTTCGGATCTCTCCCCGGCTACTGGCGGACGACCCGTGCATGGTCAGCCATCTCCTGCCTACAATGGATGGGGGAGCTCGATGCCGCCTCGCGCTCCCAACGTGGTGCCTAAGATGCGCCCGATGGAATACGGTCAGAGTCGTGGGCACTGGGAACCCGAGGTCCACGGCCAGGAGCCTTACGCCGGTCTCCGTCAAGCTTCTGTTGGGGAGCACGCACACCAGCCATACTTTTCGACCGAGCCGCGCCTGACTCTGCCGTCTATCAGCGCTCAGATGTCCGCTGGCGGCCCGCCTGCTCATCTCGGCCGCGCCTCCCGATCTGGCCCGAACGGTTTCCGGGCATCTCACCAGCGTTCGGCGAGCGCCTATGTTCCGGCCAGCCGGCCCATGTCCTCGTCTGCTCGCCCCTCCAGCTCGGGCAACAGTGGCCCGCCGGTCGTGCCTCGCATCCAAGGCGGTGCGATGTATGACTTTGGCTCGCAGCAGGCTCAGGGACCCCCGGGTGGTCACTTTGCGCCCCAGCCTTACCACGAGCCTTCTTGGACACCGAACTTTGGCTCGGGCGCGGCTCCTCAACAGGGCACCTACCAGCAGGGCAGCATGTACCCTCCGGCTCAGAACCAGGACATGATCAGCCCGCGCTCAAACTCCCCATACAACTCTTTCGGGAACTCTCCTACCCTCGAGGAGACGCGCAGCAGCGCCTAAGTCGGTGCAGGTGGTCGATGACGCTGCGGTATCTGCTTGGGATTTCCACAGATACGTTGATGACACAAGGGATGTTGAGACAACAACGCCCTTTGTAAATGAGTATTGTGTAGTATTGACGGGGCGGCAAGCTGGAGGAGGCATGGAGGGACAGCAGAGTGTGCTGGAAGTCGTATGCAACAGATCAGCACAGCTCACGTTGGCGTTGTTGGTCGCGCGTTTGCGCTTTTTTTCGTTTCTTCTTTCATCACTTTTGAACCCTTCCTCTCGCGGTCCGTCGCATATCCATTGACGGAAACGAAACGGAAGAGGTCCATGCAGAGCGTCGGCGTCGATGATGGGCCGGGCGGCAACAACGGATGGCGGTATCGCAGCCAGTCGACGATTATGAGCTTTTTTCTTTGTCCTGCGGTCGAGCACAGCATGCAGACGCAGCGGGATTCCATGATAGATGGCCGATAGGGCTGTGGGAAAGGAGCGCTCTTCAGAAGAGCTATGAGGGCGCCAGACGCCCGGTCTGCAGGGCCAGGCCCAGCATGAATGATCACGGCAGAGAGAGAGAGAGAGAGAGAGAGAGAGAGAGATGAGGAAGTAATATTTTTAATACGTTTTGCGGCAGATATCACCGCGCTCGGGGAGAAGTGAATAGCAAAGCAAAGCAAAGCTGTTGATCTACTTGGCTCTTGACCATGTGAAGTTTACTGTGCATGTCATGGATATCTGAAATTCCTTGCGTTGTGTCGGGAAGGGTCTCTCAGGCTGATGAGCCGTCTCGCCAGGTCCGCACACTCGAACTCTGCCCTTGCCATTTCCCACACCACGGCATTTCGTCTACCTTTTTACTTTCATCGTGCCCTGGTGCTCGCGGAAATGTGCTAATGCGATTCTGTCGCCCGAAGCCACACTCCCTGTACATGACGGCACCCCCATCCCAGTCGACCAGCTCACCAACATTGGCCCTAGCGACCTCGACGAACCCGTGGCGGCGGTAAAAAGCATCCACGCCGCCGCCGAGACTTACGAGCCAGCAGGGCAAGCCGAAGCGGTCAACGCAGGAGCGCAGCCCCTGGCGAATCAGGGCGTCGCCGAGGCCGAGGCCCTGCAGCGACGGCAGCACGGCGACCGACGAGAGGTAGCACGCGTCGGCGCGCCGGGACGATGCCGCGAGGGAGCCCGGCTTGACGACGACGGCTGCGAGGGCGCGGTCCAGAATGGATGCTGTTTCCGGCCGGACGAGCGTCGGGGAGATGATGGCTTGGAGGGATATCCAGAGGCGCATCAGGGGCGCGAGCCAGGCGTCTAGGGGACGTGGTGCATGGGTATATCATCAGCCTTTCTGGACGCCTGGTGGGGGGGATGTCATGTGCATGTGAAAGGTTGATGTCTTGAGGAGAAGAGTGGAAAGGAGGAAGAAGAAGTGGGAATGGGCATGGAGATTGTGAGGGAGATGGCGACGGCGGACTTACACGGCGAAAGCCAGCGCTCGGCAACTGTCCGACACGCCGCGGGCCGCTTCCACCAAGCGAACCCCACAGACGTCGAGGTATCGCTCTCGGCGCGCTCATCGACGAGCATGCACAGCGTCCATCCGGGGGTCCACCATCGTCGCGCAAAGTGTCGTCGCAGGTAGACGAGAAAATCTTCCGGGTGCGCGTGCATCGTCGGGAAGAGCGCGCCGACGAGCGGGTCCCTCCCGTGCCCGAAGCATGCGACGTACAGCGCCGCCGCGGCGGGGACGTCCGAGGGCAGCCCGGGACGGATGCGGAAGCCTGCCGGGATGGGCGGAGCGGACATTTGTCCCGCGTGGTGGAGGTTGTAAGTTATTTTATAACCCAGTGTTTTGACGATTGGGCTGCGATGGAGAACGTGCAGATCTACTGAGAGGATGATTGATGGGTGTTTTTTGGGATTTCTTATTGACGCTCGAACTCGGGCTTGGGGGTTTGGCGCGGGTCGGTGAGATGACTCAACTCCCCGGCTCACTGATACTGATGATGCGTGTGGTGACTGGTGCGTGCGTTGATTCTCTGGCGCTCTTGGTCGTGTATCCATCCGTATATCGAGCACCCAGTCATGCTATGATGATTGCCTTTTTCTAAGGGTTTGCGATGATTAGCTTGTGTATGCGTATTCATCTCTACCTCATGATATGGCGCATCTGCTATAAATTGACTTGAGCTCCGTACCTATGTAACTCTTGCCAGCATGACGTTTTCGCTCAGTCGTGATCTTGCGAATGTACGAAGCTATTGCATCTCAACTTCCACCTTGTTCTCTAGTTTCCATAAAGACATAAATGAAGCAATCCGCAAACCTTGGCCCTGTCACGGTATTCCCTTACATTCCCTCTTTCCGCTTACACTGAGCCCCATGTTCAGTGTCGGCCCTACAGTACGTTTGTCTGGCCATGCATCACCAAAAAAGGCACGACAAATTGCAAGTCAACCTCGCGCTTCGTGACTTGCTCATCAAGTACTTCCAAGGTCACCAGGATCAAAACACACATTAGGAAATGTAAATCTCGAACACGATAACCTTTTTTCTCCTTTCGTGCTCGGACGGCGACGACGCTGCATGATGCGAGACGCGAGTTTACTGTACGCCCGCCTCACGCTGCTCGAATGCACATACTGAACGAAGTACGCACTTGAGAGTCAAAACTCACTGTAGAGTGAGTTGATACGGCACTAGCTCCCAAGAGGGAAACTGCTCGTCTGCCCACGATACGGATACAGCCGCGTGCATTAAGCAGTTTGAGACCACGCAACTTTTTGTGCGACGCGCCATGGATCGATTCTGGTCACAGGGCTGAATTGGTGTCAGACGGAAGACGACCGGCCCTAGTGATTTACTGTACTTGTGTGTTTGCATCTTGCCATCGACGCCATTATGGCGGGAATGGGTAGATTGGATCTTGGATCATGGATGTAGGGCACAAGATGACAAGGCATTTGCATCAATGTGATCCGACACCGTCTTCGTTGTTCATTCATTCGTAGTAGCGTCCGATGAAAGCCGCAACTTCTTACTATACATGTACAGTATCTTTCGATCTCGACCGTACAACCTGTGATCCTTGCATTATCAAGGGGTCAACTATAACTATTCCACGCATAAAAGCACGATGCCCTTTTTCTCTCCCCTTTTCTCTCTCTCTCTCTTTTTCTCCCCGCAAACCCTAAATCCTTCTCGTCTCTAATGCCCACGCAACCGTCCTTCTCCGCACTCCCACACACTCACACACACACACTTTCTCTCCCATCCCCCCTGGGCGGGAATCGTGACGTTGGGTTTTCGCCCCCAAGCGATCCCAAGGGGGTGGGTGAGCTCGTGTCTCGATTGGGGCCCGCTACTTTTGTCTTGGATTCATCGGCCGGCCCCATGTCTCACTCCTTAGCTCGCCGTCACCCCCCTCTTGTTCGGGCCCTGTGACCGGCGCCGGATGCGTGGCCGAGCAAGGGTTTCCCGGGTGCAAGGGAGAGCGTATTGCCGGCATGTCAATGCAGTCAGCACCTCGAAACGGAATGGCAAGATGAGAGATAACAAGGCTCATGACCAGATCAAGTGTACACTGGAGAAGAAACCCTTCAAGCTGGTATGCTGAACTTTACCACTGCAGAGCTAAGATGCAAAGCAAGTGAATTACGCCAGAGGTAGCATCGCGAGAGAACAAGGCGCACATTTGGCCGACACTAACTAACATCCAATGTGCCCGATTCTGCTTGCATGAAGCATATGGATCGCCGAGGGTCTCTGACCACAGGTGCGTCATGACCACCAAGCAAGGTAACGTTCATTCAGATTCCCAAGCGCTCCAATATATACACGCCCTTTATTCCCCGCGTAGCATGTAACACCTGAGAGCTAATCATTCCTTACTCTGCGAATTTTCGAGAGTATCGAGAGTAGATGCCAGAATTCCCGTGAGGAAGCTATATAACTTAACAGACAAGTAAATTAGTGGCCAGATATATCCGCAAGCAGTAGAGTGCAGTGCACTCAAGTATCCTTGAAGTAATCCGCCGCCTTAAGATAGGGACCAATGACCAAACGCCGTCGCTTATCCAAGATGCAGCATGCCGCTATGCGCCGTCAAGCTCCCAAGCAGCCATGCGTCCTAGTGAAATTGCTTTGTTGGGTTCGATTGCTTGCAAAATCAACCACCTTTGTGTAAAGACCCGAGTCCGAAATCCCAGTGTTCATCTCGTAGGCTTTCTCAGGCTGCGCTTCCAAGAATCAAGACGAGTAACATCCCGTTCAAGAGGCAGGACCCGATGAACGCGCCCCAAACCGCAATACGACATAACAATCGGAGCGTATCCGTGCGGTAAAGCGTCATCCCGAGGCCTATGCAAGCGCAAAGTAGGCTGGCCATGACGCCGAGTGTCGCGCCCACGTCCACCTCGACACGAAGCTTACGCTTGCCCGTCCAAACAAGTATGCCCCCGATGCCAAGGAGGAGATAAGATGCGAGGAAACAGGCAATAGTCCCCCGTAGTAAAACCTTCTCGCGGTAAAGAGTCATTTTTTGCTCACTCATGCTGGGTAGAGCGTAATGCGATGAATAGCCCTCTTGAGGGATACCATCCGAGCTGGAGTAGCCCTCTTCCTCGGAGTCGTTTGTTGTCGATGCATAGCCCTGATTCAAGTGCTCTGGAGTGAGCAGGGGCCGACACTCATCGCCAATTCTCCTCCTGTCAAGCCACTGCTTGGCCTTTTCGTAGGGAACCGTCGTAATAGCGCGCACATATGCTAGGCCCGGAAACTCGACGTCCTCGTCGGGGTTGATGTAGATGGCATATCCATCATCTTGCCCACCGCAGTCACTCCCATCATCGTATTCATTCCAGTATTTCACCTGCGGCTCCAGTTCAGCCGGCGGCAGTGGATCAAAGGCGACGCGAGACCTTGAAGGGCTTGGCGGTTCGGGCAGAGACTGCGAGTCGGTAGATGGAGAACATGGAGCGCTGCATCTTGGGGCGGCATGATGAAGCTCCTCGAGAATCTGGTCGTAGCGGGTTTGCAGCGATGCAAAGTTTCGTTTGGTGAAGCTCTTGGGGTCACTCAGAATTTCTTGATTGACCCGAGACGTAAGAGACGTAGAGCCTGTCCATTTCTGCGAGAGCTACATTAGCCAGGCTTGCCTTGAGCGATCTTGGTACTTCATCAACGTACCCGGTGTTTTTTGAGGATTTTGCGAAATGCGATTATCTGGGCCTTGGCGAAGCGCGAGAGAGCAAATACGTCCTGGCCGCAGCGCAACAGTTCGCGCTCGTATTTGGCGAACCTTCGCTGTCTCCGCAAAGAAATGGTTGTGTCGTCAACATCCGCGTATTTGCGGATCCATCTTTGAATATTAGAGTTGAGATGCTCTATGGATGGTTTTAGCAGCTGTAATTGCCGTAACAGGTTGGGAGACGAAGATGACTTTACCTAATCGGCGTGAAATCTCGTCGGCCTTGCTTGTCACAAAGAGGTGCATTCGACTGTGTTGCCTGTCAAGCTCGGCGTACAGACTGTCGTCAAACTTGTCGAGGGCAACATCCGGTTGACCAGGAATGGCCATAGCCGCGGCTTGGCTCTTGGAAGTGTGCGCCTTAATCTCATGCTTGAGAGAGTTGTAGTCGAGGTTGTCTGCAATAGTGAGACACTGTTAGTCGTCGCTGCCACTTGTTCCGATAGCGAGGGTACATACGGAGGCTCCATTCTGGAACCGATTCGTGTTCCAACTGCTCGCCGTATTTCATGCTCACTTTCGGCGTTGCGTAACAGGCGCAAGTCTCATGGCGCGGCTGGCGGCCACTCAAGTACAAGTCAAGCCGTGAGCCGACGACAGGGGGTGTGGGACGGTAATTGACGTCCTCGTGGTCCTAACGTGATCCTAATGAATGCAAAAGCAGGGAAGGCGACGGCTTGTCAAGAGCTTATCGATCTGAGCGACAGTGAACGAGGCCGTTGGTATTGGCGTTGGACGGGACGGTGGCACTAATGACGTGATGGCTGGAGACGAGGCGTCGTTGGACTTCGGAAAGGCGATTGGCGGCGCAAGGTGATATTGCATGCAGCCAGGTTCAGGAACATGTGCTGAGGGCTTGGCGACGAAGGGTCTGACAGCTCGGGCCGTCAACTGGGGTCTCGCGAGAAAAAGAAAAAAGGAATATGCCCAGGGTAAGGAGTAGAGTTGTAGAAAGCAAAGTTGAGAAAGCGGAAGGGGGGACCGAGAAGTACACTAACTTTTTACTGAATTCGGGCGATTAGAGTTGACGACCAGGAACCGGCAAGCGGCGACCACGATGGATCCTGGAATGGCAAGTGCGGCGCAGGAGCGATAAGTGGTTTCGGCACAAGAGTGACGCTACCAGGGAGAGGTAACGGGCACCGACGGAAGTTGCTGGGAAGTACAGTACTTTTGGCCGAATCCGCTCAACGGCGCTCGAGGCGGATCCAGTTAGTCTGGATGGCCGTGGCTTGTGAGGGTTCAGGAAAATATCCGTCGGACGATGATGGAGGGGAAAAGTTATGAAGCGGGGATAAAGAAAAACAAGGAGGGGCCACGCTTCTTCAAATAAGAGTCAATCGTAAAAACTCCAGGCGGATCCGGGATGAGAGAGTGAAGCACATGATGGAAGGGGAAGGGAGTCAAAAGGGTGACTCGGTACCTTTGGGGTACCGACATTGTGTGGACTGGCAAACGGTCGCCCCGGTGAGACCAAAACTCAGGAGGGGCTGCTTGCCTGCCAGGCTGGTACGTAGCAGAGATGCGGCAGGGCCTTTTTTTCTCTCTCTCCAGAGGGACTGGACCCACCAGAACCAGGGGAGGGTTACAGCGACGCTGGGGAGGGATCTAGGCACAAACGTGCAGGGGGGTTTTTATGGAGCTTGAACTTGCACTGGCAAACTGGGCATCGAGGGGCTTGAAAAAGTCGGGTCGGATCCACCGGGAGGATGCGAGGTGTGGAAATGATGATATCAAAGGCTCGTCCAAGTCGTTGGCGACGATGATTCTTGTTGTTTATTTGCGCAGATGGCATTCAATCGTTGCCTCACTCTGCCAGGGTTGAAATTATGAGTAGTCGCCATCTATGCCAACTGTGTAATGAGAGAAATTCTCTCGTCATTTTACTGTACAGTAGGCCTTCGTCCTAGCTTACTTAAGGCATCCTGGTCCTTGAGATGCTCGGTCTGTGTCGGTCTGCTGCGCCTACACTGTAACTCCCTGTACAACACTGTTTGCGCCGCAGCAATGGTGGTCCACGCTGCAGGCAAAAAGCAGGTAGGTCGCCTTGCGGATATGCACACGACGGGGGATCTTTTGATATACCATACTGTAAGCGGTGATAATGGCTGAAATCTGAGAAGAGCGTGCTTTTTGACCTTGGCAAGCTGCGTTCGCTTCCAAGTTTGTCAAGATGGAGATAAGACGCTACCGGATCACTGCACTGCCATATGCTATTCAGTACGGTCATTTGCCAAGTGACCCCCGTCTGAACAGTTATCAGATTTCCGCCTCTTAGTTTCTTATGATGCCGATAACCACACATGCTTAGCAGCCTTGGCTGGATATCCGAGCGCGACGGGCCTTTTCGAATACGACGAGAGTGCAGACACCCCCTTGCCGATAAACCTCATGCCGCCGCGTCCTCGGTCCAAGGAACAGAAGTATCGACACACGCTCACATGCACACGACATCTACATGCGCCTGCATGATGCAGCAGATATGCGCGGGCCCACGAACCCGTGTGCGAAAGGACTTTATAGCGAACATGGCCCATTCGCTGGCGGCTGGACCCGAAGCCAACGGTCGCTTCCCCAATCACCGGTGGCCGACGCTTCTGCCATGGATTCACGACTGCATGGATGCTCTCTGCACGTCGTACTCTGGAAAATATCCAAAGTAAGGTAGGGTAGGTTAGCATCTATGCAGTACCCAGGTAGCCAGCCTCGAGGACGAAGCGTCCAGGTTTCAACATCGCACATGGAATCTTGCCAGTTACGTAAGGTTATCTCCCGCCCTCAACCTTCCCATCTCCCCCACCGAAGCTGTGGCCTCGATCCAGACAGGCATCCTCGTTCCTCGCCTCAATCTCTCTCGGCCGTCGTCAATGGCCCGCCGTGGGGTTTCCGTTCCCGTTCTCCACACGACGACTTTGAATCCTCGCTCGTCCCGCTTCATCCTCCCGTGCGCAGATCGCTGGCCATCGACCCTGCGTCCTAACAAAGTCCTCTTTCCCGCCGGATCGAGGCTCCATCGCCGAGCGTCGCCAAGCTTTGCGCGACCATGGAGGCGAATTCGGGGTCAGAACCTCGCATCTCATCCTTGTCAAAGCCATCCGAGTCTTGATCTCGATTCGTCCTTGACATGGCCAAGAATACAGCATTCCTGGTCTCGGATGGGAGACCCTTCGGCCATTGACCGTCTCGGCACATGTCACTTTGCCCAGAAAAGGGGTCGTTCGATTGCGACAAGGCGAATAGGCGGCGATGCAGATCACGCCTTGTGGATATACGCCAGACGACGAGACGGATACCGGCAAAGGTTCGCATTGGCAAACATCATCGGCGGCTGACGTCTCTTCTCTATCGCTCTCACTGGCTGCTTCTTGCTGCTGTGCCACCCGTTGGCCCTGCCGACCGTTCTTGACAGGTCAATCGTCCAATGTACAAGGCAGCGACCTGCCTGCCTCGTGCTTCTTCTACTCTCGCGAAGAGCTAGATTGCATTCGCGTCCTAATCTGTCACATCCGCGTCGAATCCGTCTGGCACCGCCCATACGATTGGCTGCATCTTGCAGCGCTCGGTCTCGCTCGGGGCCATTGGCTTCTGCATCTGAATTACACACACAGCTTGAGCTCACGCGACCATACTCCAAATCAAGCAACCGGGCGAACCCCATCACGTTGCAGCCTGTTACTTCTGACGCATGTCTCGCTTCCTTACCCTTTCGCCCGACGACAGAGCGACAGCTCGACCGCCAGACGGAAGGAGTGGGGCAACTGAGCTTGCAGCTCACTGTGCAGTACAGTAGGTCATTGCATTTGTGCAACGTCTACTCACCTTGGCCGATACCGCGCGCTTCTGGGTTGGGAGATGTTGCTGTTGACCAGAAATGGTGACTAAAAGACGAATGCAAGGTGCCGAGGCAACCCGACAAGAAGAGCCGGCACGGCGCACCGACGAGGCTTCTCCCGCTTTGCGCGCCCTTGCATCGGGCCCCTTATTGCAGCCCCGTTAAGAGAAACAATGGGCAGCCAGACTGCGCAAAGGTGCCTCTCCAAGAGCATGAGCATGAATCCACTTACAATGCAACAGGCGCCGATGGTCGGGGTCGACCAATCGAGTCTTGGAGAACCTGCAGAGGCAAGGGCGCTAAATAGGAACAAGGGAGATATCAGATGCATCGGCCCCAATTCCCAATTCCTCCAGCAGGAAGCGACAACTCTGTCTTATCCATGGATAATCTTTATCATGTCGGAGGACATTGGGCTAGACGAGTAGGCAATCGGTCCTACACCTTGTTTGGAAAACGATGCTGCTTCTCACTTCCATTTGACCTCTAACGTACAGTACGGTTACTGGACCCTTCGATTCACTTCGGGATCTGCACTGACCTGCCGAACCTTTCGAGCCCTGCAGACGTGTCGATCCATGCGGCTCCCTCTAAGTGGAGAGAACAAGCTTGCCGAAGATCCGAACATCGTCCTTCTTGCCTCGACGGTCCCTGAAAGATGCTCCATTGCATAAGCGAGAGCACTCGGAGTATCGTAGGAAACCATGATCGACATTTTCTGCCAAGAGACGTCAACAACTCGGCTTTCCCCGCCTTTCAAGCAGCGTCGCTTTCTGCCATGGTATCATTGAAGGCGCATGAAGATTCTGTCATTGAGCTGAGGGGTCGCATTCCATGAGCCGCGGTGCTCGGCGCCTGGTACGATTACTGCAGCTCGGGATGCCCAGACAGACCGACCGTGGACGACACCGCGGGAGCCGCAGCGAGTGACGAAGTACTCCAGTGTTCGGATCCGAGTACTTCCTACCTCGTACTGCCCATCGCACTCGCAATGTTGCACAACGTGACCAGCCAGGCAGAATAGCATTGTACGACGTCGAGTTGTCACCTCAACCGAATGCGGCAGGAGATCACATGTTGTCGCAAGGCCTTACAAGCATGGTCCTGGGCTTCGGAGCCTTGACGCTGTCCACAAGCACCGTCTGACATACTTGACGTCGGGTCCTCCCCAAAGCAAGCCAAGCATTAGGTCTGCACCAAACGCGGATGAAGCCGATCATAGTGGCTAAATCTGCTCGATCCAATCTCCTTGCACGGTGCTGCCGTTATTCAGCGGCATTGTCGACCATGTATGACGCCATGCGGCCTGTTGAGGCGCTATGAATTACAGAAACGTTGCGCCATTCGAGGTGCAGATGCAGTATCGTCATGGCTTACCGTTCACAGTTATTCCCGGCGCCATCGACATGATTCAGTCTCGCCCTTTACTTGAGTGAACACTCAATCTCACCCAAGCCGCGGCTGCAGAACCACGGCATGCCAGTCAGTGTGACAAGGGCACTGTGCCGCTGAGGGTATATTCCGTGTGACCGGACGTCCAAGGTAGTTGTATTCAAAATCCTTCTGATTGCCATTCACCCATTCAGCTGTCCAGTCGCGGATTCTCGTGTCCACTTTCGCTCTAAGGCTTTGTAGTCGTCGTATCCCATTGTTCATTCGTATCCCGCTCTCTTAAAGTTTCCTTGAAATTTCGCTTTATCTGCACGGTCGCTGTAACGACATGCTCAATATGCACACCTCTGAATCCTTCTTTTTACCGGTATCTTTGCATACTTTTATATTACTTTCGCTTTTGTCCAACGAAGCCAAGTCAAGAACTGTCTCGGCAAGCTGTAAGTTGACTTGCCTCAAGAACGCCGATGGTAACGCCGCCTCCTGTGACGGCTATCACGGCTCCTGAGCCGCACACCTCTTCGTTTTCGCCTTGCGCCTGTATGGCAAGCACAGCGTCGCGAGCGCACTTGGTCGACATATCGGAGGGTATCATAATCATGTCTTCGTGACTTGTGATGAGCCCCGGAACTTCTCGAAGCCGCAGGCACATGTCTGCATTAGACAGCTGCCTAATCTTGGTTGGAGTTACCACGTCATCTCCTACTCTGACAAATCCGCTCTTGGATTCCACGGCCATCCGGAGCACGTCGATAACTAGACTCTCGCAGCTCAGCTCTGGCTTCCGAAGTAGATCAGACCATGCAACTGAAAGCTGTCTGATGGTTTGTGGTTGCGTCGCTGCTTGACCGATGGCGCCTCCGGGGTGATTCCTGGCGAATTTTGCTGGTACGTTTTGATGCAGCTCGTTGGCCACCGTGATTGCCAGGGCGTCGCACAAGGCCAGTGCCGTTGTTGTAGATGTTGAAGGCGCCGGAACGCCAAACGACGTCTTTTCAGCCTCTGGTATTGGAGCTGGAAGCAGAATCGTATCCGGCCGATGCTTCAGAAACTCACACGTCTCCGGCCTCGTGTGTGATGTCAGGATGATGGTGGGCAGGGTTTCATCCAGATGAGGCAGAAGCATCATCAGTTCTTGGGTCTTTCCGGAATAGGTGATGAAGAGGAGGGTATCGTCTGGACCGATTATGCCCAAATCGCCGTGGAGTGCCTCTGTGGGATGCAGAAACACGGACCGGATAGCGAGGCTTTGCAGCGTCGCTACCATTTTCTTGCCAATATGTCCCGACTTGCCAACCCCGATAACAACGACTTTGCCGTTGGCTGCGCTTCGGCGCGCAATGATATCGACCGCGCTGTCAAATCCATTGCGAGCTTGCGCATCTTCTTGGTAAAGTCTCGTCAGGCCGGCGAGAGCTGTCGCCTCGGTGGTGAGAACGTGCAGGCCACTCAATAATCGTCGCTCCCTGGTTGACCCTTCTACCTCGGGAAGATGGCTGCTTCCGAGACTGAACGGGCTTGCCGGCTCACATATCGGGGTGTCGTCGGGCGAAAGGCATGGAGTTGGTGGAGATGGCGGCGGGACAGCTGGTGTCTTTTGCGCGCCGAGCACGATGACGGCGCTCGTCTGGATCGGGCGATGATCAGAATATCGCCTCTCCGACATGTTGTCAACCAATTTGCGATCCCGCTTCGGGACGCCGCTTTGTGCTATTCCGGTTCTGAAGCGGCGATCATGCGCGGGCGGCTTCACGGTCGACGACACTAGGCGGATATTCTGAGTACGGGCGAAGAACAAATCGACGAGACCAATTCAGCAGCTGATAAGAATACCCCGCAGATCTTGAAAGGTCGACTCAAGCCGAGGTCGCAATCAAGACGTTGCTGAGTTGCTAGCAGACAAATCAGGTTGAGCAATAGACAGCAACCGTCGTGCGATTCGAACTCAATAGGGCCGATATGGCGAGGAGCGCCAAGAGTTGCAAATATTGGTCTAGGATCGAGCCAGGGAAACGCAAAGAATCGAACAAAGCCGCCGAATCGAGTGAAGCTGACGCTCGCGAAAGAGTTGTTTGTATCGGGGGTGAAAAAGGTCACTCAACTCCAGTCTCCAAGGACAGGCCGGCAGGAAAAGTTATCAACAAGATGCTTAAAGGATAGGTGGGCAAAAGAACTGGCTCGAGGTTTGGCGGCTGAAGGATCAAATAGCAGTGCAATCGTCACGGGCAGAAACGGCCAGCGACGATTGGGCGGTGCCTGGAGCTCGGAGTCCGGATCGGGCGATAGCCTGGAATCGCGATGTGGGTGTAATGCAACGCGATAACGGTGGAGGCTTTTCCCTCGCAATCGTCCTGGGTAGGGGAGGGGGGGTCTGCCGGGACCGGATGGGCGATAAACGCAGAGAGGGAGGGAGCCGGTCTGGGCGTATTGGGGAAAAGTTGGAAACGGGAGATTGACAAGGTCTGAATGAGGAAGATCCTGTGAGTTACAGTATGTCGACAATCAAGGGGTGAGAATGGACAAGGTGGTTGTTACTGGATCAATTGGGAAATGCTGCTGTGGCCAGGAAGAGAAGTTTATTTCATCAGGTTCAAACGTCTTCTTTTATTCAACGTTTTATTGCTAACAGCCCGGACGGGGCGAGAAGTAATTACAGTAGAGCAAGTAAAGGGCACATGTACACGTAATGCATGAGCGTTGACATTTGACACTTTGACCGGTAAGAAGGCACATTCTACACAGTTAAGAGGGAGTCTGTATTAGCTGCATGTAATCATGGACTTTTGGGGATCTAATGCATAAGCAGAAACGGTCTCTTTTGCAATAGCGGACGATGGACTTTTCAAGGCTTAACACCGAGGCGCCGGGGGCTGGGGAGAAACGTGGACTTTTGCGTCGTCGATTTGGGGATGCGTTACGGATCAGTAAAGTCTATGATACGTCGATGTGCGCCTTTCGGCCCCATGTGCTGGAAGTTGGGTAAACCCGGATGCGCCGCCTCAAGAGAGCAAGGGAAAGCCCCCCTCCCCCCAAAAAAAACGTGCAAGCAAGGCGCAAGTAGAAAGGGCCCCCCTCTCCCTTACAAGCGCGTGCTTCTACTGGTGAGCTACCCGGTCACGCCATCGGCTCTCTCCGTGGAGGCGGAAACGTAGCTTCAATGACAGGAGCTGCCTGTGAGTACTTCTGCATGTACGAAGTAGAAAATATTGTATGACGTACAAAGCCCTGGAGGAGAACAGGGAGGCGAGCTTCTTTGAGCTGCTTACGTACAAAAAACAAATTGATTCATTCTGGTCCAGGGCGGCACTCGCATGTTGCAAGATATTCACGTTGATTTTTTGCAGGAAAATTGGCACGTAGAGCGTTCGATCGCAAACCACCGATTCGGGATGCGGTCATGGATCGGGGTAGGGAAGTGTGGGTGGGGCTGTTCTTTTCCGCTCTAAAGAAATCCGTCCTAGGCAAATCTTCCAGACCGTTTTCGAGAGCGTCTATTCGTACTTCGTATGGTCGTGAATCACGTTACCAAGCATGAAGCACAATAGTAGGAGATCTAGGCAGGCACTTGGCTGCGCAACGAGAGGGGCGCAGTGCAGATTGAAGTTCTCCGTTGGAGCAATGCTTTCTAGGAATCATCTTTTGTCACTTTCTACCGTTGATGCTCGACAGCTAGAGATACGGCAGGACCTGGCTTGTGCCATGGGGGCCATGCGGCTCAAACATGTACACAATCCCATCACGACGTTGGAAGGATTGCGAAGTATGGTAATGCCAAGGAACAAAACGGTCGACGACGACGTCGGGCAAGTAAGCCACAGTATTGCAAGTTGGCCGTTGGTTGACGAGAGTGGCCCTGCGCTGCGGAAATGGAGACGCTTGATGACGCACTCGGAAGCGGGCGCGGGTGCCTGGGCTTTAATTACTGTACGAATACTTCGTACAGTAAGTTACAAAGTAGAGAAGGCCGAGGCCGGGACCGCGACCGGGGCTGCGGACGCGAACAGCTTCCAGCGATGGTGACGATTGATTAATAAGTGCAAGGCCAGGGGAGGGTATTTCGCGAAAGGAAAAAGAAAGAGTCAACCGTGGCGTTCGTTGCAGGTTTGACGTACAGTGTGACCTCCCTTCTGGTACAGCTTCTGGTGATGATGAGTATGAGCAAATTTGTGGGAATTACCGTACCGTGCGAGTATTGGTCTCTACTTGCTCACCCAGCAGCTCATATTGGCATCCGTCCGTCTGCCAATCCACTCATGCATGCTCTTTCCCTCATTCTCCTGCTCTCCTGCTCCATGTACAAATGGCCCCCAAAAATAACCCCCATCTCCCCCCCTCCTCTCGAAACGACAAAGAAGCAAACATATCTCCCCCGTTTTCGAGACTTCTTCCGTACACGCTCACTTTCACCCCCCTTTCCCGCCCCATGTGCCTGACCAGGAAGAGCCTAGTGTTAGCTGAGGCTTAGGCGGTTGGTTCATTCAGTAGGGTGTCCAAAAAACGTGCCTTTACACGATGTCCCTCTCTCCCCCTCCTCTCTGTTTCTGTCTCTCCTCCGTGTCGCTTCCCCCTGCTCTCCCTCTCTCCTCTCTCTCTCTCTCGGCCGTTTGCGTACTCCCACACTCCCACACACACTTTTCCCCCTTCCCGCGCGCCCCCAATGATGCAAAAGGTCCAGGGGCCCTCCCATTCTCACCCTGTGCCGCACCTGCTTTTCCCGGGACCCCCGCCTCGGAAGCCATGGATGGAATGAGGAGCCTCCCCCCCCCTCCCCTCTCTTTCTGTCAATATCGCCTCGGCGCGGCTTGCCGGAGCTGCCCAAGCTTCGCCCTCCCCCCCTCCAGGCGGCTGACGAGGGACCTGTTCTGAACTGTAGCTACCTTACTGTGCGGTACGTAGGGACGCCCCTGGCCGGGCTGACGTCTTCTTGCTGGTAGGGAATGCGAGGCGACGCGCCTGTCAAAACGTAGCGCACCTTTTCTTCTTTCCCTTTCCCGCTCTTCCCATCACATCCCGTCCCTTGTTCCGCTGGAAGCTGGTTCTCCATCCTTCTCATCTCCAAATCTCGCATGTGCTAAGTTAGTTGCTCCTTTTCCTTCTCCGTCCAACCTGCGAGGCTACCATTACTAGTCTGTCGGCACTTTGTCTGCTCTTCGAGATCCTCCCTCCACCCTCCATCTTTTCTTCTCTTGGCCACATGTCATTGGCTCGATAGTCGTTACCCGTCACTGCTGTTGCTGCTGTCGTTGCTGCTGCCGCTTCAGCCTCAGCCTCCAAAGTCCCTCCATGGTCTGCAGTCCATGATGGCGTCGAGCCAAGACGCATCCAAGGACCGCCACTGGCCGAAGCAACCCGGCTTGCAGCAGCCACGTCCGGCACCTCTTCGACCTTCGAATACTCTCTGCGGCCGATATCTGACAGTCCTCTTGGTCCTCGTCTCGGCATGTTGCCTCGCCTTGCTCCGGGCCTCCGGCTGGACTGGTGCGCCGCCGCTGCTGTCGTCGTTGCATCGCCATGGACACGCCGATTACCTTGATCCCGATGCGATCCGGCCTGGAGCTTCGAAAAATGTGTGGGCGCAAGAGAGCTTGCCCAAGGGTGACTGGCCACGGGATCAGTATCTCATCGGCGCTGGCAAGGCAGACATTACCGGACCAGTCGTCGAGCTGAACATGATGGGCTATGCCGACTTTGGACAGATTGGGAGCGGTTTGCGCCAGCGCTTGTACTCGCGAGCTTTCATTGTAGGCGACATGCGTGAGCCTACAGGTCGCTTCGTCTACCTCGTCTTGGACATTCAGTCGGGAGATACGGCGATCCGGTACGGCATCCTTCGGGGCCTGCGGGCTCTCGGCCCCCGCTACTCCATGTACGGTCACGATAACCTCGCCGTAACCGCGACCCACTCGCATTCCGGTCCGGGCGCTTGGCTGAATTACCTGCTGCCGCAAATCACCAGCAAGGGCTTTGACAGACAGAGCTATCGGGCCATTGTCGAAGGCTGCATCTTGTCGATACGCCGAGCGCATGAAGGCCTCGAGCCCGGTTCGCTGGCCGTGGGATCGGGCAAGATTCTTCGAGCCGGCATCAATCGCAGTTTGTTCGCCTACTTGGCTAACCCGGCAGACGAGCGCGCGCGATACAATATTAGCTCCGAGGATGATGGCTCGGTCGAGACGGACATGACGATGCTCAAGTTTCAAAGAGCCTCGGATGGCAAGAATATCGGCGTTTTGACCTGGTTTCCGACGCACGGCACATCGATGCAGGCGAATAACACGCTCATCACGGGCGACAACAAGGGTGTCGCCGCTGACCTTTTTGAGAAGAAGGTTCGGGGTGGACCCGACGAGACGGATGACTTTGTCGCAGGATTCTCTCAGGCCAATATGGGCGACGTCAGCCCGAATGTCCTTGGAGCGTGGTGCGACGATGGGTCCGGTCAGAGGTGCAAGTTCGAGGACAGCACATGCGGAGACGGTCGCTGCGTGCACTGTCGTGCCAGAGGACCCGGTCAAAGATACGGTGATCACGGAACATCGTCATGCTTCGAGATTGGTCGCCGACAGTACCAGGGCGCGCTCGACATTTACCAAGGGCTCGCAAGTGAATGGAAAATGGTCCGCGGCGAGGGAGTGCGGGCTTTCCACCAGTTTCATGACATGTCCAAATTCAACTTCACCCTGCCCAACGGAACACCTGCGAGAACGTGCCCTGCCGCTTTAGGATACTCGTTCGGTGCAGGCACTTGGGACGAGCCCGGCGCATACGACCTCGTGCAGCATGTGACGACCAAGGCCAACTCTTCCATTATATGGAACGTTATTACGTGGGCTCTCAAGCAACCTGACGAGAAACAAGTTGAGTGTCAGCGGCCAAAGTCTATCTTGCTCAACGTCGGAGAGGTCAGCCTGCCGTATCAGTGGACGCCAAACGTGGTGGATATTCAAACGTTTAGAGCGGGACAGTTCTTCATCGTCGTCAGTCCGGGTGAGGTGACGACCATGGCCGGCCGCCGATGGAAGCAGGCTGTGGCCGACCAAGGTCGCAAGACACTCTACGAGGAGCTCGACGGTCAGGAGCCGATTGTAGTTTTGGGCGGTCCGTCAAACAGCTACACTCATTATATTACGACTGACGAGGAATATTGGTAAGTGATCCTGTGAGACCAGGGCAATTCGGGCGCTTGCTAATTCGTTGCAGCGTTCAACGATACGAAGGATCGTCGACACTATACGGACGGCACACGCTGGCTGCGCATATTGACCGCAGCATCGCATCGATGCCGTTTCTGAAAACACGCGGCGCACCAAGTCGAGAAGTCGAGGGATCGCGGATATCGCCGCCGGACAACAGTGATCGATCGTGGAGTTTCATTCTAGGAGTTTTATTTGATAGACCGACGCGAGGTCGCGACTTTGGCCAGGTCCTGTCAGACGTCGAAGAGGGACAGTTGACGAAGGGCAAAACAGCAGGGGCGACATTTGTAGGCGCCAACCCGCGTAATAACCTGCGACTGGAACAGACTTATGCGGCGGTAGAGCAGAAGATACCTGGATCGACAGACGAGTGGAAACAGGTGCGAGACGATTCGGACTGGGGTCTGACCTTTCGCTGGAGACGCACCAACAGGCTACTGGGGACGAGTGAGGTGGACATTGAGTGGGAGATTGAGGAAGAGACGCAGCCTGGCGAGTATCGTCTTCGGTATTTTGGAGACTACAAGTCTTTGGGAGGGCACATTACGAGCTTTGAGGGTATGAGCAAGACGTTTCGCGTCGACTAGAGGGAGTGAGTTTCTACAGCGCGAGCAAGCGTGGGGGGTAAAGCATGGAGTTCAGGTATGATTTGGTCTTTGGCAGTACCGGACGAAGCTGTCTGTTACTTGGTACTGTACAGCGCATGTAAGACGGGTGTTGGTGGAATATGTTGCATTAGACACTTGCCGCCAGGAACGAAGACGGATTCTCGTCGTTGATTATGGTTCCCGAGAGATGTTTGATATCAGGAAGTGCATGCCAACACGGAACATTGAAGGCTCCAGCTACGGCTACCTAGTACATGGGTCGCCTAGTATCACAACGGTGAGTGACATGTCTATTGGAGTGCTGGGATCAACCATGACAGCCAAGGTTATCTTGACAGGGCGACAAGGTGCTGTAGAAGAGGCGTCAAGGCGTCGAGGCGCCGCGTGAAGAAGCCGGTGAGAAGATGGGCCTACGCAGCACTGTACCGTATATCCATGCGGAAAGCGACGGTCTCGGGCGGCGGTGGCTTGACGACGGTGGCTGTCACGGGCAAGATCGAAGAGATGACTTGGGCCCCGTTTCTGAAGAGAAACAAGAAAGGTGTTTCTGAATGTTGGCTTGGTTTCGTGGGGGCTTTTCGGCGAGACAAAATGGCGGAAGCGGGAAGCGGGAAGCGGGAAAGGAGGCGGGTACGAGTACAGGGCAACTGATGTAAAAAGAGACAATCCAGAGAGACACAGGGGGGGAATGGTATTTAGGCTGTTTGCTGCGTGAGGAGGCTTATGGTGGGATTTGATCGAGATGGGGATGGGTGGCGTCAGGGGGAGGAGGCCGTGGCTGGCAGGGTCGTGGATGATGCTGTACGAAGTAAGTGAATGGTGCATGGTGCACTGCATCGAATACATTGATACGTTGGCGTTGAGTGTTGAAGTGAATGGCGGTTGGTAGTGGGACTTGGAGAGAAGAAGCACTGCCATACGGGAGAAAGATGGAGGATTCGGGTTTGCGCAGAACAGGATGGAGGGCGTTCCGGGGCTGTAGATCATCCATACAGAATATGGCAGCATCTTGCGATTGGTGTCGATGCTGATGCTCGTACGAGTACTGCTACACCCTCTCCTCCCCCTGTGTCGGTAGCGAGGATGGATGCGGGTGGGATTCGTGTCACGGCGCTGTGCTGGGCTGGCTATATTCGGGTGCCGCATGTAGGAGCATTTCCAATCAGGCACAACGAAGATGATCTGCCTACCTACTCTAAAAGGTGCAAGGGAGAGGATTCGGAGGGGATTGGGTAATGAGCTGTTTGGGGAGAATGGGGAGATGTGCAACTAAGAGGAGAGAGAGAAAGGAGAGACAAGGGGTACACGCACGTGTTTTTTTTTTGTTGTCTAGGAGTACGAAGTAAAGCGAGGGCAAAGAAAACGAGGTCAAAGAAGGGAGGAGGAGGAGATGGAGATGAGCGGCGGCAGCCCTTGATTAGGGTATCGAGTTGAGATGTTGCTTAACCTGCCCTGTTCTGAACAGTCGAGCCTTTTGTAGAAGTGCTGCGATGCGCTGCTCTCCAGTAACTTATAATAATGTCACTAGACTTCCAGACTGTCGACCAGGAAATGTAAAGTACTACCGAGCATTTGGGCCCTGGAAACTCGGGAATCTTGATCTGGCCCGCGCATGCACGCGCACCCAGCGTAGCATTCGGCAAGCAACAGGCCGGCGGGAGGTGACCAACATTATCCAGATATAGGTACGAAGGCTGCGCCCTAAACAAATTACCCCTCCTTAGGTTCACTTTCACAAACACACAGTGCATTTCTGCATCATCCCTACTTCTCACACTTTAGGCGCGCGCCCTGATTTCATAGGGGACCATAGTGTAGTAAGAACAACTAGATGCGCTATAGTAGCTATGCTCTACGCGCTAATCACTTCTATAGAGGTGCTAGCTTTTTAGGTCTTTAGGTGCTTCTAGCGGTCCTGAAAGCTTGGCCTTTTATCCGAGTACAGTATGACTGTTCTCTGACTTCACGAGTGATTAGTCATGCAGTACATCTGCTGGGGTAATTTGTTTAGGGCGCAGCCTTCGTACTAAGGAAATATTTCGAGGGTCCAGGGGTGCGCTCCGAAAATTTCTTGTTGGGGGTACGTAACTGGCCTGGCGTCTGGCCGGTCAATACGATAGCTGGAGCTCTGCCGGTCGGCACCTGGACCTATAACGGGCGCTGTAGCTGTATATCTCGGGGAAAGGCCCTACGTAGGATGGAGTCGATCCACTCGAAAGCCCACTAACTCGAGTCTAGAGTTTGAGTTGAGATTCCAATTCGTTATCGTCTTGTGGTTATTTGCCATTTCAAAAGCCTTGTTATTGTCAACCTGACTGCCGTACAGTATTACAGAACAGAACAGTATCCGCCGATCGGAGCCCCATCTGCAGACGCGCGAAGGAGCGGCTGCTGAAAGACATCAGAGGCCAGCCGTCAGCAATAGTACGGGTCTATCCTGCGAATGGCAGGCCCATGCATGTACCGTAAGCACAGTCGTCGTGGGATAAGTTTGTAAAAAGCAACGCATGCCACGGGCGGCGGCATGATTGCATTCGCGCGTGGGATGGGATGCCATGGTGCGGTAGCAGTAGCAGCGAGCGTCGAGGCTGAACCAACGACAGCCCTCTAGCCGGCGCCGAGATGGTTCTGGCGGCATACAGGGGCCCGCATAGCGTTTGCAGGGCCTGGCTGGACTCAGCTTGCGCAGCTCGCGCTCACGCGGGCAGCCATAATGCGTGCTATGGCTTTGATGATTCGTCCTGGCCGCGCTCGTGTCTCTAGGGCAAAGCAGCAGTTTGACCAGCCTTATCCATGTCGCCGGCCCTGGCTTTTCCCTGACGGATCGAGCAGAGGACATGGTGCCTCAGAGGCCTGGCTCACGGGTTCTTTCGTCCGTCCGGGTTGCCGTCGCAGCAGCTTTTTGACTTTGAATATGCAGAGAGAGCAAAAGAGGATGGCTGCCGTGCGTCTGACGCTCCTGGTGCAGCCTCGGCGCGGGGATTCATGCAGCTCGCCATTGGTCAATGGCTACATGTCGCGATCTCAAGAGAGCCGAGCTGACGCACAGGTGGTGAGTATTAGTAGAGCATGAGATGCAGTATGTAGCAGCGCGGCTAGACCAAAGACTTGGAATCCTTCGCTCGGGACAATTTGGAACGCAAACCACGTCCACGCTCGAGGTGGCTCGCCCTCGCGTCGGCTGCCGCTGTCATGGCCTGCAGAAGAGTTCGTCAACATGCCGTGCGCCATTGCTCTAGCTGCCTACCAGCCGACCTACCTAGTCTCAACAGCTTACCGGGCTGTTGGGTGATGAACGAGAACGAGAACCAACGCCAATCTAATTGCGTCTGGCTAATGTGAGCTGATGAGCCAGAGCTCCGGCTTAGTCCCGCGAGTGGGGACCTCATCTCTACTTACAGTAGCTTGACAGGCCCAGGTAAGGCGATGCCGGAGAGGCTGCAGGCTTCCCACTCTACGATGTACGTCGAAATTCGTACCCTATACCTTCGAGGTTATCGGAGAACTGCGGCAGTTGATGGGTGAGATCTTGTGCAATGCCGCCTCCAACTTGGGTCAAGGTCAAGTTGCCTGTGTTTGGGCTCTTCAGCATCTTGACCTTGGAAGGTCCTCATGCTATAGCATCAATGTTTGGTCGATATGCTAAAGATTGAGAAACTCATGGATCAAGAAGTTGCTCCAAAGAGCACTCCGGATCAAAAGTACTCGGTACGCATTGGGACTCTGCCTTTTCCATCCTGCGCCCACAGCTGCCATGCCAAGAGCCGTTTCTCCGCACCATTAAGAGGGCGATACCTGCCCTGCGCCTCTGGGGCCGGCAAGCCATCCGGTACCTGCCATAAACGACTTAGTAATACGGGAGCCCAAGTACTCCTACTTCATAGAGGTATCCGCCTCACGATCCTACAGACGCCAATGTCGGCTCCAACTTCTTGCCCCTGATCCAACATGGCAATTGCACGGTTCAATCCCAGCCTGCCACTCTCGGAGCTTCTTGTTGGTCGTCGAATTATTCGCGAGGGAGCAGCAAGATTGGCTGTTGGTCCTCTCACTCTTCGCAAGGGCGCGATTGCCGGCCCTTTTGATGTTCGACAACGCGTCTCCTTTGAATGAGTCCGGTATCGCCAGTGTCTGACGTGAAAGACGAGGCCGATCGGTTCTATATCGTATCGATTGGCAAACTTACTATGTTCCCGTTCGATCTTGCCACACTATCCATATGTCGTACTCGTTGTTTCGATCGTGTCGCTCCCATGGCGGCTACTATGCCGCGCACCTGTTCAAACTTCAAACCCCAAGATTCATGATCCGAAGATAACGTAGGCGCAGGACAAAGGAGCCTTTGACACCCAGACCGATATCTCATATCGTCAAAGGCTCTACGCGACATCATACACGCGCTCCAAGCCCTTGTTCGCCCGGTCAAGTGAGCCCCTCGCGACGGACGCGCCTGATTACCTCAACATGAGATGTCCATCACAGCCACCAGAGGGCGGCTCTCCTGCCGAACCTGTTGGCCTGAAGAATTTCAAGATTCAATATAATGTATTTTGATGCCGAAAGAGCCTACTCCCCCGTCTGCCTTGCTGCTTCAGTTCCAGGGAGCAGTAGGCTCTGCCCGTGCTGCGTTTTGTCACAGCCCACATCTCTGGCCGACCTGAAAGAGGGCCCGATATTCCATATCTGGAATGCCATTTTCGGAGGGGATATATGGCCATGGTGGCTTGCCCTGGTAGCCCTTGAAGGATCACATCTGTGAGTATAAGACGTCCTGGAGCTGCCAAACCGTCATCTCTCATCGCCATCCACACCAGCCTGTCTTTTATCCCGGCCTCTCTTTCAGCATCACTTTCGTTATTGGCTTTCACGGTGCAACGGTGTCATAATGAAGTCCGGCTTCGCCCCGATACTGGCATTGTGCCTTGCCGGCACAACCCTGGCCGCCCCGGTCAAGGCCGGTGATGCCCAGCTCTCAGGTCTTTCCCTCGTATCGCAGCAAGATATGGCTCGGCGTCAATTAGGCGGCATGGCCGATGTCAAGAAGCTCCTCGCGCAACTCACAGATGGCGTAGCCTCGGGAGATAAGAAGGCCAATAAGCTCTTTGGGCGCAATGATCAAGCCGACTCACTCACGATCGACGACGAGGATAGTGAACCCGAGGAAGACGAGGAGGAGACAAGCGCAAGCCGTGCAGCCTTGGCCAAAGCGAACGCATCCAAAGGGAAAAAGGACGACTTGCTCGGTGCCAAGTTTGTGTCGGATATCCTGGGCAAGGTGGGGGATATCATGACGAGAGACCTTCTCCATTCAAACAAAGAGCTTCAGATCCGGCAAGACCCGGACAAGGCGAAGCTTACCAAGGAGATCGTCGACGCTATCACCAAGAACCTGAAGGTCCCGGGCCTTAGTCGGAGAAGCACCGAGGAGGCCGAGGGCTCGAATGATGCAATGGGACGACTCGCCGGCAAGTTCGTCTCGGGAATCCTCAACGAGATGGGAGAGCTCGTCGAGCGCAGCAAGACAACAACGCAGCGTGCGACAGACGAAGCGGCCGACCAGCTGGACATTTCTAAGCTGCTCGGCGGTGCTCCCAAAGTGAACGGCGATAATCCCAATAAGCGTGACCTCGGCAAGGGCGGATTGCTGTCGAGGACCATTCCAGCTGGAGAGCCGTCTTTTCTGGATGACTTCCTAGACGACCTCTTGGGTGATGACCACGATCATGATCATCATCACGATCACGACCACCATGACCATCATGACCATGACCACCACCACGATCACGATCACGACCATGATCACTACGATCTCGAACACGAATCCGAAGATTATGCCGAACCTCATGGCCAGGTAGCCGATGTCGGCGTCACTCCCTTCGACTCGGCCTACTCGCCGCGGAAGCACCTGGGCTACGCCTACCGCCGAGCGGTCGTCGACTCGTCAGGCGGCTTGGCGAACCGCGCCGCGAGCAAACAGCACAAGCACAAGCACGTTCACGCGGAAGACAATCGTCATCATCATCATCATCACTACTAATGAGCCAACCACCTCTGACGCGCTAAGACCACGGAACCTGGTGAACAAACGGAGCGAGGCGTTTGCAGTACAGCAGCTTGCATTGACTCTGGAGCATTGCGAGATGGTTGGGGCATCGGCGATGATGGGGCGGGGAATCCTGGCATGGCATGAGACGCTTTGTCGGAGATCGGAAAAAGCTGCCATAAGGGTCGTGATTATTTTATAGAGATATACTTTACAGACATGTATTCTAGGGATTATTGTCTTGGGATTCCGATAGCGGCCCAGCCTCACGGCTTTTGGCTTAATTTACTCGCGTGTATTGAAGATTTGCAATGAATACTGCTCTTTTACTGAGAGCCGCGGCTGGTCCATCGCGAGGCCCTCATTGAGTCCTCTACCATGTTGGAAGAAAAGGGATAGTCATGCGCAGGGGCATGCTGGCAGTATCGCAACAACGCGTGACTCTCAGCCAAGCACAGAGACGACGTAGAAGAGCCCCGACAGCAGTATGGAAGAGAGTTGATCAAAGAACCCGCGGCGTACATTGTTTTCAGCAAACATTGTAATACCCGTCGTTGCGGCTTTGTCCCCAAATTGGGCTGTTCACCCAAGACTCAAGCCCGCGAGTTCCATCGACACCGCAAAACAGTGAGTCACTGTCCATTAGAAAGTAAGAGTCATTGGACCAAGCCAAACGAAAGGGGTTTAAAAACCGTCGAGGGGCGACAGGGATGGCGACTGCGACTCGTTAATCGTCTGCCGGCCATGTGAATACCAGCCCGAGATCTCGCGAATCCATGGAGCCACCCAGACCTATCGATGCCAATCTTTCTCGCTTCCCTCGAAAGAAAAGTAACGCAAAGCAAGTACAAGCGAGGCTTCGCGCAGGTCACCGAAGCAGTGTTTTAATCCAGTTCACGAGTGACCCTCTCTCAAAAAGAAAGAAGAAGAAGAAGAAGAAGAGGCATGTCGTTTGCTCATCCGGCCGCTTCAAAGGGTGGGCGACGACTCGGGGGCGGAACGACCTGCTTTGTTCGCTCATCCCGCCGCCCGCAGACGTCAAGATAAAAGAGAAGACGCGAGTATGTCTCGTACATACTTGACATGTCCATTGTTGTCAATGAAACCGCGTCGCGGGAAGAGCACAAAAAGAAACAAGTTCACCGTCGAACGCGAGAAACAAGAGAAAAGACGAATGAGAAGAAGCAGAAGAAGAGGAGAGTGAGATGCCGATGTGAGAACAGGGGCGCGCTGGTTCGGTCTTAAAATGCTCCTTTATCCTCGCTTCTTACGACACTGGCTGTTCGCCTGCCGTTTCGACGCCCCTTTGAGCAACAACGAACCGCAAGATATTGCGCAGGATTCGCAGTCGACGCAGTGTTCATCATGTTCGACGTCGGTTCAGACCTGGAGCGCCGCTCGAGGCTCGCGACCACGCAATGGCGCGTGGGAGAAAAACCTCGCCGGCTCCCGCGCGCTTCGGGAAGTGGAGGAACAGAGACGTCTCACACGTTTGCTGCTACTTCTTGTTCATCGCCATCGAAGACACTGCCTTCGCCGCCCTGTTTGACACCCGTTTACATCACCACTTCGCCAGGGGCTTCCGCCATGTGCGAATACGCCCGCCGCTACACCTGCGGCCACTTGAAGAAGAAGCGCCTCGCGACGTGCTTCTATATGCCACAGAGCCGGGGCCCCGTCGATGACCTCCTAGACCGGCTGCCGTGCCGCAAGAGGGCCGGGTGCGACCGTTTCACGAGCGAGGTGCGCTACATCGACAGGCCATGCCGGTCCTGCGCCAAGTGCCGTTGCCTGTGGTTGCCATGCCTGTCTGCCGGGAAGCCTGCCGCACGGCGCGCCGTGTATACCACTTCTGCCAGTGAAAACGATCGCGATACCTCGCCCCTGATCGAGAAGGGTAAGACGAGCGGTGCGAGGGTCCAACAGCCGGTGTCCCGCGGCTGGGCAGCAAACCCGGACACACGGGCTACGACGCAAGGTCGGACGCCGCGGCAGACCGGCTTTGCGGCCCATCAGCATCAGAGAAGCGACAGCCCGGCCAATAGGAGAAAGGAGAAGCCATCTGATATCAAAGTATACTCAGCCGTCAGTTCAAACGGACCTCGTAAGTGATACTTTCCCCTATCGTCCAGGAGCCCCCGAGCTCGCATATGCAACAGGCTAATCGCGCCCTAGGGAAAATTGCCGTTCGCGAGCAAAAGTCCGCTACACGTAAAATATTCGCGTTCGGCTTCCGCCGTTCTGGAGGTCACAGAGCGTCGGTAAGCTCAACTGTATCGTTTACTTGCCAAAAAGCGACACGCATCGAAAATGGCGGCAGAAACACATGGGTTCCCAAGGTCAGTACTTTGCGCGAGTGTCCTTCGCAAGAGAGCCCGATGCGTGAGATGCAACTGCCCATGAGGCCCGCCACGGGGACATATCCAGGGAGATATCCGACTGAAGGTCCTCCAACTGGGAATCAAGCAGCTCGGGGTGTCTCGACCGGACGGCACCCGGATGGACCAAGGTCAGCGGCGAGGCCGGCAATGAACGCTGGGAGACCACCATTTCGAGGACCGCCTTCGGGGGGATATGGGGTTGCGAGACTACCCGGTGAACTAGCGACACCCAGAAGAACAATAACCGAGGGACCAGCAACTGGACGACTGACTGCGAAGCCGATCCTTGGGAGACAGCCGCCCCCAGGCGCCTTGCATGAAAGACCGCTGCTCGCAAGAGCCATGCCTTTGAGAGGGGCGGCCGAGAAATCTCGGCATGAGATATGTGAAGTAGTTGATGAATCGTGGATATAGATTCAGATCCCGACCTGAGGGTTTACCAAGTACAAAGGTCGCCATTGATAGCGATATCACACACCCTTGCCCACACCCCTAATAGATAGAATACCCTGGCATCAAAAGAAGCCCACCACCACTCATGATGAAATCATAACGACAGCATGACTCACCTTAAATCACGCTTTGCCGGTGCCTAGAAAACATGTGCTGAAATACATTGCTGTCGACCCTTACCAATGCCCATGAGACCGCCAATTGGCGACGCGGCGATGGGGGCACGATGCTGAACCGAATGCTGTGGGCCCAAAAATGGCGTACATTCTAGAAAAGGCGGACTTCTTGGATAGGCCCGTGTAACATACGTGCCGATATCGATCTTGTCCGCCACGATTTGCGTAGTTGCCGTTGCGTCGTCTTCCGTTGTCTCTTTCGGATTGGGGGCCCTGACCACAGTATGGCTGTGATCATGGCCACGAGGGGGAAGTGCACGCCGGAAAACCCTGATTAAACGGCTATTCGGCCTTGCCGTTCTTGGTCTGCGAACGGAACTTGGTGACCTCTTCCAGAATTCCCTTCTCGACACGGCTCTGGAGTTCCTTGCGGTAGCCGAGCTTGAAGAGAATCTCGAGCCACACAAACATTGGGGCGAGGAAGACGGCTTGGATCAAGTTATCGAGCAATGCGGGAGCACGACCCTCGAAAGCTCCGTGGCCGACGAATTGCGCGATCCAGCAAATGACGTGAGTCGCCAGGGCATACTGAAAGGTTGCTTGAGAGTTCTCAAGGCGCAAGTAGTTGGCAAAGGCGGTGCTGCCGACGCAAAATGCGGCAAGGACGAACCCAGCGACTGGCTCCAGCAGTACGTAGAGGGAGGCATAGAGCAATGCCAGGATAGTGCCGAGGTTGAGGTCCAGGTAGGGCACCGTGAGCCAGGACGGGGTTTGGACTAGGGTGCCCGTATATGTGGCCTGATAATGGCTCAGCATGAGGCCAAAGTGAGTGAAAGGGGAAAAGCCGAGGAAGTGACCTACCATGCAAAATGCGGAAACGAGAATGGCCGGGACGCAGACCATGTGAATGGCCACGTTGACCGAGTTGTGATGATAGGCGCCATACTGCGTTGGCAGAGAGAGAACAAGTCAGCAAGCGTCTTGGCCGAGGAAGCGTCGGATGGCATGGCCAACAGAGAAGGGGCGACCAGGCGCAACTTCGGGCCGGCGACAAGGGTGGTCGAATGTGCTCAACGACGTACGAAGATGAGATGCCTCTCGAGGTCCAGCGACATGGCGGCGGAGGCTGAGATGGAAAAGAGCAATGCGGAGGATGCGGATGAGCGACGAAGGCGAAGCGCAGTTTCCGAGGTTCGCTCTGCACTGGAAGCAGAGGAGGAAGGGGGGGCACTTCGGTTTCTTCCAATCAGATTAGGCAGGGTTGGTGACGATGATTAAAAGGAGAGGATGACGGCGTCTGCTAATCCCGGGCTTGCGATCCGTCGAAACCGTTGGAAGAAGACAAAGGGGGGAGGGGCCGACGAGAGAGAGGAGAAGCCAGGAAGGGAGAGCTTGATGAGAAGCCGAGGTCGGTAACGAGATGAATAAGAAAGGGAAGAAAATAAAGGTACGTGGCTGTTGAACGGAGGGCACGCGAGCAGCAGAAAAAAAGTTGGATGAATACGGAAAAAAAAGGTCGCCAGTGCAGGTTCACAGAGAGGACGGGAGGGAGAGAGCGCGCGAGCTGTGTGTCTGCCAGTGTGGCCTGTAACTTATTCGTAGCGCCAGCACTCTAAAGGGGTGATTTTGGGCGAGCGAGGATCATGCGTGTACCTGAGGACACGATTGTACCATTGAAGACTCGACGCAGCTGTAACCTTTTTCGGATGCGTGCCAGCTGTGCCAGCTGTGCCAGCTCTTTGGCGCGCCTCGAAGCAGCCGCGCACGCTCTGGGGCATTAACACACTGACACTGACACCTTGGGCGGACTTTCCCCCCACGGTAAGCTAATGCACGAGGTACTCTAGAGGTATGGGGTACCTGGCATTGGGGACGGACAGCCAAGGTGGCCTCATGTATAAATCGAGCCGTTATAGCAGCATGCATCAAACATGATGACCATCTACTCCATTCTCCTTTGGTGATCCGGGTGCATCGGACGCAGCGTCCTGGATATGTTCTCGACTTTCCCCCTCTTCCTCCCGGCTGCCTTTGCGCCCCTTTTGGACTGTCGGAGGCTCGCATACTTTGTACGAGGGTGGGGCGAAAAGGCTTGCGGGCTTGCGGGCTTGCTGCAGAGAATGTCACTGGGCCCCGCGAGCCGAGGACACGGGGCAAAGCATGTGCTTGGCCCTCTCTGTTGAAGAGGTTAATGACTACTCGCCATGGAGCGTGCCCGATGCGAGGAGTTGTGTGAATCTTGGGTTTTATTGCTGGTTTTTTAATGAGTATACAAATGGTGAAGAGGCAGAGTGTAGGATCTATGAGATTTTGGGTCTTCAAGATTGCACTTGGGGTGAAATGTCCCCCGTACTTCGTACCTCGAACAGGTAAGCATCGAGTGACGTGGGCAATTCGAGGCATCCATCGCCTCATGCGTCCAGTAAGTTACTACTGTATGCCAGGGCCAGATGCCTGAAATATCGACAATGACGAGCAAGGCATTGATAAATCAACATGTTGCAACGCCATTCCCAGGGGGGAAATGCCAAGTCTCTCATCAGTATTCTTGACCAAGGAGAATAAATATGTCAGAGGCATCAATATTCATCAGTATCTACCGGCGCGAATCGGAATCTCGGAGCAAACAGACACGCCGCCACGGCAAAGGCGGCCGAAACCCGGCTTTCCACTGTCCGTCTTGTGGGGTAGCGCCGCGATAAGCCTTGACAGTTGCTTCAACACTGCCAAAGTTCTAACTTAACCCATCAATATCTATTCGTAGCTAGAAGACAAGTGAACACTGGGAAACTCCTTCATCTTCCAAATGACACTATCCAGGACCTGCCGCTGCAATTATCGCCTTAGACAAACACTCGAAGACTCTTTACTTGCAACAGCAATTTCGTGCTAAAGAATCGCATTCGCTTGCTTCTGCAAAATAAGTTACCGTATTCGAGCTTAATCGAGGACTCCCAATTGAAGCCTTCGACCTCATTGAAGTGCACCCATTGCGGCGGGGACGTTCAATGTACAAGTACCCAGGTACCTCCTTGATGCTGTGCTGCGAGCCTCTACCTGTACTGTGATGGCGGGCTCAGAGACGCACGGGCCACCAGCTCCGGCCGCCGGCGCGCTACCAGGCAGCCACCTCAGTTTTGGCGGCGCAAGGCGTCGAGAGTACGCAGGCCAATTGTCGACCTGGGAGCAAGCAGGTTTTTGAACCTCCTTCCCAAGCTCCCGCCCCAGCTCAACTCCAGCCTCATCGCCGCCAAAACTCTTCCACCATCCATTCCCTAGTCCCATCTCGACCATCAGTTGGCCTCTCTGCAGCGCGCCGGCTCGGGGGCCGTCCACTCTCTCTTTCGACGCGCCTCTGCGACCGTCGCCCGCCTCAATCGTCCGTCTCCTCACTTGCCGGCGCGTCTCGCTGTCTCCCTCGCCCTCGATTGCTTTACGACTCTCGGTCCGACGGGCGCGACTTACGCTGATTAGGCGCATGCTTTGCAGACGGTCGATCTATCCGTCATATTTGGCGCCTGCCATTCGACGTCATTTGCGCCTCTCGAGACCGACTACCTCCTCCCGACGAGTTCATCACCCAAATATCCGTTCGTAGACCTGTCCAGCCTCGAGAACGTCGCCAGCATGTTCTTCCTCTACAACATGGAGCGGAGGGTGACCCTGCATCCTTCGTATTTTGGTCCTAATATGCACGATCTGGTCACCAGCAAGCTGCTCAAGGACGTTGAGGGCACCTGCGCCGGCAGCTACTACATCATCTCCATCATGGACACTTTCGACGTATCCGAAGGTCGTATATTACCAGGAAACGGACTCGCCGAGTTTACAGTCGGATATCGTGCCGTCGTCTGGCGGCCATTTAAGGGAGAGACGGTCAGGCTGCATCATCTTCGAACCATGGCAAACAGCGCTGACGCGTTGACAGGTTGACGCCGTCGTCTACTCAATTAACCCTCAAGGATTTTTCGCACAGGCTGGTCCGTTACGGCTATTTGTCTCAGCTCATGTACGTTGTCTATTGGCCTGCGGTCAAACTCTTTAGAGCGAGGAAGTGTGCCTGCAACCCTGCGATCGCTAACTTGACGATAGTTGATACCGAGTGATACGAAATGGGACCCCAACGCGACGCCACCTCAGTTCACCAACAACGAAGATACTGTCATCGAACCGGGAACTCATGTTCGGGTTAAGATCATTGGCACCAGAACCGAAGTCGGCGAGATGTGGGCCATCGGTAGTATCAAAGAGGACTACCTTGGGTTTGTCTCCCATGTGGCGCAGTTCGAACGGTTGTCGCTGATTGTGCATTCACAGGTGTCTACAAGACTGATGAGATGCAAATTAAGCAAACTACAAAGCGGGCGGTCATTGGCGAGAGTCTACCAAAGCAGCGTAATCACAGGCGCGAACCACGTCGAGCGACGCGCAGGCCTGTGGGCAGGATGCGCGCGCGTAACGTCGAGCATGGGGGCAGCAGACTTGGAAACCAAGCTGCGCATCTGGGTACAGTCAGACCGGGCGAATGTCGGCCGCAGGGGCAATGGTGCGGCCTCGTGCCTGGCGGCTGCTTCCCCCTCGTCGAGCCGCTGGCAGAGGGACACGCAGAGACGGCACAAGTTGAATGGCCGCGCAAGAGAGCGTTTCCTCTGCAGGTGCGGTCGCGTCCGCATTTCGGAATTTCGAGAGATAGACCAAGGTGAGAATGCATCGAGAATTGTCCTTGGAGCGCGTCAGTGCCTCGCCTTCCTTGCATGGCAAGAATTCGAAACGGAAACAACTCACTTCAAGATGGGCCATCTGCACTCGATCCCTGGGGAGTGTCGTAGGCATCAATGGCGAGGAACGGACATGACTGGTCAGGCTTGCCAGGTGTTCGAGAATGGCTTCTTTTGCCGTTACTCCTATGCGTCTTCTCGCTGGCCCCCACCACACCACCATGTTCGTTGCCCTCTTTGAGTCGTATTGGGGAATTGCCGCAGAAACCTACCATTCGTTCTGATTGGCATTGGCGTCCTCCGGGCTTGGTTGCCGAGCCGTTCCTCTGGTCTTCCCCCCCTCCATCCAGCCCGCGGCGGCCAAGACATACCCCAAAATCCGCGTGGTGAACGGTAGCATCCCCTCGACGCGCATGAGCCCTGACGTGTGTTTGGGCGGCTATTGAATTGACGTGTCTGCCGACCTACTTGTCCAGCTTACCCCAAAAAAGTTCCCCTCGTGCAGTAATCGCCCCGCCTCTCATAATCGTGTCTGTTAATTACCACTGCTCGGAGCTTACTCTGGTGTGTCCGGTACCGCAGAGCCGGGCCTTGACGACTTGTGAGCCGCGCTTCTACTTGCTGCTCTCTCCACTCCCGCAGCTCTCCGCAATCCGACCCCCGCGCCGCTGGTGCCGCCCCTCCCTCCTCCGCACCCCCACGATAGCCGTGACATTCTGCCTCATTCGTTCTCGAAGAAGGTGAAGCGCAGAGACCGAGCCCGTGGGAATTGTCACACAGCGGCCATTGATCACCGACGACGAACCAAACCTCGGTCCCCCACCTCAATATCGCCACCGGTAAGCGACGCCGCGGTCGCGAATCATAAGGATGGCGAGCACCACGGGACGCAGCGCTATGCAGGCGTGCAACAGGTTGAGGGCGGCCTTCGCCGAGGGCAGGCCGTCGAGAGGCATGTGGCAGATGCTGCCGGGCGCCAATGTCTCGAGGCTGCTCGCGCGCTCCGGCGTCGACTGGGTCCTGGTGGACTGCGAGCACGGCAACATTGACGGTAAGCTGCGTTGCGGGCTCGACGTCAGGACGAGGGACGCGTGCTTGATCCTTTGATACAACCAACGCGTCGTGATGCTGACGAGTGGTATTGATATGGTTCAGACGGTGCCATGCATGAGGCCGTGCCGGCTATTGCTGCGCTCGGTGTCTCTCCGCTCGTGCGAATCCCGGATCTGCAATCGTGGATGGTAAAGCGTGAGTCATTGTTGCCGTGCTTTTGTCGAAGTTGATACTGAATCTCTCTCTAGGAGCATTGGACGCCGGGGCTCACGGAGTAAGTTGATACCCAGTCGCAGAGGAGACGAGGAAGATGGAATGCTAATATGAACGCAGATCATCGTCCCGCTGCTGCGTACAGTCGAACAAGCCAAGGAGCTCGTCCAGGCGGCCAAGTTTCCTCCCATGGGCAAGCGCGGCTACGGGTCACCGATTTGCGCCGAACGATTCAACCCCGTGCCCAGCTTCACCGAGTACCTGCAGCAGGCCAACGACGCGCTCCTGACGATTGTCCAGATCGAGACGCAGGAGGCTTTGGACGCAGTCGATCAGATTGCCGCCGTCGACGGCATCGACGCCCTCTTCATCGGACCTTTCGACCTCGGTGAGACGCCCCGTTTGCAGATGAGTGAGTGAACGAGTGTAGTGGCTGACAGGTGGCGAGCAGGAAACAATATCGGGCATCCGATTCTCAACGGGGCTGTTGCTCCCGAACTCAAGAGCGCCATTGGTAGGATCTTGGCTGCGTGTAAAAAATCCGGCAAGAAGTGCGGCGTCTTCTCCTCGACTGGCGAGCAGGCAAAGGCGTTTGCCGAGCAGGGATTCGACATGATAAGCGTCGCGACGGACTACACGAGCCTAGAGTTTGTACTCCAGCATCAACTTGCCATTGCCATGGGCCAGGACGGTGGATCCAAGAAGGGATCCTATTAGAAGTCGCAAGAGACGGGCTCAGCTAGTGAATACAATGCTAGCTCTTCTCGACTTGGTCCATCTTGGCTTCTACTTCTTCAGGGGTGAAGCGATGCATCAGCTTGACAGCTTTGGCGACGTCAGCAACTTGTTCCTCTTTTGCGGCAGCTTTGCTAATGTGAATCTACAGTATGTCGGCGATGAGTAGGGATGCATCACTATCAATAACAATGGGATGGAAATAGACGTACGACGGGAATATCAAAGTCGTAGACATTTCGCCATGGCCCCGACTCTGGCAGTGCCAAGTCGACCTTTTGAAGCTCAAAGGGTCTTTTGCCTCGGACCTTGGCCAGGACCTCCTTTGCAGCCGTGCATAGCCCGCAGTTGTCGCGAGTGAAGAGGGTAATTCTGCAAGCTTGCAGAAGGCGTCGAGAAGCAAACATTGTCAGCGGAGAACTTGGGTGTCAAGACAACTGGCACGACAGAGTGACGTCTGTTGAAGAGGGTGATTTGACAAGCCTAACTTTAGTCGGCAGGAGAGCTGGCTCGAGCTTTCGCCTACGCAAAGACTAAGACCGCGCGCGCAAGTGATGGAGAAGCTCCGCGCCGGGAACAGCAGGCGGTGAAGGAAGCGTTAGCCACGGATCCTAGCGTTTGCCTTCTAGAAGATCCCACCCCCCACTATGCGACAAGGCAAGAGGCGGCGCGCATGATGGTCGCTGCCCGCTTTGTACTCCATAAACTTATAAGAGGGAGAGAACATTTGAAGGGAATTGAAAGTCTGTGCTTTCTACGTTTGTCTGCACCGCACTATCGCATAAGATCAAGCTCTGCTGAAGTCGACTCGGTGACTTGGCAAAGCATTGACCGACCTCTTCCGTCGCAACACCGACAAGTTCAAGGTCGAGAAAGTCCAATAGACTGACTGTCTGCCCAGCATGGCACAGAAATGTGTCCATCAAGGCTGCGGCAAGAACTTTACCGACACGACAGAGGAATGCCATTACCATCCAGAACCGCCAATTTTCCATGAGGGCCAAAAAGGTGATTCACAACCCTTGCCATTGTCTCCGCGAGGACAGGTTGCTGACCTTGAGTTCAACACACAGGATGGAGGTGCTGCAAACCCCGAGTCTTGACCTTTGACGAGTTCATGGACATACCGCCCTGTACGACGGGCACGCACTCAGCCACCGACAAGCCGCCGCAGATCGAAGAGAAGCCGCAGCAGGACGACGCCGAGCTGGCCAAGAAGATTGAGGCATTGAATGCGTCGGCGCCTCCGTCACGGGTGCCCGTCCAGCAGCCCGCTGCGCCGCAAGCACCTGCGGCATCTCCCGCACCGCCCGTCGAGACGGACGACGACGATCCGAGCCTCGAGATCGCAGACGGAGCCGCGTGCCGGCGGAGGACGTGCGGCCAGCGGTACAGCAAAGGCAGTTCGCGCGAGTCTGAGCAGTGCGTGCATCATCCAGGCGTGCCCATCTTCCACGAGGGCAGCAAGGGGTACTCGTGCTGCAAGCGGCGCGTCCTCGAATTTGACCAGTTCATGAAGATTGAGGGCTGCAAGACCAGAGATCGGCATTTGTTCATCGGCAGCGGAAAGAAGGAAAAGTCTGGCTCGGGGGGTGAGGAAGTGCTCGACACTGTCAGGTAAGTCACTTGGTGCTCATTGTCCGCATCTTCGGTTTGCGCCTTAAGGCTGACGCTTCGGTCTAGACATGACTTTTACCAGACACCGACGAGCGTGATTGCTTCCTTCTTCCTCAAAAAGATCAACAAGGAGACGGCCAAAGTAAAATTCGAGTCGAGGCGGCTGGTGCTCGACCTGGTGACGAGCGACGCAACACCGAAGCGGTACGCGGCAGAAGTGCCGCTCTTTGGACCAATTGACGCGGAAAAGTCGTCGCACAAGATTCTGGGCACCAAGCTGGAATTGACGCTCGCCAAGGCTGACGGTGCGTCGTGGCCGGTGCTCCGGAGCGACGAGGCGTTGACGGGGGAGATTGTGCAGGTAGGCCGGGCCGGGAGGGCATAGGACGGACGGACGGCCGGGAAAGGGGAAGAGTACGCCAGGTTTTGCGACTTTTTCATACTTGGGAAGTGAGAAGATATGAAAAGTCTGTATTTACTAAATTAAATCTCGCGATTACACTTGTCGATCATTATGCTGCGGTAGGCACATGTTGAGGGTGAGTGATGAATCGGCGATACGCGCCGGGCCCGGGCCGGGGCAGCCAATCAGTCCGGCAGACGGGAGTGAGGTCGGCGGGCGGCCCGTGGCGCGGCGGCTCAGGATCTGATGGGTGTGTGCGCGCGTGTGTGTGTCGGCTGATGCGCTGGTGCGCCCGCAAAAGGGTTGACACTGCAGGGAACGCCAAGCGACCTGAGCGCTGCATTCTCTCTGTTTTGTTTTTTTTCTTCGAGTCTGTCCCTCGACGGCAGCGGAAGGAGCGTCGAATCACAAATTGACGCTTGTACGAAGTACCTGACTTCCAAACTCATTCGATTACCTCATCTTGAAGAGGCCCGTGTAGCTACAGTAACTTAGCTGTTGGCTCGTCTTTTCCGCCCACGACGTGAGGGATGGGAAAGAGCGGGCGTGCTGTATTCGTATTCGCAAGTTAGATAAGCTCTCAGAATACCTATCCCCCCGTCATCGTCACCATGGCGCAATCTTTGATAACGCTCGCCCCCCGGAGATGGAGGGGGAGGGCTCAATGGGTTCACGTGCTCGAAACTCCTGCGCGAGTAACACCACCGCGAGAGCAGCCGCATCTTTCCCACCCTCACGCTTGGCGTTGGACTCTCTTTTCCCTTTTTTTTTTACCTTTACGTACAAGCGGGCGTTTCCGTGTAAGACGTTTATTGCCAAGCATTCTTACGCTTAGATTACTTTGGTTTACTACTACGATTATTCGTCCGAGGAAGCTGCCTCTTCTTGGCGCATTCACTCTCTCACGTAGGAGGAGAAGCACACATAAACGCAAAAACACATCATGTCGGCCGAGACGTCGCACGGCCGGGGCGGCGCGGGCAACTTTACGGCGGGCGATGACACCGAGTACGTCGACGGGGAGATTGTGCGCGTGGGCGACGAGGGGAGTCACGGCGACGGCGCATACAGCGCAGGCCGCGGAGGTTGGTTTCAGTACCTTACTCCTCTTTTCCTGACACTTTCCACTGTGTTTTCTAGTGGTAAAGAAAAGAAACTGGCTGACGCGGGGATATGCGAGTAAATCAGGGGCCGGCAACATCGCCGACGTGGGTACGCCAACGACGCAACGCAAGGACCACGATGTCGTCGCACCCGCGGCGATGCGCCTAAGCAACGAGGACGCGTCGAGGAGGGAGCACGGCGACGACTATCACACCGGTCGGGGCGGCGCCGGTAATGAACATCATCAACAACAACCCCACGAGCAGGGACAGTCGGCGGCGGCAGCGTCGTCGTCGACGGAGCAGAGGCCAGGGCTCGTGGATAAGCTCAAAAAGAAGATTCAGGGCGTGTTCAAGAAGTGATTCTGAAGCTATTCCAAAGAAATCAATGTCATTTGCCGACCAGGTTCGTCCGGTGACGTATGAGGGAGCTAGAGTTTAGCAAGAGGGGTCTGTCTGAAGGGGCGAGTACATGGTGTGTCTTGGGTCTGCGGCGCATTTTGTGATTAAGTAAAGATCCGACGATAGCCTAGTGCAGCAAGGTCTTATGGATTTAAAGCAATTGATCTCTTTTTTGTTTGTTTTAGTCTTTGCAAACAGCTTGCGCACACGGCGCTTCTAGAAGTAGCATGGCCGAGAGTACCAAATTAACTTACCTAGGTACCTGGTAAGCCTAAGGTACTACCTACCTAGTATCTGCGATGCGGGGGAGGTTTTGCGCGGTAGGCGCTTTTGAGGGGGGACGAAGTTCAAACGCCCGCAGCAGAGCCAGTGAATGTACTCTACAGTAACACGTTAACTTGGTCTCGTCATATATCATTTTGCTCTAATATCGACGGATGGTCGTTGAAGAGAATAATGGTCAGAGTCGAGAGCATTGTACAAAGTACTGTAAAGTAGAGACGTTTTTGTCGCGTGAGCCATCGAGCAAGCCATCTTGGATTCATCAGACCATCGCTACTGCATCGAGCATCTGACTTGATTACACTACCAGTACATAAGTTGCCCTGCGCAGTAAACGGATCCATGGATCGATCTCCGGTCCGTTTTCCCTCTCACGGCCCAGCCGCCTTAGTAAATCAGGTAGCGCCAAGCGAGACACAGACCAAGAAAATAGAAACGAGAGAGATTCCATGTCGTCTCGTTGGACAGGCTCATATGCTCTCCTGCGTCTAACCTGGCTCATGCATCTGCCCGCCTACAAAGACTGTGCAAGGTGAGATACTCTGAAGAGAAATAGAGAATAGAATAAAAAGTGACGTATTCTTTTTCTTCTCCTCTCTCTCTCTCTCTCCGCGTCGTTATTTATCTGGCGTCCCCTCGCCCCTCCATTTTGCTTTGCTTTGGAGACGTTTAGAAAGTCGTTCTTTGATCCAAACGTCCGTTTTCGGCGGCCCAAAAAAAGGAGCTGTTCCTCGACTCCGTCTCGTCGGCACGCTTCATCCGTTTTGTGTCGCCCGCAACCGAAAGTGTGAAAAAAAACCCCATCTTTCCTTTCTTAATCAATTCCATGTCCTCTTGCACTCTTTCTGTTTCATGGCGCGCCTCAAATATCGTTGTTGGTGCGGGCACCGATTCATACCACCGTCTCGCTCTCCGGACGTCTCTTCACCACCGTTGAGTACGTCGGCAGGCACGCGCAACCGGCGCACCTGACTGCCAGGTTCAGCGCAGTGCGTGACGTCCATCCAGGTGCCCTGAAAGAGGCGCCAAAAGTCCACTGTGAGCCCCCCGCGCGCACACCGGGTCCCCAGACCGTCGACCCCCTGTGACCATCACGTGGGCCGCTGTGGCAGCGTGCGTGCATGGAAGCGCGAGCGCTGTCAGCAGCACGTCCACCGACAGCATGCCGCCGGAATGCCCCGACGACTTGCGCCCATCACTCGAACCATTTCCACCACTGCCATCGTCCCTGCCACCGCCGCCTGTCCGACCAACACTCCAAGGCCACCGGCTCTGGTCGGGCCCCTCGGTCGCCTCCAAGCACTCGGTCGCCTCGCACACCACGTCCTCCTTTGAGGCCGACGACGAGCGCTCCTCGACCGATGCCGACATGTCGTCCCGCAGTAGCAGCGAAACGGCCCTGCGACGAGCCCGCTACACCGGCTACGATGCCCGTCCGACGAGCGCCAAGGAGCTGCTCGGCTGGTACATGTATGCCTTTGCCGCCGAGACCTATGTCATCTGCGGCATTGGTGAGTTTTCTATACATCCATTTGCAGATGGTCTTTCATCATTCTAACCTCTTCCCCAGGCTCCTTTATACCCATCCTGCTCGAGTCCCTCGCCCGTGAGAATGGCGTCCTGCTCTCCGATCCTACCAAGCCCTGCGGCTCGAGCGACACCAAGGACAATGGCGACGGCCAGTGCGTCGTCTACGTCCTCGGACTCGAGATCAACACGGCCAGCTTCGCCATGTACACATTTTCCGTTAGCGTCCTCGTCCAGGCCCTGCTCGTCGTGAGCATCAGCTGCGCCGCCGACCACGGCAACTATCGCAAGAAGCTCCTCCTCGCCTTTGCTTGGATCGGTGGCCTCGCCGTCATGTCCTACATCTTCGTCACAAAGGAGACGTACATCCTCGGCGCCATCCTCACCATCATCTCAAACACCTCGTTCGGCGCATCTTTTGTCCTCCTCAACTCGTTCCTCCCGCTGCTGGTGCGCAACCATCCCGAGGTCATCGAGGCCCGCACCCCAGACTTTGCCGACCCCCTCGCCCACTCGCGCTCTTTCAACGACGCGGCAGATGACCCGGAACTTGATCCGGCCATGGTCAACTCCACCTCGGCGCTGCTTCCCGACGAAGAAGGGGCCCCTGGTTGGCGCCTCAAGCGGCCCGTCTCTCACAAGGAAATCACCTCCAAGGAGCTGCAAATAGCGACTCGACTTTCCGCCAAGGGTATCGGAATCGGTTACAGCGCCGCCCTTGTTGTCCAGTGCATATCCATCGGTATCCTTATCTTCATGAAGAACACGACTTGGTCGCAGCGAGTCGTCCTCTTCTTCGTTGGCGCCTGGTGGACGTTGTTCACCATCCCCGCCGCGCTTTGGCTGCGACCCAGGCCGGGACCTCCTCTCGTGGCCGACGGTGGCAAGGGCAGCTTTTCACGCCTCTCATACCTCATCTATGCCTGGAAGTCACTTTTTCGCACCATCAAGCTGGCTCGCCGTCTTATGGATATTATGCTCTTCCTCGCTGGATGGTTCCTTCTCTCCGACGCCATCGCAACGACATCATCAACAGCTATCCTCTTCGCCAAAACATCGCTACACATGAAACCCTGGGCCCTGGGCATGATCAATGTCATTGTGACCATGACCGGCGTTCTCGGCGCGTTCGGCTGGTCGTGGGTGTCCCGAATATACGGGCTGCAAGCTCACCAGACTATACTGGTCTGTATCGGGCTCTTTGAGCTAATACCTTTGTACGGGCTCATGGGCTACTTGCCGTTTGTCAAGTCTTGGGGGGTCTTTGGCTTGCAGCAGCCGTGGGAAATGTACCCACTCGCGGCCATCTACGGCCTAGTCATGGGCGGTCTGAGCAGTTATTGTCGCTCGCTATACGGGGAACTGATTCCTCCAGGTTCCGAGGCGGCCTTTTACGCTCTGTACGCCATCACCGACAAGGGCTCAAGTGTCTTTGGGCCGACAATCGTGGGGGCCATCATCGACAAGACGGGTAGCATCCGGCCGGCGTTTTGGTTCTTGGCAGCGCTCGTGGGTCTGCCTGCGCCGCTGATATGGTTCATCAACGTTGAAAGAGGAAAGAAGGAAGGCGAAAAGGTGGCAGAGGCCATCGAGGGCTTCTCGACAACTAGAGAAGAAGAGGCGTCGAGGGATCAAGACGAGGGCCGAGGAATGATGGCCGATTACGACGGCCAAGGGGAACAAGGTAGTGGCAGCGCAACTCGAAGGAGATGATGTTGGCCTTTAGACGGTTTGCGCGCTCAGCTCCAACGGGAGAGAGGGCATAGCGATGGCGTTTTTGGAGCTGTCTTGTCTTCTGGACATTGGATATATATCTACTTTGTCGCAGGGTATACCGCTAAACTCATGTTGCCTCAAGCGGTTTCGGCAGGTCGAGCTGAGAAATCAAGACTTTGCCTGCGCCCTTTTGGTTGTACACGCATTACAGTATTGTACATTGTGCTACGAAAGATATCTTTGCAAGGCATGAGGAATCAAGTCGAAGGAGGAGATATTGAGGCAAAGTGGTGGTTCTAGGTGATGGGCGAGTCAATTCATCTTTGTTTGAGAGTCATTGCGAAAGTGAAGAGAGTGTGGCATGAGCTGCGGTTTCCTTTACGGGCAGGTATAGCACCTAACTTACGAATACACTACAAGTAAATTACTGTGCTCCGTGCCAGCTCGGCAACTCCGGACAGTGCAGGCGCCACAAGCTGTTGTACTGTATCTGTGATTTACCCAAGGGTGGTTGGCCGTAGACTTTTCGTAGAGTCGTACATTCAATTTCCTAGATTAACTCGTCACTCTCTGTAAACTCTAGCATCTAACTTGAGTTATCATGGATTTTGTATTGCAATATCTAGCACGTAACTTACCTGGAATTAACACACCTCCCACTGTACGTACTCACAGTGCAGCACATCAACTCCCTACCGTATCACCAGTGCATCACCGACTCTCACCAACTGCAGGTACGAAGTACACCCCTCCGATACCGACTGGGTTAGCCCGGAGCACCGAGGCCGTATCAAGTTTAACCAGCCACCAACTTTCCCTTGTCAAACCCTCCGTCCTCAAATCATCAATTCGATCCGTCCTTTTCTTTAGTTTCAGCCTTGGGCCTTTGTGAGGCTATCTACCTTTTCCTCTCCTTGGCCGCCTGTGAATACGCCGACAGGACCAAACGACGACGATAACAACGGCGACAAGAGAAATAGACGGTACAGCGCCTCGGTTCGTGTAAACACTCGAACGCTCTTCTCCGTCGGTTCTCCAGTTTCCCTGTTCGTCGGCTTTGGGGGAGGGAGAAAAGAAGCCCTTTTTTCCCCACCGTCGCGCGCCGTTGCCGCCGCCGCCTCTTTTGCCCGTCTCGTCTACAGTATCCCGGGGGGGTCCCTCTTTTTTTCTCTTCAACATTCTCCCCGGCTGCCCTTTCGAAAAAAACGGCTCCCCTGCCAACTTGGCGAAAATTCATCTGGCATTATCTTCTTCACGCCTATCAGCTGCTTGCGACCAATGCTCATGCGACGGCATACCACCATTCCTCGGCGCTGCTCTTAATTGAAAGAATATTTCTGACTTTAGCATCTTTCTCCGACACGCGCCGAATCCGTCTGCAACGACGCGACTCGCTTTCTTCTCCCCGCCCTCCTGCGTCGCGACCCGACTGCGCCGCCTCGCACCTCGGTTCGGCTGCATCTGCTTCCACCGGCCAGCTGCAGTCGCCTTTTCGACCGAACGACTTCTCATCCGTCATCGAAATTTGACGAAAATCACACAAGATGAGCTCCAAATCGCGAAAGCGCTCTCGCGCTGTGTCCGACGAGAACCGCGCCGACTGTCCTTTTACCGTCACCATGGTCGCCACACCCTCGTACGAAGACCATGCGTCCAAGAGGCGCAAGCGCGACGGCCCGGATGAGGACAAGAAGGAGCTCGTTCAGCCTTCGCCCTTTGACCCCCGCGGCAAGTTCAAGACGCACCAGACAATGGACCTGGCGTACACGGTTGAGCCGCGCAAACGGTGGCTTGACATGACGCGCTATAACAGTTTTGTCCGTGAGTCGCCCGCGCCTTGCCAGATGCTATACGCTGTTACATGAGGATCGAACCTAACAGACTATCTCCATCAGTCAACAATGTCAAGTACTATAACGAGGACTTTGTATACATTGCCAACGACGCGACGATTGAGCGGCAAAAGTCGACTAACAAGGACCCAGAGCGTCAGGGTCTCCTACAGTCTACCGATTATTGGGTCGCCAAGATTCTCGAAGTAAGGGCCCTGGACGAGCACCACGTCTACGCGCGCGTTTATTGGATGTACTCGCCAGACGAGCTCCCTCCGAATACCCTCGACGGCAAGAAGCTCGTCGCCGGTCGGCAGCCTTATCACGGCCAAAACGAGTTGATAGCATCCAACCATAGTGAGTCATGCTTTGAGACCTGCGACATCGCTTGGTCGGGACCGTCGGACTAATAGCTGACATTTGCGCTCTCAGTGGACGTCATCAACGTCGTCAGCGTCGCCATGCGCGCCGTTGTCAATCATTGGGTAGAATCAGACGACGAACAAGTACAGGACGCATTGTACTGGAGGCAAGCTTTCGACTGCCGAACCTCACAGCTATCGGTACGACCTATTCTCTTTCGCCCGTCTGGTCTACTAAGCGCAGCAAGCTAACCGCTCCCTTAGTCTGTCGATCTGACGTGCAAATGCAAAACGCCTGCGAATCCGGATAAGATGCTAGTCGGCTGCACAAATTCGGACTGCGAAGAGTGGCTACACTACGAATGCGTCCTGCACGACGTGCTAATGCGCGTCTACGAGCGATTAGGCACGGATAAACCCCATAAGTCGGAGGAGACGGATGGGCTCGCGGCCAAGATCGAAAACGACGACAAAACAGACGCGACGCTCCGCTCGACGACGCCCACCGACATTAAAGGCGAGGAGAAGTTGCCTACAATAGGGGTCAAGGAGAGTGAGAACGGCGACTCGGCCCCCGTAAAGCAACTCGACGGAATCACGCCCAAGACGACGGAATCGCCCGTCCCTGGAACCCCGAACCCCGCTCCCGAGAAGACAGCGCGGCCGTCGTCGATCAGGAAGGGCCGAGCAAAGAAGGGCGTGGAAAGCAAACCGTACGAGGGCCTATTCGAAGCAACCCTCAAACTGGATGAAGGCCCTACGGTGTGGCGGATCACGGATCTACGGCCCAATGTCTCTGGAGGCGATCGATCCTGGACTGAGAGAGCACTTTGTCTCGTGTGTGGGACGAAAATCGACTAAGACGGCCTCCCGGACCATTCAACTTTGATTTTCGATTATAGCACCATCTCTATTCGAGGCGGGACCTACGCCTTGGGAGAGGAGTGCCCGTCTCAGTTCGCATATACGACCTTTGCCCTTTCTCTGAGACACGATACGAGAACATACTTTAGTCTTCACTGTTTTCTCTTTCTCTTTCTCTTCTTCTTGCTTTTTTCACTACTAAGCATATGATATTCTGAGCCGGCGCCGGCAGTTTTGCCCGGGAGAGCAAAAAGAACACGTCGAGAAGCGACGCTGCTTACAAAACGGGGGAGGAATGATGATGCGAGCGCGTCCGTGTGTGAGGACTCATGAAGGGGTCTCGAGTGTGCGATGGAGACGAGTTTGGATCCGTGGTGTTGGATTCTGCATTGCGAAACGTGGGCACGGCGTTTACTGGGATCTGTTTTTTTTTTCTTCTCTTTTTTTTTTAGGTAGTCGATTCTCTTTGCCCTCCCCCTTCTCGAGATTTCTCTTGACGATTTTCTCAAGAGAAAGAAGACCAAAGTAGGCTGTGCGGGAGAGCAGCGAGTTTGTGGGGTTTTTGTTCGTCGAGTGTATAGCTGCGCCCGTGCGCTTTCTCGGAAAACATGATTGCGTCGGGCTGACAAGAGACAAGGGGTGGAAGGAAGCGTGTATCTATCAACCTCTCCCCCTCCTCCCTCTTCTCATCTTGAGAGAGAGGGGGGGCGGGAATGGCGCAGTCTTGAAAGGGGGGGAAAGCTGCAATGGACACGTCATGACCCTGACTTCATACCCTGAATGGGCTACGTATTCGCGAACGGCTTCTTGTGTCCTTGTGCTTGGGAGCTTGATAGATTTTGGTGGCCAGCGCTGATCATCATGAAAGTCCCCGAAAGTCAGGTGTTTACATACGACGCTTATTACTGGATACTTTGTCCTCGTATGGGCGTGTCCATCGCGAGAACAAAGGATGGCGCTTGAGACTTTTCGCACGCTGTACTCTACCCGGGAAACTAGCGCGCAAGAGGATGTTTGAAAAAGTCGGTGAATTTCAAGAGTTTTGAGATGCGGCTTTACAGGGCCTACGTATAATCCGCACTAGGTAGGGATGCTACTTGAGGGGGTTTTGATGGGTAGCTTTGGGTACCCAGTTTCGCCCATGGATAGGGTTTTGGTATGATTACCCATCGTATAAATTGGGTACCCGGAATTACCCATGGGTAGATGTGGGTTACCCAATTGCGGGTTCCCATGGGAATCCAAACACTATTACAAAGTATACTGTAGCTCTCATCATCATCATCAATGAAACAGCAGCCCGAGACTCACGCAAACCCGCAACTATTTGGACTTACTTTCCTTCCTGTTCGAGCAAATTGTCTCTGATTTTCGCGCAGTTGCAAAGGCAGCGACACGGCTACTTTGATATTTCCATGGCGTCGGGTTCGAGGTCGCGCTTATTCTGGCGCCTTGTTACCTTCGTAGTTTCAATTTCCTATTCGGGACAATCCTCGAGAACCCATAAGTTGGACAGAAAAATCTTATCTAATCGTGCTGTGACAGCTTGTCAGGCCCCCCCACCCCTCCCTTGTCGCCAGCGAAACCCCGCCGAGCTTCATCAATGCGCATCGACGACAACGCGACAACGACAAGCGACTTCGAATCATACCGAATCAGTTCATTCAAGCCCAGGCAGCACATCCGCCGATACTGCACGCATCACTTCGTAAATTTTCGATAGACGAGCAGGACTGGGTCGTCCGCCACGCAGCACACGGCAATCCCGTCCACCATGGCAGCAGCCGTCGACCCCTTCGATTCGGCGCTGTAAGCTCCTCAGCTTCCCTACCATTCCCGACTCCCGCCGCAACTTATGCTGCCACCAGGAGACATCTGCAGAGACTAACTGTATCCACAACGACAGGGACCTTCTGCGCCGGCTCAACCCCAAGCATACGAGCTCCCATCTCAACGCCATCATCTCCCTGGCGCCCGACCTGACCGAAGACCTACTCTCCTCCGTCGACCAGCCTCTGACGTTACGGCGATGCAAGCAGACTGGGCGCGACTACCTGCTCTGTGATTATAATCGTGACGGCGATAGCTACCGGTCCCCTTGGTCTAACCAATTCGACCCGCCCCTGGAGGAGGGCGGGGCAGGCGGTGTCGGTGCAGGCGGCAGCGAGGGCGCTGGTGAGGGTGCCGTCCCCAGCGAACGGGTGCGCAAAATGGAGATCAAGGCCAATGAGGCCTTTGACATCTACCGCGAGCTCTACTACGAAGGAGGCGTCAGCAGCGTCTACTTCTGGAACCTCGACGACGGCTTCGCCGGTGTCGTTCTACTCAAGAAGTGTAAGCTTGGTCCTCATGAGTCTCTTGACTCTCTTCACTTCCTCACACCGCTGGGCCAAGGGTACCGGCAACATCGAGTTGGGCTCATGAGGCTAACGTGATGTTTGCACTGGATAGCCGCGACCCCCGGCGGAACCACTGAAGGCGTGTGGGACTCGATCCATGTCTTCGAGGCCATCGAGCGCGGGCGCACAACACATTACAAGCTCACATCAACCGTCATTCTCTCACTGTCGGCAAGCGAAGGTTCCATAGGCGATATGGACCTCAGCGGCAACATGACGCGCCAAGTAGAGCAGGATCTGCCCGTCGAAAGCGACGAGAGCCACATTGCCAATATTGGGCGCCTCGTCGAGGACATGGAGCTCAAAATGCGCAACCTGCTGCAAGAAGTCTACTTTGGCAAGGCGAAGGACGTTGTCGGCGACTTGCGGAGCGTCGGGAGCCTCAGCGAGGGCGCCCGTGACCGCGAGGCGCAGAGGGAGATTATTGGAAGTATGAAGAGATGAAGCGGACGGCGTACGAGCATGGGCTGGAGGAATCTGATATTCAAACTGTTCGGGGTCAGCGTGTCGAGAGCTCATGCTTGCTATGGAGAGTCTGAGCCATCGCTTATTGAACCCTGGTTTTCTGGTAAACGGCAAGCAAGGCACCTGGAGCGCGGCTACCCAGAAAAAGTGTCGTCGCGGACTTTCGACAATGGAATCTGGCCTGGTGTATCATCTGAGTTGCACAGGGAGCCGACGGCTGCTTCATGCCGACACTATCGCACTGTAGTTGAAGCATTTAATCATGCCTCGAACGTCCTCGAAATATCCGTCACGTACTGAAGCCTGCCGTAATACGAAGACGAAGTATTGGATATCCATCCAACTGGTCGTATTTGCGACGAGTGCAGTTGGCAATCTAACGCGCAATGTGACAACGAGACGTTGAAAACTTACGCCGACCAGCTTGTTTAGCAGTGCACAGGCTGGACGCCGTGTGGATGGGCCAGATCGTACATAAAAGCACCCTCAGCTATTTTGCTGCTCGACGCTATTTGCAAATAAGCGAAGGTGAGTGAGGCGCATGCGGAGCATTCGCATGCATGCGCTGACACGCCGTCAATCGGACTCATGAGCGCTGGTTCATGGCTTCGTCAGGTGCTCTCTCCAACGCGGTAAGCGTGAAGGGTCTCGACAGGTCTTGTCGACCATCTCTCACGCCGAACACCGCGGAATACGAGGCCGATTCATGTTTGTCAGTCAAAGCGGACGATCAGGCCATTGAGCGCAGACAAATGCCCGCGAGGTGCATCTCCGAATCTCGTGGCGTGCCACACTGGCGTCTGCGGTAATAGCAGGACCAAAGGGGCAACAGACGAAGGCGCCGCCCCGAGCAATAGTAGTAATGGTACCCCCGAGGCTGACAACGGATCTCCGGCATCGTCGAGATGGCGAGTCGGCGGGAAGGCTTCGCACAAACAATACGAAGTACAGTACTGTATGATGCAAAATCCTGCATCGGCACCTTTGCTTCTGCCAACCATCCGAGTCCTGCAGGTCCGGAACAAGTGAGGGTTGCGGCATCACATGGAAGAAAGGTGGCAGAATGGCTGTTCCTTCATCAACGGAACCATCTCCACAATGACCAGGTTCGGTTTCATCTGTGGGTCTGTCTCAACCGTCCCTTGCGTCCAAGGCGACTCCGCCGAGGATTCGTGGCGGAAGGCGTGGGCCACATCTCGAACCGGAGTAAATGCGCGCCGTACTGTATAAAATGCGAAAGGTTTTTGCGTGATATTCTAGTCCACAGTAGCGCGCTGCATGGCAGGCAATGGTCTGCGAGGTAGAGCAAAGTGGAAGCACCAGGCGTGTCTCGAAACTCGGACCTCCTTCTGTCGAGAGTCCGGGTCTCGTCGGCAGGTATCATGAATGGTAGCCAAGCCCGGTGCCGTCTCGAAAAGCGACGGTCACACAGGCTTCTTTTGGTTGCTGCGAAGAGGAGCGCCAAGCAACTCAACATGGGATGACGTGGGGGCCCCGACCCTAATTCCAGGAGGCCTATGTATCTGATCTTTTTGGCCCTGCTATTGGCCTTGGGGCGTTGGGTAAAGCCCCTTGATGCGCCGGGGCCACGGTCAGACGAGATATACTGTAAGGTACGAAGTATATGTATTTGCCAATGGCTGCCATGTTGCGATATCTGGCAGTTTGTGCATCTTTCTTGATCGGGAAACACTCTAGAATTCTTCCATGGCCCCACCCACTTCGAGCTTCGATTCATGCTTCGCTGCCCTGGCGTTCGATGGCATGGGGTGGGCGGGAATTCTAGACGGGCCGTAAGGAAGGATGGAGCCAGCACCCGATTCGCATTCCATTGCAACGGCTGAACCCATCTTGGCCTAGCCAGCAATACTGTGCAGCAGAATGGCCGATGTTGGGCCTCGGGCTTTGACTTGAGCTTAGGCATCAGGCACCTGCGGTCCAGTCAGTAGCGCGACTGTCTTCAGCGTATCATGAAGGGCTTCATCCACACGACAGTGCAAAGGTTCAAGTGAAATTGCGGCGCAGATCGAGTCCGCTCTTGAAGCCATGGGAATCGCGGAATAGCCGATCGTCTGTGTTGTACTTTCAGTACAGTACAGTACAGTAATGCGAACCTGCATACGAAGTACATACTGCAGGGCGTGGAACTGACCCCCGCACAGCAATGGCCGATGGTAGGTACTTGGTGGACTGGACACATCCAGATGGTTGCAATCCTGTGCTGTCTGCCTGCCGCCAGGGAGCAAGCCTCCAACATTTGATGGACATGGTGCGAGAAAAGGGGCAACACAGTTTAGCCAGGAACCAGCCGATTAAACTCGCTCATCGCGTGGGTGATTAGCTCTTTCCCAAGAGGTACAGTAGTAAGTTACAACGTCTGTTGCCCGCATGAGCTGGTAGGCTGGTAGTTGCAATTCCAGGAGTATATTCTGACTTCGTAGCTTACAGTATTCGTACATGCAACCGAGAGCCCACTCGGCCTGCCGAGATCTGCCGCTAATAAAGATGACGGCATCGCCTTGGTGACCGTTTGTGGTCGCTAGAAAACGAGGCGACAGATTCTGGGCTGTGACGACCCCCACCCGTGCGTCCCTAGAGGGTAGGCCTAGAGGGCAGAGAACAAGGGCTACGGCAGGGGCCTTGTACTTGGCGACCAGGATGAGGTGGCGATAGACGGGACCTAAGGCAGTGAGCCAGCTAGCGTGGGCGGAGAGCTGTCACCATCAAGGCTCGCGTGATGTGTTGGTACAAAACGGCGTCGGCTGGATGTGTCGAGAGTAGGGAGGCGCAATGATCTGGCGATACAGGACTGCGTGTGACGAAGACGGCGGTCTGCTCGGCTGTTCCAAGGCATCTGGTTTCGCTCCGCAAGGACCGCAAGGACCGCTGCTCGATAGATTAGAGTCCCGATATGAAATAATCGTCACTGTGAAGCCAACCTGCGAGTTCGGACTGAGAGGAAGCATCAATAAAATGACTCCAACCGACCGGGGCCGTCGGTGAAGCTGGCCTGAGCGTCGAGTGCTGTCGTAGAGGTCCCCTCTATTTGCGGTGCTTGAGGAGAAAAGGTACTTGAGATACGGCCGGCCCCCGGAGAAGCTGCTCGTATCGACTCATATTAGGCACTGCAATTTGCCAAACGCCCCTCGACACTCTGCCGTTCGAGCTGGTGCCAAGGCTTCTCACGGTTTCTCCTCGTTGCCATTTTGCGCCTGCCTTGAAGGTTTTTTTTGTTTCATTTCGCCTTGCGTCTCGCGACTGCCCTGTGGGTGCGCCGGCTCGGCTACAGGCGATTGGCCCCTTCCGTTTGACGACCTGACACCTTTCCATCCGTACCTACCTGCTAACTTAATCTACCTACCTTCCTACCTTACCTGCCTGCCTACTTTACTCCGTGGTCCTTCCCTTATTAATACACCGGCCATTGCCCAAGCTTCTCGCGCAAGGAAGCTGCTATCGACCAAGTCCGCCAACAACAGCTCGTGCCTTACCTGTCTCGTCTTTGCGCCCCTCCATCTTTCACTGCCTTGGACCCAACATCGTCATCTGCTCTCTTTATCCCTGCCGCCTGGTGCTCCGAGCTCTCCATCTTCTTGCGCAGTCTGCCTCGAGCCGCTCGCTTCTTATTCCTGCCGCCGTCGTTCCCTCAGTTAGACGTTTCTAGATTGGCGCTTGTCCTCGGTTAGCCGCGCCCGATCGAGCGAGCCAGCTTACCCAAACGTCCGTAAAGCTCACTGGTCTCTGCCTCCGAGTCCCGAGATTGCTGCCGACAAATCTGTCAGTGGGATCCTTCCGCGACAGGAGCCGGCCGCCCTTATCCCCCGTAACCGGACACCTGCATTCGCGCGACAACCCGGCTACGTGCCTCAATCTTCCGCGCAATGGACGACCACAGACCGTCGGTCCTCATCATTGGTGGCCTGGGGTACATTGGCCGTTTCTTGGCCCTCCATATTCACGAGAACAAGCTGGCATCCGACATTCGCCTCGTGGACAAGGTGCTCCCTCAGCTCGCATGGCTCGCGCCAGAGTTTTCAGAGGCCTGCTCTCAAGACAAATTCATGCAAGCCGATGCTAGCAGGCCCGGTGAGTTACTGCCGTCCTTCTCCAAAGTTCCAAACCGTCCTTCTCCAACTTCCAAGACTCCCTCTTGGTTTCATTCCTCTAAGACGCGGCTAATTCTGGAGAACTAGAGGGTCTGGCAAGGATATTCGATCGACCCGACGAAAAACAGTGGGACTATGTCTTCAACTGCGGAGGCGAGACACGTTACTCGCAAGACGACGAGGTCTATAAGCTGAGGTCGCTCAACCTTTCCCTAGCCGTGGGAAAGGAGGCTGCGAAACGAAAGGTCAAGGCATACGTCGAGCTTAGCACCGGCATGGTGTACAAGTCAGATTCGGCGCCTAGCAAAGAAAAGGATAAGCTGAAGCCCTGGAGCAAGATTGCTGTCTTCAAATTACAAGCCGAGGAGGAATTGGCCAAGATTCCCGGGTAAGAGATCCCTGACATTACCGATTACATCGACGCGAATGCCGCGCTGACCGCATCTTGCATGGACAGCCTCAACCTCGTCATTGTGCGTTTGCCTCACGTGTATGGCCCTTATGCTTCTCAGTGGGTTGCTACAGCACTATGCATGGCGCGCGTTTATCAGCATCTCGACGGTGAGATGAAGTGGTTATGGTCCAAGGATTTGCGTACCAATACAGTGCATATTCAAGATGCAGTGCGAGCTCTGTGGGAGATAGTATCCTGGTACGACGGCGGCAAGGCCAAGTGGGACACGGCGGAGATGGGATCTATTCCCATCTTCAATGTGGTCGACAAGGGTGAAACTACGCAAGGAATACTTGCAGGCATTATTGGCGATATTTTCCAGATCGAGACGGGTTTCCAGGGCCAGCTCATCAGCACGTTTGCGAGAATGAACTTGGACAGTGTCGTCGACGATGTCAATGACGAAATCCTAGGACCTTGGGCAGACTTGCTCCACGATGCGGGCATCACTCGCCCAGGACCCCTGACCCCTTTCATGGAGAAGGAGCTGCTGAAAGACACTGATCTAAGTATGGACGGGGCCCGCCTGGAAAGAATACTCGATTTCAGGTACGAAAAGCCAGTGATCACCAAGAAGCTGGTCGAGGAGGTTATCGACAGCTACAAAAAGATGAAATGGTGGCCGTGAAAGAGGTGGTAACACGGACACGAAGCCGAAAGCCACCGCGGTATGCCTCAAAGCACAGCGACCCCAGACCTTGCTGCGTCGTGACAACGGCGACGTAAAGTGTTCATGGGCCTGCAGCACGGTGCCGCAGCGAGTAGATTCAAACCGCACGTATGTGTTCTAGGTTCGATCTTGCATCGACAGGATGCTCAGGAGTGGCCGAGAGATGGCTGTCGCAAGCTTTGGCATAGCTGAAGACAAGGGAAGGATGGCGCTGACGGCACGAAGAGGCTCGTTTGAAGACGACGACGCTGCATACGTCGCAAGCCGAGGGCCTGAGGTGGCTGATGTAGCCTACACGGTGGAAAGGGACCGCGCCACGAGGCGTTTATTACGAAAAGACACAGGAAAAGCGTGGCCCAAATAGATTTCTCCTCGTAGTCAACATGGCCGTTTTTCTAACAATCTTTTCAAGCACACCGTACGTGGATTGTAGTTACCTCAACTGCTGGTCTAGTTTCGCAAAACATGACTGAAGGTTCCGGGCCGATGGCTGACGGTCACACAGAGCGTTGCGGTTCGTTGTGGCAATGCCAACAGAAACGTAATGGCCTCGGAAACAAGATAATTCATCTTTGATCAGGCTCACTGCTGGTCGAAATGGAATTTTTAAGTCGCAACGCAGCCTTGTCGAGAATTTCAAGTCATGCGTATCTGCCTCCAACTTAACTTACAGTATTTCCTCTCTGGGCGGATTACCTGAGCAAAAAGTCAGGCGACGACCAAAAAGGGGCGAGATGGATCTTGTGCGCCCCACGAATCGCGCTTGGGTGCCGGAGAGGTGGTTGACAAAATAAATGGCAAGTTCGGATGGCTTGAAATCTCGAAGGCAGTGACCGACGGAGTGCTCCGGCCAGACGCCACAGGAAAGGTATAGGTAGGAATCTGTCCGCGTATGTGCATTGCCGGTGTGACTGGCGGACTGGGTGCAGGTACGGAGGACCGCGAGAGAGAAGGGTACCTTTATGCGGGTATCTGGCGTGTCAGGTACTCGAGTCCCTCTTAGCGGGCGCATACGACAATGTACCCCGGAGTATCCGTGCACCGGGGTCCCTACGAAGGTAGAGCCTAGAGGTACCTGACGGGTCTGAAACCCTCGATCCGACAACCTCAACTCAATTTATCCCCTTCTTTTCCCCTTGTCTGCCTGCACGGAGATTTCACTTCGAGGCTGGCCATCAAAGGGCAATCCATCGAAGTGCGTCCCATACTCCAGATTGTCGTGCTCGTTGTGAGCACTATCTGTGTCTTGATAAAAGGGCTCATTTTCTGGGCACCGTCTGGTGGCGTAACGTTGGACTTGCTGCGTCCGGGTTGTCCCAGAAAATCATAAATTTCTTTTTTGATTTTTTCCCCCATTCTTTCCCCCCCTTGCGACGACGCCGCCGCCGCCGCCGCCCTCCCACCCCCCAAAGGCGTCTGGTGCATGCTAGCATCTGCTACTACCTAGGTAGGCCTGCCTGCCAGCCGGCCAAAGCCTCGACTCTCAGCACGGAGAATCCTGCTGGCCTGAGCCCTGCCATTCACGTCCCGTCGTGTCACGCATGGCCACTCGTCTCTGCAAATCACTCCCCATCGCCAACACAGTCACTGCTCTCTCGGCTAGCCAGGGATTGCCAATTTAATGCGACACTGCCGTTTGTCGACTTCGATCGCTCGACGACTCGCCGACGACCCCAGTTTGCCCCCGAGCTGCCCGGGCAGCTCGCTGTCAAGACGTCTTCCTCAAAGAAGAGAAAGCTTGCCCGTCCTTCCTCGAACAAGGACCTAGATCCGCCCAGTTCACCTTCTCCGGATACCGCCTTACCCTCTTGCGAACCCGACGACGACCTCGCCCTCTCCTTTTCCGCCCCCTCCGTTGCCTCCGGGCTCAACACGCCCCTCTACGTCCGCGCCGACTCGCTTCCCGCCTCGAGCCTGCCACCGCGACTGCAAACTCACGCCGCTTCGCTCGTCTCTGCCGAGTACGCCTCGTCGGTGGCCTCTTCTCCCTGTGCATCAGCCTACGCCGAACTTTCCATCGAGAGTGACAGAGGAGGTGACGAGACTGGCTCCGCACTGCACTCAGCCAGGAGCCAGTCTCCCTTTCGAATTTCTCGACGTGCCATTATGAACGGCGATGACGAGCTGCCTCGCCGCTCATCATCACCTCTCAAGCGAAGGGCTTCGGGCATGGAATCCGAGGCAGACATTTCCAAGAACGTCGACGCCGACGCGAGCAAATCAGACGGCTCTCATCGGCAGCCCCAGCAGAGCTACCCTCGCGCCATGAGTGTCGATGCGCCAGAGTCAAATAGTCATGGCGCCAACGGAAGCGCCTCCCCTCAGCGTAAGTTGTCAATCGTACTGGCCTCACCTCCCGCACTTCAGAGCTGCCCTAAGGCCTGCTAACGCGGAGCCCAGCTCCTCCACTCATGGAGCAGGTGAAGATCATTGAGATGCTACTTCAGGCGTTCAAAGAGGCGCCATACGAGGACGGCACTTCGGCGTACCTGGTTTCACGTTCGTGGGTGAACCAGGCGCTCGCTCTGCGTCCAGATTCCAAATCCGCCAAAGACGCTGCTTCCGAGCCGTCGCTAGGCCCCGTGGACAACTCCGACATTATTGAGGAGGTTATTGAGGACTCCAGCGGCAATAGGTTCACACGACTCAAGCCCGGCTCCGGTGATGAGTCTTTCGAGCTGTTTCCCGAAGACGCTTGGAAGCTTGTTCTTGATTGGTACGGCATCAAGGAGGGCCAAGCCCCCATCATCCGAACCGCCACCAACACAGCCTTCAGCAAACAGGACGCACCGAATGTAATGTTTGAGCTTCACCCGCCAGTCTTTCGCGTCTACAGAGTTTGGTCACAGGTCAGTCCGCTGCCAATCGAGCAGTCCCTAAAAGCGAAGAATCCGCCGCCGCTTGTACTAGCACGAAGCACCTCGTCCCATGCGCAGACGTTCCTGAAGGACGTCAAAACTCTGGCTGGAATTGCTCTGGACCGCAAAGTCCGCCTTTGGTCCATTCCCGCGAGCACGCCCGTCACTAGCAGCCACGTCGGGTCCGGATCCGCCTTGACACCCCCTGACTCCCCTGGGACGCAAGGAGGGGAATCAAATCAGCCTCAACATGCGTGGCCTCACCTCCTCCTCGACCTGGAAACCTTTGCTGAGACACGCGATGCGAGAATGGTGGTTCCGCTTGAGGACCAGACGGGTAATGAAAAGTTCAACGGACACACGACGCTTAAACACTTCGAGTTGACTACCGATCAAACGCTGATTATTGACGAGTCAATCGGGAAGCTCTGGGTCAGCACTTACACCGGTCGTGAGAAGATTGTCGAGAAGTCCATTCCATCCAGGGGGCACGTCACATCATTGGCTTCCAAGCCCAGCAGTAACAGAAGCAGCCCGTCCCCACGCGATGGCCCTGTTACCCGCAGTCGGACGCAGAAGAAGCGTCTTGGCCGGAACACGGGAGCCGTGGGTCTGCACAATCTCGGCAACACTTGCTATATGAACTCGGCCCTGCAGTGTGTTCGCAGTGTAGAGGAATTGTCCAAGTATTTCCTTACCGAGTCGTACCTGTCCGAGATCAACTCCACGAACGTCCTTGGTTACGAGGGCAGAGTTGCAATCGCATACGGGAACCTTTTGAGGGAGATTTACGAGGAAGGGAGAAGTGCCGTAAGCCCGCGCGATTTCAAGTCCACTGTCGGTCGTTGCCGTCCTACGTTTTCAGGATGGGGTCAACAGGATTCCCAAGAATTCCTTGGCTTCCTGCTCGATGCCTTGCAAGAGGATTTGAGTAGGATTAAGAAGAAGCCATACATTGAGAAGCCTGATTCGACTGACGACATGATCAACAATCCGCAAGCGATACGGGAGATGGCCGACAAGGTCTGGGACATTACGCGACGCCGAGACGACTCAGTCATTGCCGACTTATTCACCGGAATGTACAAATCAACACTCAAGTGCCCCGAGTGCGGGAAGATCAGCATCACCTTTGATCCCTTTAATAACCTAACCCTGCCGCTACCACTGGAGAACATGTGGTCCAGACCGGTCAAGTTTTTCCCGCTCAACGACGTCCCGGTCAAGATTGAGGTGGAGCTACCCAAGCACAGCTCCATGGAGAGCCTGAAGCAATTTATATCGAACCGCACCGGCGTTCCTGTCAATCGTTTGATGGGCGCGGAGGAGTTCAAGGATCGCTTCTTCAAGATCTACGACAATAGTCAGGATGTGTCCGAGGAGATCCAGCAATCTGATGTACCGACGGTGCATGAGCTGGAGGCCGTGCCTACGAATTGGCCAGGGAAAGGGCCCCGCAAGAAGTATCGGTCCATGTTGGATGTAGACTCGCCGCTGGACCCCGCTGAATCAGATGATGAGGATTGCGATGTCATGGTCGTCACGGTCCTCCACCGTCGGCCTCAGACACACGGACGAGGAGCTGAGGGTGTTTCGCCTCCTCACTTCATCACGCTGACCCGAAAGGAAGCGTCCAACCTGGACAGCATACGGCGGAAAATTCTTGAAAAGGTGGCAACGTTCTCAACATGGTCTAAGCTCGCTGATTCACCCGACTCAGACGGGCAGGCCGACTTCGGGGATAGCGATGTGGTAGTCACGACCGCTTCAGACGCAGACTCTTCTGGTGACAGTAAAGTGGCCGCACACTCTGTAGAGGGCGAGGATGACATGGTCGACATAATGATGAAGGACCAGCCAAACCAGTCCAACGGACAATCAGGTTTGCTCAAGCGCTTTAACAAGAGACGCCCCAGATTCATTAGCCCAGATCATTTCCTCGACCCGGAGCTGCAGAATCTCTTTGAGCTCAGTTATTTCCGAAACAACGCAGACGGGCCCGTCCCGACTGGATGGTCTTGCGTCGACAACACTTGTACCCTTCCAAAGTTGGTGGATCGCATGCCTGACGTCAAGGTAGCGGATCACGCAAGCCCCGAAAGCCTCGACAGCACTCTATCGGGCAACGACGAAAGCAGCAACGAGGAGGACAAGGGCGTGGACAATGTCGTCACGCGAATGGCCGAGGAGTCGAGCGATGAGGATGCCTCTCCAGCTGCTCGGGTATGTACCGGCATTGATGAGGTACTGATGATAACTGACGTGGTATCTAGTTCGCGGCTCGACCCGGTCGTCAACAGTCCAAGTTTGGAGGTCGCAAAAAGCTCAAGGGCCATAAGACGTACGGCAAGAAGGGTAACAAGCGTCGAGACAAGCAAATGCGAGGCGGCAAGAGCGGGCATCGAATGCCTAGTGCCGTAGCACCGCAGCCCATGCCGCCTGCCGTGGCTGACGGGGGTCCCCTGATAAGGCTCTACGAGGGTATTGTCGTGGACTGGAACGAAGACGCTTGGGAGACGGTGTTTGGCAACATGACGAGACGCTACGATGCCGCCCAAGGCAGCAAAACGTTTGCCGATGTAGAGACCCTACACGACCCCGCACTCAAGATCAATCAGAAGAAACGGCAGACGCGTCGCACCAGGGGCATCACTCTCGAGGAGTGCCTCGATGAGTTCGAGCGCGCAGAGGTCCTGTCGGAGCAAGACATGTGGTACTGCCCACGATGCAAAGAGCATCGGCGAGCAAGCAAGAAATTTGACCTCTGGAAGACGCCGGATATCCTGGTGGCCCATCTCAAGAGGTTCAGTAGCTCTGGATGGCGACGAGACAAGCTTGACGTGCTCGTCGACTTCCCGATTGAAAGCCTGGATCTGACCTCGAGAGTCATTGAAAAGGAAGACGGAAAGGTCGAGATCTACGACTTGATTGCCGTTGACGACCATTATGGTGGTCTGGGCGGTGGGCATTATACCGCGTACGCCAAGAACTTTGTGGATGGACGCTGGTACAACTTCAATGGTGCGCGGCCTTTGGTCCTTTGAGCGACGTAACGGGAGGACTCGCTAACATTCGACGCAGACTCTTCGGTTCACGTAGTGTCGGACCCCAGCTCGGTCGTGACGAGCGCTGCGTACCTGCTCTTTTACCGCAGACGGTCGAGCGGTCCCTTGGGAGGACCACGATTTGCCGAGATCCTTGACAAGTACGAAAAGGACGGTGGCGGTTCGGACGGCGACAATGCAGAATCTGGCGATGAGACTCGCTCGCCAGCCAAGCTGAGCAACGGAGAGACGCCTGGGCGGGAAGATGATGGGCTTCCGCCCTACGACGAGGAGATCCGACGGAGCATCGAGGGCGATGAGGCGGAAGTCTCAGGCGCGTATCAGCCGCTTGGTCGTAAGTCGCTCGACATGACGCAAACCTGGAACTTTGACGGGCTGGAGAGTCGTGGGGCTGCAGGGTCGGCGGCTGGCGACTGCGGAAGCGACGAGGCTCAATTTGAATCCTCTGGCGACGAGCGAGCGCGGGGTTTCCTGGATCAGGATACGGACATGACGTCCAACACAGCGGTCGAAGATAACGCGACGTGGGAAGAGCGAGACGTCCTGGCAGTACCGGCGCAGGGCGGGGACGAAGGCGATTCGGATGAGGTGGCCGAGATTCATCTAGAAGGTGACAAGGCAGCTCGTGGCCAGTGAGATGATGTCTCGGGAGAAAGACTCGTTAGACGGAGGCATGTGTTATATGACGAATGCGAGGCTAGGGGGCGGCCCGGAATCCTCGAGGATTGGTGGACCATGAATCTGGAAAATGGCATGCGATGAGGCCGCCATTTAGCAGATACCGTCGCTGGGATGCCCAGGTGTAAGCGAAGACAGGGAAAGGGTGTAGACAGAGATTAGACGCCCGGCACAGGGGCTCGTGTATGCACAGGCGGATGGACGCAGGCATGGCTGCACGAGTTACGCCGATAAATGGAAGGGCTGGTCACTGGAGTTGCTTGCTTATTGTACAAAAAAGAATAAGGTGGTAGTTTTATTGTTGTCCATGCCTAGCAAGGGGAGGGTAGGGTAAATAGAGAGCGAGAATGTGCCTCGCCATCTTACGAATAGAAAGTAAGGGGGAGAAATATGCCAGAAGGACGATGAGCCTGCGGTGGCTGGAGATTTTGATAAATTCAATGGGGAGACGGCTCTTTTGGCCAGGACGGCAGGAAGTTTAGAAGAAGCCTTGTACGCGAGAGGAATGTTGGTGGTTTCCCCGGGATAGAGCACATGATGCAGCTTGGACGTGCGGCTGCTCTGACGGACTGGCCATGCTGAGACCTGCGTGAGAGAGGGGAGGGGGGGGGGCCATGGAGATGGGGAGCTCTGGCTTCGAACGGCTATCCGTTGAAGTTTTTTCTTTTTCTCCTTCTGACCTTTCTTCTTTCGTCTTGCTTGCTTCGCCCTACGATAGGAAATCTGGGATTTGGCATGGGTTATATCGGCGACCCTAGGGCAAGCCACGGATTTGCATCTGCCGATTGAGTACAGTAGGCGGCGGCTCTTTGGTTCCTGGGGCGTAGTGACTTGATTACTGTACGGTAAGGGCATGGAGAACAGTAGTGAAACGCGAGTGTCAGCGTCGAGGTATATGTGTTGAAGGACCCTGTAGAGATGCGATGCGATGCAACACGATGCGATGCGATGCGATGCGATGCTGGGGCTGGCGATATACGAGGCGGTTAAGAATCAAGTTTTCTTTTTCAATTTTTTTAGCGAAAACTGCAAGGGGCGCACGAGGCAAAGCGACAAGTCCCAAAAAAAAACCGCATGGGCGTCGTCAGCAATTACTGTTTCCGTGAATAGCATACTCTTCTTGCTTGCTTTTCTTTGTTCTCGGCGTCTTTCTTCTTGTTCTTCTTTCTTTTCTTCTTGTCCGGGGGGGATTTTTGTCAGCGGGAAAGCCGTTGGGCCCGGAAAGACGTGCCTGGCCAGCTGGCGTGGTGTCTGTAGGTACTTAGGTATATAACAGATAATCAAGAGGTACATGCAGGATATAGGCGCTGGTGCGAGTCGCCGCGTACCGAGTACCCGAGGCCGCCTTGGTTTTTTGGCCGGGGAGGGGGGGGAGGTCGGTCGTTGTCAGCCGCCGAGCTGGGATAGGGCAGAAAAGAGAGACGGAAGGGCAGGGGGGAAGCTTCGATGGGATGTTCTAGAAGACATCCAGAAACGGCGCTGGCCCGCGGGAGTGGTCGGAGGGAGATGGGGAGGGAGAGGGGGGAAGGCTCCACAGGCCGATGCGGCCGCGTCAACCAGGCCCCAAACCACGACCTTTGCTGCTGGTTCCCCCCCTCTCCCCCCCACTTTGTGCTTTTTTAGCCGCACCTTGTTTGGAAAAGCCGGCGGCGTCTCGGTGCGTGCTGGCAAGGTAAGGTACCTTGCCTTAACTTTTTCTGCTAGACGGTACAGTACTTGGATACCTACCTAGGTGAACAGGCACCTGAGGTACGCGAGACATTCGGCAAGTTGCTTCAATCACGGCCGTCATATGCTACCTATGACACCGGCTGTCTCGACGCAATGAGAAACAATCAAGGTCACGCGGGCGGCGCAGGCGTTCGCTGTCACAGGGAGGGGGGGCTAAGGACAGGGAAAGTTTTCCAGAAGGGTTTCGAGAAAAAGCTGCGGATACCCCGGAGAAAGGCGCTGGGAAGTGGGGGGGCGTGAAGAGGGGAAGAAGTGGAGGAGGAGGGGAGGGGGGCCGGCGACGGGGTCGAATTCCAACTGGCGCCGTCTTTTTCCTCCTGGTCGTCGTGCCGTTTGCGCACACAAACAGGAGGGGGGGGCTGCGTTCGGAATCCCGTGTTACTTGTACACCAAGGAAAATCGAGTACCGTGCCGTCTTGTATTGGCGATGCATCTTTCAAGGCATCCTTCGCTGCGAGTCCCTGCCAAGTCCCCAGCGAGTGCTACTGTATTGAAGAGAGTAGTGATGATGCCTTGCAGGTGCAGTTGCAGGTTGCAATCAACTTCATACAGTACTAGGATTGCCATTGATGGCCCCTGACAAGCATCGAAAGCAGCTCAAGGGGGTTCGAGCGCCGACAGCGCCCGTCGTGGCCCGGCATTCTCGGGCTGCAGTGAGCCTAAGCCGTCCTTAGGGCTAGCAGTAACAAGTCCCCGGGAGGCATTCCATTGAAGACGGGGGTTGTTCTTCGATATGTGGGCTTCTTTCACATGCGTGAGGATGGACATTTTCCCCAACATGCCTTGTGGAAGCCAAGTGTTGAAAAGTATGGGTCTCTTGCATACAGGAAAATGTGATGATATCCGGATTACGAGAGATGGATGGATGACTTTACGTGGAAGAACCACGGACGCTTTCACGTCGCTGGTAATCGACAAGAGCATGGCAAATGTTGGGGCCTCACACCAAGAATGTGCCCGCTTCAGCCTCGTGACATGAGGAAGATGCAAAGGAGAATGGGATGGGGGTAAAGAGGCAAAAGTCGACGGGCAGCGGCTAGGTGTAGGGTAGTAGCCGCTTGACAGTGAAGGGATGTGTCCTGTGTCGACATTTTTTTCTTTCTTTTCCAGCCTTGGTGATACGATGATGCGTGGGGCTACGTAAAAACTAGAACGTCTATAGCTCGAAAAGCTGCGGCGTAGAACGAGAGCGGGAATGGAAGATAAGGCTGGATTGCGGACGGATGGAACGGGGAGAGAGATAGAAAGGGGTGGGGGGCTGCTGTCTGTCTGCCTTACTTAACTTGGCTGGGCTTTGGTGGGGCAGCGGCTCAGGCCCGGATCCGGAGCCATCGGGAACGTAAGTTAGAAGGGCTGCAACTCGATACCCCGACTCGACGACAGCAGGGGGGGCGGGCCTGGACCGGGGAATAAAAAAGGTTAACCGCGTTGAAGATTGGAAGCATTTTGACAGAGCATGCGGAGAACGAGGCAAAAAGAACAAGAGGGCGCAGGTGTCTCCAGTTTGAGCGACGTGTTGAAGGGGCTGTTCCGTTCCGGCGCCGCTTCTCCTTTTCTCTTCCCCCCCGGGGGGGGGGGATAAGAGTCCCGGGCGGACACTCTGTGAATCCTGTCCATACGTTTCGTCCGTCGTACAGAGTCGAGCCGTCGAGGGACTCGGTGGCTGGGCCTTCTGTGTTGCAGCTGGTCTGGTAGGACAGAGAGAGTAAGTTACACGCCTGTCGCGCGTTGCACGGGCTACACTATTCGTACTCGCAATAGCAGACGGTACATAAGGTACTTCTTGGGTGCATGTACCCAAAGTCCAGAGCGAAAGCAAAAGAGCCCCCTCAGGTACCTCGTAAGGCAGCCAGAGGGGAAAGAAAGACAGATTGACCTGCTGCCCATGTGATTTTGTCCATGTCGCTGCCTTTTCTCTCTCTCTCTCTCTTTCTGTCACCCACTTTCCCCGGGCGACCTTTCTTCGAAACCTTCTGTTGCCCCTCCTCGCTCTCTCCACTTTTGCTGCACATGCACGACGCTGCGTTACCTTTGCGCAAAGAAGGAAAAGAGAAGGCCGAGAAGAAGCAAGGGGGAAGCTCGAGCGAGCAGCACGAAAAAGAAACAACCCAAAGGACGGACAAGGGTGGGGTTCGTTGGGACCAGGGGGGAGGGGGAGCAGGAAAGTCGGGAAGAAAAAAAGAGGCACAGCGACGTCGGTGCATGCTTCGATGCTCGTTCCATGGCCTTTTTGCTTGGTCAATTCAATCTGAATCCACTTTGTCACTCACCCTTCCTCACCTTTGAAAGTTTTCGGTGACGAACAGCTTTTGCTCACGTACTGTTTCCCCTCCACATAGGATACCGTATGTACCAACTGTACGCAAAGTACTGGTGCTCGGTGCACGGCACTTCAACTTGTCGCCCAAATGTGTAGCCGCCGCTGTCAAAGACAACAACCTTAAAAAATCATTTTTCCTGCCCATCCTCCCCCCCCACAAGGACTCTCTCTCCTATATCGCAGCATAGTCCAGCCAGCCCGACCATGTAATCAATCCATGCCAAAAGCGATTGCGAGAAGGAGATGGGAGGGTGGGCTACGAGAAGCCCAGGAGGGGCTGGGGCAGCGCCGCGTCTGCCGATCGCACCCATACTTTTACTCAATCGCCCACCCTCTTTCTCTTCGCGAACCACAGCCCTTCGCGACGCTGACGTCTTCCCCCCCCCCCCTCTCCTGCTTGAGTCCGGTGGCCAAACCCGGGCGGGTAGGGAGGGAAGAACGAACGAGAAGAGGGACTCGTCCGCCGCTGTCGACGCCAGTCTGGTTCGTCCAGTCTGGTTCGTCCAGTCTCCTCCCCCTTGAGAGAATGACGCCGTTCTCTTCAAGTTGCCGCCACTGGGCGACAAGGCAGGCCTACGTCGTAGAGTGATGGCGGGACTTGGCTTGGTTCTTCTTTGCCCAGCTACCTTACTTCGGAATTTAGTAGTACTTCGTACTTGGCCCCCCCCCTCCATTTCGCGGTGTTCTGGCTCGAAAGTCGCCATGGCTGCTCTACCAGGTTGAACGTATGGAAGGACCATTAAAGCCCTGTGCTGTAAATTCATAACCTGGAAGGTGGCCTAAACAAGCACCAGGTCCCTCCCTCCCCACACCTCCCTCCCGTGCCCGGTGCCCGGTGCCCCGATAACAGTCGAGCCTGAAGAGGTTTGATGGACTTGTCGCTGGAGCTGGTCTTGGTCTGGTCGGTTCGCCTGGGTAAGGTACTTAGCCTCTGCGGCCAGCGCTCGTACCCCCTACATTTGGCCTAGCCTAACTGTATCGCCCTCGAGACACCACTGGCGGGTACCTGTGCAGCCTCTTGGGTACCCGAGTGTTCGTACCTCCACCATGGTTGCTCTGGCTCACGCCCATCAGACAGCGACACGCGCACACCCCCCCTTCCAAGTTCCTTCCTCCTCCAATCCAATCTGTCCCGCCTGCTGCGACAAGCTGCTGCTCCGCCCTCGCTCATGGTTGCGTCCACCCCCTCTTTCCCTCACTCTTTTGCACACTCACACACGCACAGTGGGCTCTCTGACTCTCTTTCTCTCTCTCACTGACTCTCATACCCTCTCAAGGTCCTCTCTCTCGTTCTCTCTCTCTTTCGCGCGCGCGCACACACACACATCTTCTCTCTCCTCCCTCTCTCTCTCTCTCTCGTCGACCCTTTTCCCTCTCTCCCTCCCCTTCACTTGGCAGCCCGCCCGCCCATCGGTCCTATCTGTGCCGGCTTCTGCGGGCAAGCCACCAGAGAAGCGCCGTCGCGCGACCGTCGAGTCCCCCGACCCAGGCGCATTTCCCACACACCCCCCCTCGCCTCGGTCGCCCTGGCTCACTCTTCTCTCCACCTGCACATCCCTCATCGCTCGCTCTCCCTCTCCTTCTTACAATCCGCTCAGAGGAGCAGTCACCACACTTCGCCATACCCCCGCCCCGTCGCGAAACAATCGATTTGTGTCTTGACAAGTTCTTTGCGACGACAATTTCAACGAACGATTGCGCTTTGCCCTCGCCCGTCATTGGCATCGCCCCTCGTGCACACTCGAAACCCAGAGAGAACGGGCAGCAGGAAGCCGTACCCGCATCCACCTCCGCCTTCGCGCCCGCCGCACGACCCAGTCCCGCCAGCAACCCCTCGCTCGACACTATCGGGTCTTCATCACGAGCGCAAATAGACTGACATTGTTCATTGCATTGACGGGTGGCTGCATCTTCCTACTCTCCCGACCCCCTTTCGACTCGTTCACCCGTCGTTGCACAATCGCTCCACCTGCTTCTGGTGCTCCAGCCTGAACGCCCTTTCGCCCGTGTGGTCAACGTGCTCCAGTCGCGAGACTGGTAGCCTCCCGTTGCCACCATGGACCGACTTCCTTGTCACGTTGTTTACGTTGATCGCCTTGCCGGCGAGGATCGTCTCGTTCAGCCTCTGTCCACCGACTATGGACCAGAATCTCCGGCCGATTGGAAAGTTGACCGCGCCAGGGAATTGATCCAACCCCTGCTAGATGCTTTTGGCGATGGTACGTTGTCTCCGCTCTAACAGAATGGTGCGCGCCTCGTTTCTGACTTCGTCACCCTGTAGTTCACGTTTGCGCCTCTGGCGAGGCCTGCATGGCCAAGCTCATTGAGCTGCAAGACGACTCGCGAACCGATACGACGCCTACACTCGTCCTCCTCGACACGCCACATGACGAGCCTCACCCGGGCGTGCGGCCTCAATCGAGCAACTCGACAAATCAGCTCGATCTTCTCTCTCCGCCCGGCAATATGGACATTCGAACGCCAGACGAAGAGCTCTATGGTTTATCCCTTTTGCAGAAGCTCGTCACCGAGGCCCATCTGCGCAACGTCTCCAAGCTCGTCGTCCCTGTCCCCGTCATCAGCCTCCCTCAAACTGTCGCCTCCACTGTGCGCAAGCATATGACGGACGGTGTCGTCGAGGACCCTGGCATGCTCGATACGTTCCGACCACTCATCAGAACGTGCCTCGACATTGGCGCCGTTGACGTCCTCATCAGCCCAATCAGCCCTAAGTGCATCGCTACACTGGAGATTTGCGCTTACAAGGCCAGACGCGACGCGGCTCGCGAGCAGCAGGCCCTGATGGAAATCACCAAGGGTCGCAAGCGGTCATGGGTCGGCATCAATGAACAGCGACCCTTTGCCTATCTTCGTGAGGAAATGGTGTCGGGTCTCATGAAGGGCATCTGTCGCCTTGACAATGACGATGGGAAACAGATCGCGGGCGCCCACATTGCCGTCTCCCAGGAGCGCCAAGCCGCTCTTGCCGCTGCCGTCGGCCATTGGCACTTTAGCGCTCATGAATTCTCCGACGATGAGCTGCTCCTAGGTGCCGTCTACATGTTCAAACATGCCCTTGCTCTCCCAGATCTCGAGCACTGGCGTATGTCGACAGGTGAGTCGCGTAACATGAATACCCTCCGATCTACACTGACAAAGTCTCAGGCCAGCTCATCAGCTTCCTCGTCGCTTGTCGGGCTGCGTACAACAGCTTTGTGCCATATCATAATTTCCGCCACGTCGTTGACGTGTTGCAAGCGACCTTCAGCTTCCTCATTCACATTGCAGCCCTGCCTCCATTCCCTCATAGCGAGCATCGGGGTAGTGACCCACCTCAGAAGTCGCAGATTGCCGAGCTGGTGACCCCTTTTGAGTCGCTGACCTTGCTCATCACCGCCATCGGTCACGACGTCGGACACCCTGGCGTTAACAATGGGTTCCTCACCACGCTCAATGCGCCTCTAGCTCAGCTGTACAATGACCGCTCGGTTCTAGAGTCTTTCCACTGTGCGGCCTATTCGCAAATCCTGCGAAGATATTGGCCAGCGGCTTTTGAGGATCGCAAGATGCGTAACCTTATGATCAGCTCCATTCTGGCCACTGACATGGGACTTCACTTTGACTACATGAAGAAAATGGGCGACTTGCAGGAGAAGATCGGCGACGGAGAGACCGTTGACGGCTGGAACGGGCGGCAGGTTGAAGAATACAGGGCTCTGGTTTGCTCACTTCTCATCAAGTGCGCAGACATTAGCAACGTGGTGAGTTGAGATTGACGCACGGGTAGATACTGATGGCTGACATGCGATAAACAGGCCAGAGGTCACGACACTGCCCTCCAGTGGATGTACATTTTATCCGAGGAATTTTCTCGGCAGGCGCACATGGAAGACGAGCTGGATATCAAGTCTTCACTAATGGCACCCCCGAAGAAGGACGTAATGTCACTGGCTAATGCCCAGCTCGGATTCATGAATATGTTTGCGATACCCCTCTTTCAAGGCGTCGCCGATATCATGCCGGGCATGCAGTATACCGTTGACGAGCTGGACACCAACAAGAGTCGGTTCGAGGCCAAGGTGCAGGAGGAAAAGGCCAAGGAGTTGAGGAATCCCAGGAACGCGCTTCGCCGTGAAGGGACGCAATCTCCTAGGACGAGGAGCGTCGCGCCCAGCAACAAACCAGCCGAAGGGAAATCGACGCCCCTGGGCACGCCAATGGTTGAAAAGGAGGAACCCCAACCCTCCGGTCAGGACGGAGCCCCGCAAGTTTTGGCCGACGTTGAGCGCCGAGACAGTGGACCGATGCAGGCGGCATCCGGGCAGCCAGCACAGACCGAATATACCAGCGAGTACAAGGAGGTCAACGGGCAGGTGAACGGATCGGCGCACCCTGTCAAATCTGCCGACGCCGATCCTCTCGAGAGCCGATCTCGGCAGGGAAGCGGTGCAGACAGCAAGATATCGACGACTTCAGGCCGCCAACGGTGCAGCGAAACAACCGAGGGAAGCGCGTCGGCAGTCTTTGGGGGAGACTGGCAGTCACAGGCAACGAGCGCCACAACGGGCAAACCGGCCTTGTCTCCCAGCACGCAGGGCACCAGCATCGTTAGCAACGAATCGATGGAACGCACGCTCAGCGCGTCGGGGCCCAATAGCTCGCCGCCGAGCACGAGCAACTACGGGTGTCAGACGGCTGGCTACGTCGCTGACGGCGAGCGGGAGACGGAACCATCACCAGCCAGCAGCGTCATCAGGACGGACGGCAAGACACTCAAGAAGCGGCCGAGTCGTTTTCGGATGAAGGACTTTCCCTTTTTCAGGAGAAACAGGGGAACCAGTCCGAACGTGCCCGCTGCGGATGCGACCAATTGAGAGGAAAAGGAGCTGCTTTGTTCTTGCGTTGAAATGTCATGGACTGCAAGTGGCCCGAGGCTCCCTCTGCTGGGTCAAAAGAGCGCAACAAGCATCGCGCCACAGACCAAAAAAAACAACAACAAAAGATGCCCTGGTCGGCATGCCGGAAAAGACAGTGGCCCAGTGGCCAAGGCGGTCGGTCAGAAGACAAAAGAGGCAAAGTGGCGCGCTGGATGTTTCTGACGGGCAGCCACGGCGTCGTCTGTTGCGAAGCGGCGGCAGCCATGATAGGGCATAATTTTGTACAGTAATACGCATGATGAACGATTGCGGGATTTGATGGCTTGGGACCGTGGGGGATATTCATGTTTAATATGACTGGGACGCTCGAAGCTGCGAATTGGGTCGCAGTCGGGCTCGGAGGCGTTTCTTGTACAAGGCGGACGGACATGGAGTCTTGAGCCTGGGCAACTACTGTACAGTAGATGGGGGACTTGCTTTCGAAAAGGAGGCGACAAGACAACGAGGCAATGGGACAAAGGCAGTATTTCGGACAGAGAGCGCATAGCAGAAAGGGAATTTGGCTGAGCCGAGGGCCGAAAGAGGGCTTGCATCTGGTGCGCAATGCCAATGATTTGCTCGGATGGAGCTGCAAGCCAAGCCATGGTATAGTATGCCAGTGTTGCGAGCGCGAATGCGATGCATATGCACATGCAGGTATAGTATGCATGTGTTTATGTGTGTTTGAGTGAGTGAGTGTGTGTGTGTATGCGTGTGTGGTGCGAAATATCCGAGTTGCATCGTCGGAGGCGAATACGAATGCTACAGTCATGTACATGAGTAAGTACCTTATGGGTGTGAAGACTGGGCAGTAGCTGGACCAAGACACGGGCCGTTGTGGCTCGCCGGGAAAGTGTGCAGTAGGGCTGAAGGGCAAAGGCGCTGGTTTCAGGCCCCAACGCCTGTTGACGATGAAGAACCATTGAAGATGAACGATCGACTTTTCATCTGTTCACTGTGCAGGTGAGCGCGAAGCTGTTGGGTAGCAGCAGGTCGGAGGCTGTAAAGAGTCGAGGACAGGAATATAGACGAGAATCGTATAATTACTTCGTATCAGTATGAAGTATAAGTTGGAAGCCCCGTTCAAATGCAACTCGCAGAGGTAATTGAAATTACGCGGGCATGCTTAGATAACAGTCTCAAGTGAGTATACAGTATTTGAGCATGATCATGCAATAGTAACAGCAGGGGCAGCGAGAAAAGTTATGGTGATATACAGTGCAGTACATACGAATTACATACCATCGGCCAGCCTGGCCGACCCGGGACAAGGGGACCCGGAGCACGCATTCGATCGAGGCAGGACGATGGAGTCCCCGGAGAGGGAGAGGGGGGCATGGCATGGCATGGCGCTTTTGTCCCGCCCGTTTGTTTGGTGGGGGGGGGGGGGGGGGGCTTTATCTGATGAGGCTCCATAACGCGAAGCCTTGGCAATGTCGGTGGCAGAGGGAATGGTACGCCAAGTTCAATACATATATCGAGAAGGTTCAATTACTATAATAACTATATAGATCCCCCCTGACGTGATGTATTCGGCCAGCGCCTGCTTGGTTTGGCGGAAGCAAACGACGGCCAAGGCACAGACGTCTTTTTCTTCTCTCTCTACGAGTCATACCTCACGTGTCTGGGTGGCTGTGCGGTCTTACGCCACGCCTCGTGTCGGAGGGTTCCAGTTGCTCTGAGCAAGACAAGGTAGCGTAACATGCACTGGGGTGGGGGAGGATTGTGTGAGTGGACGATGGCGGACGGCGGACGGTGACTATTGGGATAGGCCTACGAACCTGGTGCTGGAAACGGGGGAGCGGCCACGTGCAATTTTGGTTTGTTTCCTGCGCCAGGTTTTGCGGGGTATTGACAGCGGAAATCTACGGCAGACCGTAGGTAACTCGGCCTAGGACTAGGTGAATGGGAAAGTGCGAGCGAGGCTGGCTGGGGGGGGGGGCGAGTAGGAAAGTTGCGAACGGGCTAATTTCCTCCAGTCTTCCTGCCGTTTTAGCCATTCATTGGAGATGCCTAGTGCAGGTACGAAGCACGAATAGGTAGGTGCTATTCGGAATTAAAACAAAAGTTGGGGACTGCGGAAAGGACGACTACCTAACTAGGCCTACCTTGGTTACCTTGGCAAACACCGCTTTTCGTGACACATTTTCTCTCCTCGTCGAATTCCCTCGGGCGATCCTCAGAAGTTCGTCACCTTTGCCAACAACTCCCAGCAAAGCCGTTCTGCTCGGGGAACATTGCATGGTCATGAACATGTCGACTCACCGACACGCCCCCTCGGCCACTTCTCCAGAGTTGGACCCTTTCTAACTTTCTTCAACCCCTCCCCTGTTCCCTCTCCCCGGGCCGCTCCCCGGGGTTGTAGATTCCCACACCGAGCGGACATGGGAGAACAGGCGTTTGGAGAGGGCGTACAGGCGACGTCAGCAAGAGAGCCAACCTTTCCCCCGCACTCCTCATTGGGGTAACCATTGCCGTCAAAGTTGGATTCACTGAGAGAGGAGACAGAGATCAGGGGATGCGGTCGTATTTGGCCCGAGTCGCCGCCTCGGAGCAACAAAGCGTCGGCGCCACCCGTTGTGCCGCCGTCGCAGCCGTGCACTTCCCTCCCCCCCCCCGCCGACTTACCGTTTGCTTGAGCAAACCGCAATCTCTTTAATCACAAGTGCCTGTCGACAAGGTTATACGTAATTGTCATAGGTGGGGGCGAGAATCCCCAGGGGACGGGAAAGGAAAACCAGGGCAGGGCAGGGTAAGGCAAGGCAAGGCAACCTAGTCTGGCTTCCCGTCGACTTATTTTCTTTTCCTTCTCCGCGCCACGCCCTGATCCTCCATCCTTCTTTCTTTTTGAACCCTTTTTTTCAGTCATCGATCGGTCCTTCTGCCTTCTCTTCTGAGATCTTCCCTGATGGACACCGTCCCCCCCGCAGTCTCTGGATCCGAGACACCGTAACTCTCGTCATCCATCTTGGTCTTCTCCCCACTTGGCTTCCTCGCCCTCTTGGCAACCGCAGGACACGAGCTCCAAGCCCCCTAGTTCCTCCATTCATGAACGCTCACGGGTGAAGCTTGAATATTAAGTTTTCTTCATCACGGCGATTCCCGTCTCGCAAGAGAAAGAACGAAAGGATTGAACCCAACTCTGTGAAACCTTGCTAATATAGAGGAGAAGAGGGGACGGCTGATAAATAATCAGTCGAACTCAACCAACGCGACATCTATCTTTCCCTTCAGCGACAGTCCTCATTCTCTTGCCGCTTCTCAAACTCCAACAGAACAGGTATTCGATCCGTTCCGAACGTACCTTGCGAATAGCAGCTATGGCTCCGCCTCATTCTCACGGGCCTGTGGCCACGCTCATGCCGGATCCGCCGCCACGCGACTTCATGTCTGATGCCGCCTGGGAAACGTTCTACGCCCTCGTTGACGGATGTCTTCCCGCAATCACCCCAGCTTCGGCGTCCAAGGGTTCTCACGAGCTCGCGTTAGCCGACGACGAATTCGAAAAGGCGGTCGCGCGCGCCTCGGATGCCATGAACGGCTCACCCAGCAAGGAGGAGATTGCCAACTTTCTCGCCTACCGACCGGCGGACCAGGAGTCCTTTCGAACAGACTGCCTCCGGACATTGGCAAACGCGCCTCAAAAAGACAAGGTCATTAGCGTCTTGAACCTCATGAGGTGAGTTTTCGGCTCCTGTAGATGATGATGTGTATAAGAGGCGACTGAGACGCTAAAATTTGGCTGGTAGTACGAATTATGGTAGTCTGCTTCTGACGGGCTACTGGAGCCCCATCACAAAGCAACCGGCGAGCGCGAGAGAGGCCATCATCAAGTCGTGGTTCTCGTCGCGCCTCGAGAGCCTGCGGACGCTGGCCAAGTCCATGGCCATGATTGCCCAAAAGGCAAACTCGACGACCAGTCCACACTTTGGGAACCTCGCTGGGTACACTGACGTGCCCAAGAACTGGAAGGCCGGCGACGGATATGATTTCCACTTTGTGCAGGTAGACGCCGGCGAGGGCGTGTATGAGATGGAGACGGACGTCGTGATTGTCGGTTCCGGGTGCGGCGGCGGCGTATCGGCCAAGAACCTGGCCGAGGCCGGCTTGCGGACTCTCGTCGTCGACAAGGGTTATTATTTCCCGCCATCGCAGCTGCCCATGCCGCAAAACCCAGCGTGCAAGTTCCTCTTTGACAACTCGGGCGTGTACACGTCAGACGATGCCGGCATGACCGTGTTGGCCGGCAGCTGTTGGGGCGGCGGCGGCACCGTCAATTGGAGCGTGTGCTTTCGCCCGCAGCGCTTCGTTCGGGAAGAGTGGGCGGCCGACACGGGCCTGCCGCTCTTCACCTCGCGCGCGTTCGACGAGTGCCTCGACCGTGTCTGGGAAACAGTTGGCGCCAGTGCCAAGGGCATTCGGCACAACCACCGCAACGAGGCGCTGCTCAACGGGTGCCAAAGGCTCGGGTGGCACTCGAGCGCCGTTGAGCAGAACACGGGTGGCCGAGAGCATTTTTGCGGCCAGTGTCACCTGGGCTGCGGTTCGGCCGAGAAAAGAGGCCCGACGGTCGCTTGGCTGCCGGCCGCAGGCGAGGCCGGCGCCAAGTTCATGGAGGGCTTCGAGGTCGAAAGGGTCCTCTTCGCTGAGGACAATGTCACTGCCATTGGAATCGAGGGCATGTGGACGGCGCGAGATGCGGACGGCAATGTGCACACACCCGAAGCGTCGCGCGTCCAGAGGAGGGTTCGGATCAAAGCCAGCAAGGTCATCTTGTCCGGAGGATCGCTGTGGAGTCCCGTGCTGCTGATGAAGAGCGGCGTCGATGTGAGTTTTTTAATCCGGAATGTGATATATGATCCACCAGGCGGCGACCCCCCCCCCCTGCAGTGAGCTTGCCGGATACAAAGCTAATCGTGATGAACGACTCGAGCAGAACCCAAACGTGGGCCGAAACTTGCACTTACACCCGGTCAACATTGTCTTTGCTGCACATAAGGAACAAGTGCGGCCATGGGAGGGCGGCATCATCACAAGCTTTAGCAACGAGTTTGAGAACCTCGATGGCAAGGGCCATGGCGTTAAGCTGGAGCCTTTATGCATGATGGTGAGTTTGTGCCTCTAACATCGTCTGGGCTATATTGCGTATCAACTAGGGAACTGACATGTCGCAGCCGTACATGGTGTACACGAACCAACCGTGGGTGAGCGGCCTCGATGCCAAACTCATGGCACTCAAGTACCAGCACCTCAGCGGCTTCATTGCTCTCACGAGGGACCGAGACTCCGGGCGGGTATACGCAGACCCGCGAACGGGCCGGCCGCGCGTCGAGTACGTTGCGTCCGACTTTGATCGGGACCACACGCTCGAGGGGGTTCAGGCGCTTGCCAAGGTCTGTTACGTCGAGGGCGCGACTGAGATTCGCGCCGGTCTACAAGGGGTTGAGCCGTTTATTCCCTCGGACGGCGGAGTCCGGCAGCGCGCACACGTGGCCGGGACGGATCCGGAGTTCACGGACCCGGAATTCGGCGCGTGGCTTCGGCGGGTGCGAGAGGTCGGCAACAGGCCGCCGCTGCCGGCATTTGGATCCGCGCACCAGATGGGCTCGTGTCGGATGAGCGGCGACCCGGCCAAGGGGGTGGTCGACGGCAGCGGCAAGGTCTGGGGTCGCGAGGGCCTCTACGTGGCGGATGCGAGCGTGTTTCCCAGCGCGAGTGGCGTGAACCCCATGGTCACGGCCATGGCGCTGGCCGATTGGATATCGCGTGGCGTTGCGAAGGAGATGTTGAAGGGTCGGTGAGGTTTCGGTGAGGTTCTGGTGATGGGCGATTATGATGTGTGCGCGAGTGTGGATATAAGTCATGATGTTATTTAACGACGCTGACGACGACAATGCATGGCATGGATTCTCTCTTTTTCCCCCTCTCTCGGGACTATGTTTAGTACTCACTCTCAAGACATTTTACACATAGGTGTGCTCTTGGCATATAACAGAGACTTTTTTAACATGATGATTAAAATACGAGCCATTGAAAAAATGGTGATATTGTGAGAATCGGCATCCGAGGCACGTCACAATGTGTGTGAAAGACTTTGAAAGTAAAAAGGTGGCGGCAAACGACGCCACTAACTACCTAGGTAAATTAACGTTACAGTATTGTCCTACGTCTTGGCCAGGCACCACGGAGGCCTCTCTGCCTCTCGCCCCCCCGTCTCCTGTCTTTCTCTCGGCCGGGCCTATTCGTACTGCATTACCTGTGTATGTGTACAGCATGCAAGTCGTCGCATCAAGCCAAGTAAGTCAAGTCAAGTCATCAATTGCCATGCGCCTCCTTTCCTCTTTCCCCCATGGAACGAGTGTGGCGTGTCGCTGCGTGCGCGCGCAGAGAGAAGAAGGAGACGAGGAAGAAGACGGGTATGAGCACAGCCACCTGTTCCTGCTATTGTTATTCCTACCTATGTATCTGGGTATTCGTACAGTAACGTACTTTGTAGGCAACCTACTGCACTGTGCTGCATCTCGGACATCCGACGCCGCATGTACGACCTGCAAGGGAAGGGGGGGGGGGGGTCTTGCCGTTCCAGCTGTCCATGGGTGCGGGGAGTTTTTTTTGTTAATTCTGATATGTGCTCGAGGCCTTGGAGTCTCTCCTTTTCATCTTTCTGTGTTCGTACATTGAAGTAATTACTATTGCAATCGTGCTGCTGTTGTTGTCGGTAATTAATTGAAGTAAGACGTGTATTGTAACTTGCCTGTATTCGTAGACAAAGAAATACATGGATTTACAGACAGAGAGGGAAGAGATGAAGTATTCGTACAGTAGATTGAAAAGAGGATGGAAAAGAAAAGAAAAGAAGGAGAGGAAAAGAGGAAAAGAGTGTAGAAGAGGTGGCATCGAGCGTTCCGACCCGCCGGAGCCGAAACGCTTCCTCCCGCGCCGCGCCCGCGCCCAGGGTGGGTGAAAAAAGTCCGGGCTTCTACGAAACTGTACGTCCAGGTACTCTAAACATTGTAATATCGATGCCGCTCGCCGTGTCTGATCCTTGGCGTCTTCTTCACGGTCTCTTCATTTTTCGACTTTGCGCCAACGCCTTGTTTGTCGTTTATAATTGTATAAGTGAGTGTGTGGATGTAAATGGCCCCCACCCCTACAAAAGTAGGTAGACCTCTCGGACCATGGAACAGAGTATTACGGGAGGACCCAGTGTCCTTCTTGAAGAAAATGCCTGTACTGCAGTATTAGTTGGTGAAAGATGCCTGTTGTATACCGGTCCAAGATGCCTGCAATAAGCTCGGGACCGCCCGCTGGTCTCCGCCTTTCATCCCCCCCCCCCTCTAACTTACCCCGGACCCCTTCCCGTGCTCCCGTCCCCATTCTTTTCCTTTTCTCCTTTCCCTCTCTCTCTTTCTTTCTGCAAGGTTTGGTACGGGGGCGACGGGCCGCAGAGTCTTGATCCGTTTTTTCTGACCAACGGGTCCTCCATAGTGTAGCCCGCGCGACTCGAATCCTCCGAAGGCGTGCCATTGCATTCAAGAGTAAGCACCGAGGGATCGATAGTGATGATGAAGGCGATGATAGGGGAGGAAGCGTCCCTGGTGAACGAAAGTGTATACATAATTAAGTTACTACATCGAACCAGTCGCTTTCGAGGACACGGCATGTCGTTGCTTCTTCCCCGGGCGGCATTTTGCAGATATCATGCACTCGAGTCGCAGAGTCTGCAGCACGCGTACTCCCATCGAGCCATTTACCCCTTGATGATGATGATGAAGATGAAGAAAACAAGAACAAGATTTGGCTGTGCGTCTCGCTGGAGGAAAACACCTGCAGGACCCCTTCGTCTCATCTCTTCATCTCTTTGCTTGTGTCCTTGGCCAAGGTCGAAGAAGCAACACCAAAGAAGAGAGCGAGAGAGAGAGCGTTCTAGGGCCTCGGTAGTGTGCGTTATCTGTCACACACCGAGATTATTCCGTCTTTTTCTCTTCTTTTTTCTCCCTCTCACAGACACACACTCTCACAGAACAGACACATACACACACATACTCTCTCTCCGCAAAGAAATCATGATCAATGCTACAGCGGGAGCCGCCTCATCCGCCACAACGGATGTGAATACTGTAATCGGTCATGGTGATGGTGATGGTGGTCGGCGGTAAAGTGGTGTGAGTGTGATGGGACGCCGTCCCGCGCTTTCTTCTAAAAAGGCTGCGCCGAGAGAGCGCCGAGACCAGACAGAAGTTCCCACCATCAGCGGCCTGGGGCAAAGAGAAGAGACTCGTTTTTTACGCGTGTATGTGTATGTGTGTGTGTGCGGGTGTGGTGCCATTGTGCCACCAGAGAAGAAGGGGGGGGGGGGGGGGTAAAAAGTGAATCGGGCACTGCCATCTTACAGCACAGGGGAACAAAGGACGGGCGGTTGCAGAGATTAAATGGCATGGGGGGAGAAAGGTGGGACGGCGAACGAGAAGCTGGTAAAGCATTTGACCTTCTATGCCTCATGATTAGTTTTCTGCATCACCTTTCAACTTTACCCCTTGCATGTGTACGGTTCAAGTATGCAGTTTTTGTAGATCCGGAGCCGTGGACTCTGCCGTTTCTTGCCCATCGTTGGACGGTTATCAAGGGGGACAAATGGGAGATTTTGACGAGCACTTGTGTCCCAGGCTTTGCCATTCAGGTCCGCAAAGAGACAACCTGACTTGAGACCCTGGATGCCAACTTTGTCTTCTCACCCCAGACAAGACCTTCTTGACGACCGTGATTGGCTGCTTCGGTGCTGCACCTCGAGAAGCCCTTGTCGCCCCCTACATGGAGTCATGGACGGGGGGGGGGGG
>APKU01000002.1:0-261558 GCA_000472125.2 Hirsutella thompsonii MTCC6686 | reverse complement strand
ATATATTATATAGCTATTATATTAGCTTAAATATTAATTATTATAATATTATTAAATAAAAGCTATATTTTATTTATTTATAAAGGAGTTATAAATATATATTAATATCTATAATACTCCTTAATATATAAGACCTCTTAAAAAGCGCTTATATACTTAAGGAATATAGCGCTAGCTATTAGTTAATACTTTAAGCGAAATATATAAAAAAGGGGGTTACCTTTTTAATAAAAGTAAAGCGCTTAAATCTATAAGTAAACTCTTATCTAAATATAGCTATATATAAGCTAACTATATATTATAAGGAGGCCGCTTAAATATTCCTAAAGGTAGTTAAGGAGGTAAGTAATAGAATTAGCGCTACCCGGACTATAGGTTAGGTTATACCGACCGGCTAGGGGTAGGCCCTTATTATAATATCGGCTAACGCGCCGTTCGAAGCGCTTAGTTTTACCGCTTAAAGGATAAATATCTAAATATAAGCTATAAAGCGCTACTTAAGGGTATTAAAAGGCGCGGGTAATAATATAAAGCTACTTATTAAAGAAAGGGAGGATAATAAAAATAATAATAATAATAATAACGATAATAATAATAAAGAGGATAAAAAGGATAAAAAGCCGCGCTTAGCTATTAAATAGTATTATATAATATAAAGCTATTTTTATTATTATATTTTAAGGGGCCGAAATAAAAAGATTTAATTATTACTTATATCTTCTATTTATTTTATAACTCCTAATTATCTTTTTACTATATATAGGCGTTTAAAGCGCTATATTAATATCGCTTTAGCTATAAGGCTATTATTACTTACTATTAGGCCTTATTACTATTCGAATATATCTAAGGCCGTAATATCTTTAAACTTTAAAAATAGCTTTTAAGTTAGGTTTAAATAGCCTACCTATTTAACTAGGACTTCCTATATATACCTACTATTAGGCTTTACCTTTTAATATATAATATATACCTCTTTAATAATATATTTATCCTTACCCTTAATTAAAAGCATAAAGGGTTATATATCTACTACCTCTTAGCTAGGTAAAGGATCTACCGCTATATAATAGAATAGTTTAATATTAAACCGTAAGTAAATATTAATTAGGAGGCCTTTAAGCTTTATAATATATAGGCTAATAATATATTATATTATAAACTTCGCGTAAAGTTAATCTAGCTTCTTTTTCGGCCGGCTAAAGGGTTAATTATAGAAATCTAGCTAGACTTTATCTTTAGCTATAAATCTTTCTATTAGCGCGCGCTTAATATTTATATAGCGCTTTTAGATCTATATTACCGCTATTATTACTATTTAATAGTAATTATTAATTTTAATAAGTTTATTAATAAATGCTTTAATATATCCTTTTAATAAGGCTAAGGCTATAAATATATCTACTTTTATAAAGGGTATAAGGGACTTAAGCTTATAGGTATATATTATAAAAAATAATAATATATTAATCGATATATATAGCCGGCTATTAAGCGCTACCTAAATAATAGGTAGCTAGGTATCTTAATCCGCTTAATTATAGGTTATAAAGGCTTATAGATATACTTATATTTCTTAGTTAAGCCTTTTAGGTCTATTATTTATTTAAAGGTAATATATTATATTAAGCGCGTATATAATCTAAAATAGCTTATATAGCTATATCTAGAACTAATTAGTCTAATTAGTTCCCTTATTATTTATAATATTAGCTAGCTAATCGTAAAAATATATAAAGTATTATAAAAAGTATTTAATATAAGCCTTTATATTTATAGAGGTAATTAGTTTAAGGATAATAGTCTTATTAAGCCGATCTTTAATAACCTATAAATAGCTATTCCCTTTTAGGGTTATTAAGAGGTTAATAATAAAATCTATCTAAATATACTTATAAAAGTACTTAGGTATTAATAAGGGGTAAAGGAGCCCCTTTTATTATATTTATTAAATTTTTATATAGCTATATATATTATAATTATAAATAAACTACTATATATATACTTATATTAATAGCTAATAGAAGTCTTATATAACCCTAGCTATAGTATTATCCTATTTAGGGTAGCTAGAGGTATTAGCGTTATATATAAGCTAGATAAGCTTAATATATAGCTTATTCTTTTTAAGCTCTTTTAAGGGTATATCCCTTACTTTTACCTCTATCGTATAGGGTATATTAAGGACTTAAAGGCGGCCTTTTTATTATAAATAGCTATATATATTAATAAAATAATTAGCTATTTAAATCTTTAATCTAAATATAAGATTAAAAGAGTAGGCCTTAAAGTTTATTATACGCTTAATATTTTTATAAATATAATTAAAAGCGGCTAATTTATCTTAAAGGCCCTAAAGGTATTTATCGAGAAATATTATATTAGCCTAAAGCTATAGGGGCGGTATTAATATATTTAAGGGATTAATAGGTCTATCTATATAGGTAGTATTAGCGGTATTTAGAATTATTATATTTATATAAATATAAAGGGTATTCTATAAGATTAGCTATTATATATATATATTAAGTTCCTTACCTATAAGGTAGTTTTAGCCGCGCTTTAATAGGGTATCCGGTATTATAGCCTTAAAGCTAAAGTAATATTTAATTTTAAAGGTAAATTATAATAGATATTCTACTTAATAAGCTTATTATTTAAATAAATATTATTAAATTATAAAGTATTTAAGGTTCTTATAATCTATTAGTATTATAAAAGCGCGGTTATAACTATAAAGCTTTACCTATTATTATTTAAGGTAGCTAATAATCGTAAATATTTCTTTATTATAGATTATATAATTCTTTTTAGCGCTTATAAGCTTATATAAATAATATATAATTAGTTTTTTATAGCTATTAACCTTTTAAGAAAGTATACCGCTAAGCGCCTAGCCGCTATAATCTACTTCTATAAATATCGGCCTATAGAAGTCCTAATATATTAAGATTAGGGCTATATAGAAAAGGTTCTTTAAGGTATTAAAGGTATTTTATTATAAGCGCTTTTATATAAATAGGCCTATAGTTATATATTTATTTAAGGGCGTAATAATATAAGAGAAGTTATAGATAAAAACTCTATAATAATTAATAAAGCTAAAAAAGCTTTATACCTTATACTTTATCTATAGTATATATTATTCCTTAATCGCTTATATTTTCGCGGGGTCTATTTAAATATTAGCGCTAGCTTAAATTATAAAGCTAAGGTATTTAACCTTCTTTATTTTAAATTTATATTTATCCGGGTTAAGGTATAGGCTATAAGCTAAAAGGCGGTTAAGGACCTTTTATACTTTCTATATATAGTCCTTATATAAGCCGCTTATATAAATAAAGATATTATCTATATATATAAAGATATATTTATTAAATAGGTTATTAAATATAGAATTAATATAATGCTAGAAAGTAGCTAATATATTAAAGAAGCTAAAAAGGGTTATTATCTATTTAAATAACCTATAATATATATAAAATACTATTTTTTATTCCTTACTATATATAACCTATATTTTATAAAACGCTTAAATAATATTAAGCTTTATAAATTATTAAGCGCTTATTAGGTTATAAAGTATATCCTTAATAAATAGGAAAGGGTATCGGTTAGGCTTTATAATTATATTAAGGGCGCGATAGTTATAATAGAACTAGAGGCTACTATTAGGCTTATATATAAAAAGGATTAATACCTTAGCCTTAGAGCTATTAGCGCGAATAAACCCTTTATTTAATAGCTTATAGAGTATCTTTTTAAAAACTAAGAGCTCGATTTATAATATACTATAAAGGGGGCTAAATAGAAAATAAAGGTTATAGCTATTTACCCCCTTATAGAAAGAGATTATATAATCTATATTAGGCTTATAGGGGTTAAGCTTATTAGCTTCCTATTTATTAAAGAGTAATAAAAGGTTATAAAAACGCTAAAGAATAATCTCTATTAATTCGGAAAGTAATTTTAGATATTTCTTATAAAACGCCTTATTAATATCCGTTATATTAATCGTATAGATAGATATAGTAGTATATACTTTACCCTTTAAGCATTATATCGATTTAATTAGCTTAATAAAGATTAAAGCTTAGATCTCTTTTAGGTCGAGCTATAGCGCGTTTTTATTAAATATATAATATATCTAAGCCTATATTAGGCCGAATTATAGCCTATCTTTATATAGTATTAAATATAACTTTATATATTAAAGCTATAGCTTATTAAAGATTAAAGGGTATATTAGGTCTAATATTATATAGGCTATTATTATATTAATATATCTATTAACCTCCGCGGCTATTTAAATAATATTATAGATTATTACTCTTTTTATTATATTAAAAGCGCTTATAATTAAGCGCGGTATAATTAGCTTTATTAAAAGGTATAAATCCTATATAAGCGCTTTATTAATTATAATATAATATTAATATCCTTTATTTATAGCTATAGATAGGGCCTTTATATTATTAAAAATAAATAAAATAAATATAATTCCTTTTTTAATTCTATTTAAAAGGTTAGCTTTTATTAATTCTATAGGGTAGGGCTTTAGTACCTACCTATATATTAAAGCTATATTTTTCTTATTATAATTATTAATATAAAGCCCGCTTTATCCCTATTAGAGTTATTATCTTTAGGTCTTAACTTTAGGATAGGCGCGAAGCGCGTTATCTATATTCCTATTAATAGGATATTAAGTAGGTAGGGATAAGCCGCGATCCTATAGTTATTATTTCTATAATAGAAATAGCGGCTAGAGGCTTTATATTTTTCGATTTTATTATTTATAACCTATTTTATATACTTACCCTCTAGCGGTTTAGATTCCGCTATCGTTTAGGATAAGCCTTTAGCCGGCTTACCGCTTTATAGCCTATAGTTATATCCTTTAGGAAGGTAGGTAGACCCTATAAATATATCGCTATTAATATCTATAATAAGGGGGGGTAAGCTTATAAACCTTAATATAGAATCGGCTAGTTTCTATTTACCTACCTATTTATATAGCGCTAAGAAATATAATATTTACTTAAAACCTTAAATAACTTAAATAAGCTAGGCTATATAGGCGGAATAATTAGCTAATATCTAAATAGGGATAAAAAGCTCTTAAAGCTATAAAGAAATATTATTTTATAATTAGATAAATTTAATATTATTATCCTATATAGTTAAGCTAGTAGCGCGGGTAAGTATCTCTTTAAGTTTAAGGAAGAAATCGCTAAAAGGTTAGCTATCTCTTTAATATAGGGATTATAGCTTATCTTATATTTTCTCTTATTCCTAAATATTACCGAAGTAATATATAAGGTAATTAAAAAATACCTTAAGTTATTATATACCCTTAGGGCCGCCGCTTTCCTAAAAGGCTATAATATAATATATATAGGTCTCTAAGAGGATATAAAAGAGTATATATTAAAGAGTATTTATACCGCTATTAAGGCCTAATTACTTATCTATTATATACTTTATTTATAAGTAACTAAAGAAGAAATAAAAGGATTTAGGCTTTTTATTTTATTTTAGCTAAAGGAATAGCTTTTACTTTAAGGCTAATATTATATCGGGAAATACTACTATTAAGGCTATAGGTAGCCCTAAAGGGGTAATATTCTATAGCTATAGGATATATTATATTTCGTTATATTATATAAGGTTTTATATTATAGCTATAAGTACTATAAGGAGCTTAGATATATTATTTATTAATATCTATATATTTCGCTATATTTATACCGATAGGGCTATACCCTTTATTATTAATAAGTCTCTCGTTATTATAAAAGGTAATAATTTAATATATTATAAGGTAGGTAGAGGTCTAGCTAGGTACCTATTATAGTAATAATATATTAAACTATAAAGAAAAAAGGAAAGGAAAGAATACCTCTATATATATTACTCCGCTCCTTAAGGGTCGCTATAGCCCTCTCCGTATATAACCGGCCTAGGCCTAAAGCCTAGGCCACCTATAGGTTAAAGACCCTTATAATATTATACTATCGACCGGGCTATTAGATAGCTTTTTAAGAAGCTTAGCTATAGCTTAGATTAATAGAATATATAGCTTATAGTAGTATAAATCTATATATAATAATTAAAATATTAAATATATTATCTATAGCTTTATAAGAAGAAAGTAATTCTTCAAGACAAGACCTTAATAGTCGGTTTATTAAGATTAATAAGATTAAGGAGACCTAAAATCTAATTACCTATCGTTCTAACCTACTTATAGTCTTATAGATTAATAAGAATATATAATTTAAAAGCTTATATTAGATTAGATTAGATAATATTACGCTAAGGACCTATAGAGGTATCTAGGGTAGCTATCCTTACTATAAGGGAAACCGGGAAACTCCTAAAGGAAAACCCTTACCTTATCTTTCTATTATTATACTTCCTTTATCTCGGTTACGCCTCTATAGTATATTATCCCTTAGGGTAGGTCCTAAGGGTCTCTAATTAGTTATCCTATTAGCGCTTATATTAGCGTATAGCTAGTATAGGGTAGCCTAGCTACCTTATTTTTTTATTTATTAATATATTAGCCCTTCCCTTTACCTTTTTTCCTTTCCTTTTTCCTTTATCTTTATTATCGCCGCTACTTTTTCCCTAGCTATTACCGCTTTATACCCGAAATACCTATTAATCCTATACCTCTTTTAGATCTTTTTTTTTATTACTATTATCCTTATCTATAATACCTAATTACTTTTACTTTAATACCGCCCCTTCTTTAGCTTTTTAGGCTAAAGAGGAGGAGGTAGAGCGAAAGCTTATAATATTAATACTTTAAGTATTAAAGAAATTAAAAGGGAAATTAAAAAAAGCTTTTAGCTTAGCTATTAAGCGCGCCTTTATTATATTTAGTTTTAAATATATAACTCCCTATTAGAATTATATTAAAGCGCTTATTAATATTAATTATAATAAAGACTATAATAGCTATTAGAATTAATATTATAAGCCGACCCTACCCTTTCTTTTTATTATATTTTCTTCTTACCTATTAATATATTTATTAAATATAACCTTTTAAACTTATTATTATTATTTCGATTTTAATTAGAAATATTTTAAAGTAGGTTTATACCTTATTTTTTATCTACTTTAATTAGGTTCTTATTAATTTCTCTTTTAAATTAGACCTAAAAGCGCTAGCTATATAGCTATCTTATATATTTATTACCTTAATATTTATAATAAAAAGGAGGACCTTTACCCTAAGTATTAGATTAAATTATATTAGGCTATTATTATATCTTATAGGATTAAAGCTATTATATAAGCCTTTAATTAGCGCGCTATAGCTATAACCTTAATTATTAATAAAAGGGGGGCTATTAATATAAATATAGCCGATATCCTTATTAATATAGCTACTATTTAGAAATATATATATAATAATTTTATATCTTTTTATATATTAATCTTTTTTTAGCTAAATAAATAAAATATAGCTTATTTATATTAGCTATAATACTTTAAGATATTTATAATAATATTTAATCTTTTTATAATTTATATATTATTAAAACTTTCTATTTTAGCCTTAATATTATTATATCTCTATACCTTAATAGCTCCTTAGCCTTAATCTTACCCTTACCTTTAATATCTTATTTTACCGCTAAGTAGCTTAATACCCCTAGCGGTAAGCTATAAATAAAGAAGATCTTAAAGATTAATAGCTTTACCGCCCCTTAAGGTCCGAATTATAAATAGGCTTTTAGCCTTAAGTTAAAAGAAATAATTAAGCTAGATAATATAAATAATAAGGATAATAAGAATAATAATAATATAATAAAAACTCCTATTAAAAAGTCCTATTAATAATAGGTTTTAATATAATTAGGTTCTAATATAAGGAGGAGCTATATAAATTATATTTAGTTTTTAATTTTCTTTTTTTATTAATAAAGGATAATTTAATAAGAAAGTAATAAGGATAACCTAATAATAATTACTTACCTTTATAAAGTATTATATAATAATACCTCGCTTTATTATTTTTAATATCTTTAATATATTAAGGATAGCTTACCTTATTCTACCGTTTTACTTAGATTTAATCCTTATATTAAGTATATAAAATATCTCTCCTTTAATTAATTTTTTTCCTCCTTTATATAGATAATCGCCCCTACCTTAGCTTTAGCTTTTTTATATAGGTTAAGGTTTAGGTCTATTATAACTATTTATAATTTATTTCTTATTATTTTATTAAATATATCTATTTATACCGCTATTATAATAGCGGTTAGTACCTTACCTAAAACCCTCCTATTTACTTATTATCTTCCCCTAGCGGCTTTTTTATTTTAATTATCCTAGCTATTTTTATTAATCTATAGGTATAGCTAATTAAGGCTAAGCCTTTTTAATATCTTTATTAATATAAATTATAGAAAGCGCTTAAAGGATAGAAACTATTATATTAGCCTAGCTATATAGCCCTTTATATAAAAGAGCTAATATACTTTTTATATTTTTTTAATAAAGGGTAATTATTCTTTAGCTTATATTATTAACTTATAATTTAAAGTAATATAATATATTATATCCTTTCCGGCCTTATATTAATAAAAGGGTATTATTACTTTTAATACCTTTCTCTTAAAAAGGAAGTTATTTAGGCCTATCTTTTCGGTATATATTTATATTAATACCGCGCTAATATATTTTAGTTACCTTTTATATAATATTAAAAGGCCCTTTATTAAATTAAAAAATAATAGGATAAAGGCTATATATTATAGGCCCCGCTTAAACCTTATTTTTATTTTACCTTTAGCCCTTACTTACCTATCTACCTACTTTTTAGCGACTTTCGCTTATAGCCGCTTTTTTATAGCCTTTATTTATATTATAAGGCTTAATCGAATCTCTTTATTATTATCCCCTATTATTAGCTAATTACCTAGCGCTATTATTACTTCTTTAAAAAGGGGCTAAGCTATATCCTATTTAGATTTTTTCTTTTAAAGTATTATTATTATAAATATAATTATAGTTTTAAGTTTTATAAATATATTTATAGTTTTTAATCTTAAGATTATATAACTTACTTTAAAATTAAAGAAAATATTAAATAGTAATATTTCTATTTTTACCTTTAGGTAATAAATAGGGGTAGCTTAATATACTCCCGCTATAATATATAGATATTTTATTTAATATTTCTTTAGTTTTTCTATAATACCCTTTAGGTTTTTCCCCTTTAGGGTCGGTATATAATATATTACTATTTTATAGGTAAATATAGCTTAAATTACCTTAATATAGATTTCTTTTATTTTTTTAAGTAATAAACTATATATAAAGGCGGCTAGATATATAAATAAAAGGGCTTAATATTATAACTTTACTTTAAGTTATATAAAATATAGTTTTTATAAAAGCTTATAGTAAACCTAAACTTTAAAGAATTATATATCTTATATTAAATATATTATATTAAGGCCTAATCGGATAATTATTATATCCGCCTATCTTACTTTAATAAAATATATTAATTTATTTTTATTAGGTTTAAATATAGCTTTAAATTCTTCTACTTACTTTTAATATATCGCTTAAGCTCTTTCGATTTAATATATAATTTATATTATATTATATTTAATATTAATAAGGTTAATATTATCTATAAAGCCTACCGTTTAGATCTTTTATATTTTTTAAAAGCGCTTATAAAATAGGGTAATATAATAAAAAAAGAAGATAAAAGAAAAAAGGGATCTTTAAAGGACCCTAGCTATTATTAAGGTAGGTTATATAGCTTATCTATTAAAGATAAATATAGAAGTCCTATCCTTTAAGTAGCTTTAAAGTAAGCTTATTACCTACTTTAGGAAGCCTTTCTTAAATAGGACCTTAAGTAAGATATTATAATTTATTATATTAAAGGCTCCTTTAATATCTAGCTATAGGAATAATATTATACTTTTTCTTATTTAAATTACTTTAATTACCTTTATAATTATAAGGATAATAACTTCTATAGACCTATATTTCTTATTTCCTATTTACCCTCCTAATAGTAGCTTATTTTTATTTTATTTTAATAATCCGGGTAATAAATATTACCTTAAGAATTTTCCTTATTATTAAAAGTAATAAGATTAATCTTTACCCTCTTAATATACTATAGACCTCTTATTTTTTATCCGGCTTCTTTAAGATTATTATATTAATATATTAGAATTAGATTAAGAAATATTTAATTTTTATATAAGCGGTAAAGATTTTTATTAATTCTTCTTATAATTATAATCTATATATCTTTAAAAACCTAAAGGGGACCCTATCTAGCCTTATTACCTTCTAAGGGGATATCTTCTTTATTATTTATATTATATAGCTTATAGTAATTTTATCCTCTATTTCGAATTATAATAGGGATTTTTTAGCCTAATATTACTTAATTAAGGCCGATTAAAAGAAGAATTTAGCTATAAGGGTAGCCGCTTTATCTTAAAAGTATATTATAATTCCTTATAGTATTATAAATAGGGGGATATAAATAGGTTTTAAGAAGGCCCTATTATAAAAATAGGCCTATTTCGCTAGCTTTTAATATAGGCTTAGGTTTCTTATTATTATTTATAGTATTTCTTATTAAGCTTTTTATTTTTTTTAAATAACTTATTTTAAGGTTATTATTATCTCTTTAAGCTTTTTTTATTTTTTATCCCCTTTTTATCTTTTATATCTCTTTTTAGCTTTTTTTATAGCCTTAAATACTTTTATTACCCTTATTATATATTATTAATCCTTATTTCCTTATTATTTAGGCTAATATAGGATTATAGCTTTAATAATACTTTAAAGGGTATTAATAAGGTTATTTAAGGCTTTATCTATTTCCTTTTTTATCCTTATATTTTTATACTTTAATATTATTTCTTTTATTTTCTTTTAAATTACTTTTTTATTTATATTTTTTTACCTTAATACTAGCTTATTTTCCTCTTTTTCCTTTTCTTAAAGGGAAGTAATTAAAAAAAGGACTTAAAGGATATAATTAAAGCTAATTAGCTTTAAGTTAGGTCCTTAATATATTAAATTAAGGTCTTTTATTATAAAGGCTAAATCTAAAGTATTATCCTTATATCTATAAAAGCTTTTTATATATTCTCTTTTTAATATAAAGAGGTTAGCCTAAAGCCTAGCTATTTCTATTAGGAGGTAGTTAGCTTTATTATTTATCTTTTTATATTTATTTTAGGCTAAATAATAAATATTAAAGTCCTTTATAATCGTAATTACCTATCTTACTTTAGCTTTTATTATAGCTTAAAGGGCTAAAGCGCGGAGCTTACCTAAAGGGGAATATATAGCTAATAGTCTTTTATTTCTATTAAAAGTAATTATTCTTTAATCTTAATCTATTATTAATTCCTAGCCTCTTATTAGTAGTTTCTTATATATATATATCGCTAAGCGGCTACCCCTTTATAGTAACTTATAGGGGGTAAGGCTTAAGGATAGTAATAGCTATCTTAAGGCTAAGGCTACCTTTTATAATATAATAATATTATATTATTCCTTATTATATAATATAAGGTATATTAGCTTATTTTTCTTATTAATATTTTAATATAAAACCTTTATTTATATATAATTATAATTTCCTAATAGTTAGTAGTTTATTTTAGCTTTAGCTATATAGATATAAGTAGGGTTTAATCCGAAGGGGTAGCGCTATATTACTTTATAAATCGTCGGATATTAAAGTTACTTAAATTTACTATTTAAGTCTTATTAATATAAGTAATACCTATATTTAAAGGTTATCTTTATTTTTTACCTTATCTTACTAAAATAGGTATAATTAAGACTAAAGGTATATCGAATTAAAATATCGAGTATAATATTAAAGGGGCTTATAAATCTATAGTCTATTTAATAAACTAGATAGGTTATATTAAATAATATATCTTTATATTTTCTTATAGCTTAACTACTATAAGGTAGGTCTTAGCCTATAATAGATAGTTTTTATAATAGGATATATATTTATAAGGGATAATACCTACCTTTATTAAATAACTATTCTTTCTTTTAATATACCTTATTTCCCTATACTAGCTATATCTTATTACTTCCTTATACCTCTTCTTAATATAACTATATTTATAATAATTATAATACCTCTATAAGTAGACCTTCTTATTAAAGGGCTTATATCGAAATACTTAAGTATTTACTATTAATCTAAAATCGTAAAGTTTATTAGCCTTATTAATATCTATTAAGGAAAAGATTAAGGTCCGGATCGGATAATCTTTAGTTTATAGCTTTATTACCTTTATCTTTAAGATTAAGATATTATTTACCCTATTTAGCTTTTCTTTTTATTCCTTATAGTTCCTAGCTATAAGTTAAGCTAATACCCTTTTTATAATTACTTAATATTTCTATTTAGTAATTTTAGCTTTATTACTAAAGGTATTTATAACCTATATTAGGTTCTATATAAACTCCTTTACTATTATATTAAAGGTTATTATTATATCTCCGCTTAATAAGCGCCTTATTATTACTACTACCGCCCTTTTTAAGGCTATATTAATCGCTTATATTATATCCTTTAGGCTTCTATTTATAATACCTTCTACCTATAATATATTTATAACTATTAGCTTTTTTTTATATTATAATAATATTTATTTACTTATAACTTTAAATTAATTATTCTTTTTATTCTTTATTATTACTAAAGCTTAAGTTTAGCCTTTATCCTATATTATATCGGCCTTTAGGCTTAATTCCTTAATTATATCTTTTATAGCCGTTTTAATTATAGTTTATATTTTATAGAGTTATAATTCGGTAAATCTTTAAGCTTAAATTTAAGCCGCTATATAGTTAATAAAAACCGCTTATATATATTAAAAGGTATCCTTAAGGATAATATACTTAAATTTAATATATATTTATCGGTTAGCTAATTTATCTAGCTAGAATAATAGGCCCGGCTTAATTATAGTATAATTCTCCTTATTATAAACCTTAAATAGTTATATATCGGGGAGGAAGGAGGCTACTTACTCCTAATACTAGCTTAAGTTAAGGCCTTACCTAAAAAGGTTATCCGGCCCCTATCCCCTATACCCTCTTATACCTCTAGAAACTATCCTACCCTAAGGCATTCTAGCGTCCTAAGATCGAGAATAAAGTTAGATTTAATTTTACTTACGATACGCGCCTACTATAAATATTAGTCTTATTTATAAAGGTTTTTTAAAAAGCTTATATTATTTATAATAGCTATAGTATCTAGAAAATATTAAAATTAACTATCTTTATATATTATAGCGGCTTTAAAAGTAGTTATAATATTATAGTATTATTATTAAAAAGGGTGCCGGAAAGGGGGGGTGCCGGAAGTAGGGTGGTTTGACTTACCCTCGGGTTATTTATATGTACCATCGCGCGCCAGGCCTGGTTTTCGATATTGATTTAGCAGTCTTGCAAGAGGTTCAATAGGTGCCAGCTCTTTCCAACATGGTTTTGGAGGCAGCCGGCAGCTGCCGGACCTCTTGTAAGACTGCTAAAATGATGTTGAAAACACCCCCTGGCGCGCCATGGTAATCTTTCAAACCTTGAAGATACCTGGTCTTCTTCGTAACGACAGTGTCAAGAACCAAGTGGATGGCTATGAAGTAGGTAACTAGAATAGCTCAACCTCTACTTGCAACTCTACACGGAGCGTCGGCCAAGACTTGTCACTCGAGTGGTAAAGAGGATAGAAAATAGGATTGGCTAGGGCTAATGTTGAACGATCACCGAGCCCAGAAACCAGAGAAAAGCACACAGAGAGTGATGATTTTAGTAGGGTAAAGACTCATCAAGGGGAATTATGCTGGTCCTCATTTGTCATCTCAATATCTAAGGCTTCTTCGGAGGTCTTCCTCGTCGCTTTTTCACAACACCCTTTGGCTTTGAGGTTTCGGAAGACGCCGCGATCTTCGGCGGACGTCCAGGTCCTCTTCTCGTCTGAGTCTTTTGATCAATCCCGCCAGATCCAGCGGTCGGTTTCGCGCGGAGCGTTCTCGGTTTGACTGGCGCAGCTACTACCGCACGTTGCTGCTTTTGCGCGGCTATGCGCGCGCTTCGCCGGGGCTTGGGAGGTTCATCCGGTTCAGGAGCGTCAATTATTGCCGTTGATCTGGGCTTTCGGCCCCGCGTTTGTCCTGTGGACAGCGAGGGGGTTCGGGGCGGCGATGAGGACTTTGTCTCGATGCCACGCTCTGAGATGCCGTCGCTCTCGCATGCGACCTCCACTGGGGAAGCTGGCCCTTCGCTCTCGTCATCGGAAATCCAGTCGCCAATGATCTGCCCCGGGACATGCACCCATCTCCCTTTCGGTACTGGTGGAGGGGGTGGGGGCGGAGTCCTGGGCGGGATGGCCTCGAGCGCATCGACTTCGGACGGCGTGTAGTCGGGGGTGGTGACGGTCAAGTCCTGGGGTTCTGGCGAAGGGGTTTCATGGCTCCATTTCCAACCAAGCCGGGACCGATTCAACTTGTCTCGATAATGAAATTCCCCGCTCTCTTCCCATCTCCGACCAACGTACCGCTTATGATCCTCGTCGAAAAGGCGCCGCGGCCGCCCCGAGAGCCGCGCCAACCTCGTCCTCTCCTCTTCTTGTTCCAAGTGGTAAATGTACCATGGCCGCGAGGTGATGAATGATTCGGCGACACTGGGGCTGGCATCGGGTTCAAGTTTATGTCGCGGCGGCGGCAGAATGCCAGATTCCCCGCGACGAAGACCTTGACGAAGACGCACGGCGCGAGAATTGGGATGCTGCGGGTTATACTGACTAGGCGGATCAGCACCACAATCTGGCACATCACCCTGCCATTTCCATTGCCATCGAGACGGATTATCTCTTTCTGTCTCATTAATCTGACCAGGGATGCCCCAGTCTGGGTTCCACACACCAAGACGCTGCCAGCGCTTCTTGATGCCGTGTCTCACAAAGACGTCTAGCTCCTGCCTCCCAGCCCGACAACAAAATTTTTGCCGTCTCGCATAAGAGTTTCCTTGAGGATCAAGGCGCGCGCGGAACTTGGCTTCTTCGGCTGCTTGAAGGTAAAGACGCCCTGGATTGTAGGCGGGATGCCACATCTCGAAGTGGAATTGGGTGTCGCGTAGCTCGGTCTCGTTGAGAGGCTCGCTGATGATCTCTTCGAACTGCCTCCTGTTTGCTTCGGATAATGCCTGAAGAGGGTGCAGGAAGACGCCATCGCCATTCAAGCTGTCGCCATAGTTGTCGTCTTCCCCATCTTGATCAGGCGACGGTGAACGATACGGCGGGGGCTCGTCACGATTGAAACGTCTTTCGCGAACTCTTTCGAGAAGTTGCTCGTTGGCGGCCATATCTTGCAGATCAGGCATGATGTGCTCATTCAGTAGTTGATGATCTAGTTGGTGGATCGAGACGTTGCCCGCTATCGGGCTGTAACTGGAAGACATCGCAGAGTCTGAGCCCGTTATGGCCCGTGATTGATTTGCAAAGGAAAGAGAAAGGAGAGGTTGAAAGGATCCTGAGGCATTCATGTCAGACGCTGTCGAGGGTTCCTCGGCAATTCACCGGGTCGCTTCCCGACCTCTTTGTACAGTAGAGTAGGTATTGTTACACGGGCCAAGGGCGACCGAAATTCGTCTCATCGTGTTAAAGGAATGCTTTTGCATGGGACGCCCATCCGCCAATCGAATCATCGCACGATGCGCTCATGATTGGTTGCGTTGAACCTGCTGCAGCCAACCGCAGAAAACGGCATTTATACCTGAAGTATTTCGTATGCTTGTCCGCACTCCGCATAAGTTATATATTGGCCAGCAAACCGTGCAGTGCAGTCTCAATCACAGGGTCTCACCATTGGCTGTTCTGCTTTGTTCGCTGCTGCCTCCTTGCCGCTCAGGCAACCGTCAATCCCCGTCGAGCTGCAGGTCGCCTTTTTGGCGAACCGTGACGCCCCGACGAACAAGGCCACGAAGGCAGTAGGCAATCAAGTTGGTGGTGGACAGAAAAGATGGGACGCAGAGCTCATGGAATAGAGCTTGCGCTCAACATCAAGGGATCGACTCGCGATGTCTCATCGAACCAGCTAGATACAACGAGATATTCGAACTTGTCGAACGCGTTGGGCGATCCGGCCTCTTGAGCAAGTCGAACTTATTGTTCAAGACAACATGATAATCGGACAATTTAACATGGGGCCCGTTTCGAGGCGGTCGGGCTCGTTAGCTTCATCCTGATTACGGCTTACACAAACATCGTCAGTCTCCGAAGATGGACGTCTGGTCCCTGTTTGTGACTATTGCCAGCATGTCTACTCAGACAAACTTTGACGAGATGAGGCTGGCCGCGAGCCCATATTCTGCGACTATCACTTTTGTTCAGGACGCGGCTTCGGGCGCTCTTTATGAGCTTGAAGCCATGGCACGCCTAGATCCAGGGATAAGGGCCTCGGCTGCCCAGATGCTCGTGCTTCATTTCGCTGGCGCAGGCTTGACGACTAAGCTCTCCCAAGTCCCTCAACTCACTCCCCTTTCGTCGAAGCAGACCTTAGAGGCGAATGAGTTAGCAACTAGTCAAGAGACCTCGAGACACAATAATCCGTCGCGGGCTGTGACACCGCCAGCAAAACTGGGCCATTCTAGCAAAGAAGGGACCGAGCAGGCTCGTGCCACTGTGCAGAAGCGTATAGCCCCGGCGGAACGGCGTCGTAGGTCTTCACCGTCAAGGCCATCGAGAACGCAATACAATTTGGAGGAACCGCCAGCCGCAGCCGGTCCCTCGCGGCCTTCGAGACACTGGACGAAGTCGGGCAAAGTTTTCAAGGCGAAGACGCCGACAAACAAGTCGCAGGAGAACTCATCGGAGCGACTCGAACGGCCGAGCAGAATGCCTGGGCACTTCAGCCCCGAAGAAATGTCCTTTTGAGGCGCACGACTTGTCCATTGGCTCAAAAATCAAAGACCGTGAAAACTCAGTGGTGGTGGGTGAAGTCGCGGCAGCCCTGATAGTCGCAGCGGCTGAAGCAATCGGTTTTAGGACAGCGGTTGAAACGGTCGGCAGAAGATGTCATCAGTTGCTTCATGCTCGGCAAGGTGAAGGTCACAAATGTTCAAGGTCTCGTTGCCACTCATGCAAATTTTTGAAGAAGCGGAGAGTGTGGTTTTCGATGTCAATCCGATGTTTCCAGGTTCTTTGTTTTTTACATGCATGAAGTCCGGCCAACAGCGTACGAGGATGGTGACTCTTATGCTACGGAGGCAAAAGAACCAGCCCTGTCTTGTTCATGCCGATACGAGCGTCTCTGGAGTAGTGCGATGGTGCTCATGGAGTTTAATGGGCTGCTTCGCTGATCAGGACAAGTTTCCGTCACTCAACCGAAATGTTCATGATCTCTTCCGGCGGCAGAGACTCTCAGCGTCAAACCGCGTTTCGTCCTTGAACACGGGGTGAACAAAGGAAACGAGTCGCAACGCCGGTTCTTAGTTGGCGCTTCATTGGCTGCAAGCTGTTTTGACTTTAAGAGTCCTGTTCAAAGTCCGCGGTCGTCGAATCGCACCAAGCGCCTTCACGCTGAGATGGAAGCAATACTTAAGCAGTCTCGTCTCTATCATGGAGGCAATATTTTCTTACACACCTGCCACGCGTCTTTTCTATCATCCACAAGTCTTATCGCTATCTTCCGTCACTCACACCTCATCCGCTTGTCATTGGCACATAACCATGGATTCAGAGTCTACACGAGCTCATGGGCCGCTGCTCTTTCACCTGGAGCCATGCAACGAGGCCTCAAGGGCTGCCATGCAGGACACCCGCACCGGTCCAGGCCGAATTTCGGCTAGTCCTTCTGGCATACCATCCTTTACGGTTCGTCGCCAGCCCTTGGCTCAGCCACGCGGTGGTCTGGTACTTGCTCAGCTCGGCCGCTCGGCCGACATGGATCTGATCGTGACTGCGGGCTTTGTCTCTCGTCATCAGCTCAGCTTCGAACTTCATCCCGTGTCCGGAGCCATCATCATCCGCGCGCATACCTCGAGGTCCAATAATGTCACTGTACGACCTTTGCCTGAAAACTGGCCAGATATTCGCTTCGACCAGATGGTGTTGATCCCGGGCCGTCGATATGAAATTATCCTGACGTCCGCTGACGGCCTCGTCGAACTCACCTACCAAGTTTTGTGGGCCCCCAGCTTCGTATCGAGGACTGTTTCCTGGACTTCTCGACCTTTGCCGTCAATTACTGAGGGAAAGAAAAGCCAGTCCATTGCCTGCGGCACGATAACCGAGGATGAGGGCAGCTACAGCGCATCCGCCTTCTACAGATCGAGCTTGAAGCATTCGAGAGCTTGGAGGAAAGGAGACGGTCTAGCCGTGAAACCCCTGATCATTCGGATGATTGCCTCCGGAGGCTGTGGGACCGTCTTCGAGGCTCTTGATGTTCGATCCGGCCATCTCATCGCCGTCAAGAGGGCAGGGAATGCATATGACTCGAATTACGTGGATGAGAGTCTCGCCCTTTTGGAAGAGTGGCGTTTGATGACTTGGTGCAAGCACGTAAGATCGGCCCAGCGAATCCCTTCTCTCTCCCCATAAACCCCCATCTTTGGCCACATTATTGAAGCTAACATGTCATTCAGCCACACATTATTGAGTGCTTCGGCATGGGAGGGGCCCTTGAACGTGGCCCTATCGATTACGAGCTGTACATGCCGCTTATGCGTGGAAGCCTTCAGAGCATTCTCTTCGATACGGGGCCTTTGGTCCATCACAGAATCATGCCGGCCTTGTGTGAGCAGATGCTGTCTGCCATTGACTATCTCGCCTGTGAAGGGATCTGTCACCGCGACATCAAGCCAGACAATATCCTTTACCTCGAAAACCCCGGTGCAGTTGCAAATCGCTACGGCTCCTTGATATTTAAGCTAGCAGACTTTGGTCTTGCCTCATGGACAAAGACAAAACACCATCCTTCGACAGCGAATCGCGGTACCAGGGCTTTCATCGCCCCTGAACTTCAGTCTTGCTGTCGAGCAAGCGAGTATTGGCTAACGCCCAAAATGGATGTCTGGTCTCTGTTTGTCACCCTTACTATCGTCGTCACTTGGCCCGCCTTTGGGAACACGGAGCTCGCCAACGGGCCCTACTCTATCATTGTCGACTTTGTGCAGGGCGCCGCAATCAACGAGCTGCGCCAGTTCGAGGCAATGGCTCGCATTGATCCTCGAGATCGAGCCTCGGCCGCGCAGATGCTCGTTGCCCACTTTGAAGGCAGAGGACTGTCCACTGCCCGCTGTTCGATTGAACCGATTTTAGCATTGCGCGCAAATGGGACATCGGCATCTAGAAGGAGCTCTCGATCGGGGGCTCCTGAGCCGCCAAGCGAATCGGAGCGGTTCCCAATACCCCCTTCGAAGGAGACATGTGTCAGAAAGTATGGACGCGACCCCCCTAATGCCTTTCAAAGACTACCACCGAGGCGAGTTTTTATGCCTGATGGCAATTTTGTGGTGATTCGCGACAGATTTGAATGGAACGAGAGGGACTACCTGGTCGCCGTTCGAGAGATGCGGGCAGAGTGGCGGGCGAGTAGGCTGGATACTCGCCGCTACCGCAGGGCGCGTAGAGCCGGAACTCGCCGCGAAGACTACCCTTGGAGAAAGGATTATGCCTCCATGAAAAGACGTCAGGAACTCGACGTAAAGGCTCTCCCGCATTCGCAGTCGAGGGACAAAGAGGTTGACGAGGTTCGCGAGAGCGTCGAGTCAACGCATGGTGAGTGAGTGGGGTGCTTTCGCTGAAGGAGGTTACGGGAAGTGTACTGTTGCAGGAGACTCTGACGTGCTTATACTTGACGCGTTGGGGTGATGGCGACGGCCTTGGGTTCGCGTCTGGTGTAGTTATAATTCACATTACGAGCACACGATCTTTTTCTTTGACATGAATAGAGCACTACAGGTGGTGACCCTGAGCACTCACAATGACTGATCCAGATATTCAAATGGCGAGTATAGTTCTCCCGTCCCTGTAATAGAACGGCCTAGACGTGATAAGTTGCCGTTGACTGAAGGACCGACGATGTTGCTGGGTTCAATGTTCCTCACGGCGAAAAGTTGAATTTTCGAGCGGACTCTCAATCGCAACAGACTCTATACTTCTTCATTCGTTATTTCGCATGTAGGATATCTAGACTAAGCAACCTCCCAAAGACATGAAACTCCCATGTCATTCAACGTCGTTGAGTATACGGCAAGTCAAACCCACTATGCGGTCGCAGCGCGTGCGCCGTCCATTGCCGGGCACTTTTCCAATTCCCTTGTTCGCACAGACTCTGGCGTTTAAGCTGCCCCTGCCCCTTGGAAGCATACGTCGTCAGCGGCAGCGGCGGTGGTAGCATAATGGGCAGCCCGTCTAGCGAAACCGATCGCGGCCTGGTCTCTTCCTCCGAGGTCGTCGTCGTCTCCTTGACGAGCAACAGCGTCGACCCAGAGTAGTAGCCCAGAGCAGGCTTCCACGTTGTTTTCCCTTGAGTTGACGGGAACATTGTAGACTGCGAATGCTTCTCCTTCTTCTTCCCCGGCCAGAACTTCTCGATCGGCCGGGCGAGTACTTTTCCCCATAATCGTCGCCCCTCGGACTGTTCCTTTGTCGAGTCGTTGGGCAGACCCACCGATTTTGAGTCTCTTTGGTGCGGCAGTGATACGATACGATCGTCCAACTTGGCTTGTCGAGACTTGTTGTCGGACAGCGGGCTGAACGGACGGCTGATGGAGCATCTAACATCCCTGGCGACGCGCTTCCATCGCTCCCTCTTAGACTCGTACTCCTCCCATCGCCGTGGCGGCAGTGACGTTTCGTAGCCGGCCGGGATCGGAACGGCCGCGTACAAGCTCGGCCAGAGGATCATGCCAAATGCGTCCAGGGTGATTTGCCGCACGATACGAAGTACGAATATTGGCGGGAGGTCGACCGTTTCAGTCGGAGCCGCGGCAGCCTCGCTGGGCGGACTGCTTCATCGCCTTAAGTAGACACAGGCAAAGCCAATACAATAAAGAAAAAATTGATGAAGAAATCGGTGGCTGGAATTACTACCTGCTTACAAGAGAGTCTGTCGGAGATATATGTTCCCTGGCCTTGGGTCCCTGTCTCCTTGTCCGGGCATCGTGCAAACACTCGCCACCCCCGTTGCCTGTTTTTCGTGCAATCGTGGTTAGCCTGATTTTGGTGATTTGCTGGCTATTCCTGGCAGCAGCCCTGCTCGGAAATGCGCCGTCGATACCGACATGCGGCTTACTGGAACAATTTGTGCGATATGTTAAGAGGGTCGCAGTCTCGCAGACGTTGCTTCCTGATTCCATAATGGGCTTGTAAGCAGCGCCAGGCCAAAGGCAGTAAGGGCGGAGCCATATAAAGCATTGTGCATCTCCTCCATGCTTCTAGAGTCCGCGACGAACGCCAGAGAGGCTTTACTTGGAAAGATTCGCGGGCATGAGCTGACATCAGCCTGCTAGACGCCGTCGCAGAAGAGAGGCGCAAGTAAACGGTCGTCTCATGGGCGAATTAACGACAACTCGACGAGACGGCGCCAATAGAATGACCGAATTGCGTCCCCGTTCCGTCTCTCAGCCGCTTTGGACTTCTCGGCAGTTTCAGTACCACTCGGTCGGGACCAAATGCCGCTCGCGCTTGATCCTTTACTGTTGCTTCACCGAGGAGCTTGCAGCGCTGTCCCGCAGAGTCGAGCCGTCGATCCCCTTGAGCGGCCTAGCGGGATTGCCGACGACGACAATCTCTGGCGGGACATCCTTGGTGACGACGCTGCCTGCGCCCACGACGGCGCCTCTGCCAATGGTCACGCCCTGCAAGACGACGACGTTGCCGGCCAGCCAGCAGTCCTCGCCAATGGTGATGGGCTCGCCCGTCTCTGGCCCGCTGAGTCCATTGCGAACCCTGTAGTCAACCGGATGAACACCCGAATAAAAGGAGCAGTTTGGCCCAATAATTGTGCGGGCGCCTACGGTAATGGTACAGGTATCTATCCAGGTGCTGTTCGAGTTGACGTAGACGCCCTTACCGAGCCTGATCCAAGGGATAAGTTAGCTCTTGGTGGAAAAGACGGTTCAGCCCATACGCTGAAGGGGTCCGTTGACGGGCTGGACGGCGGTGCGGGCGAAGATTGCTGCTCACTTGACGTTGTAGCCGTAGTCGAGCTTGATTGGAGCGTCGACCCAGGCGTAGTCTTCGAAGAGGGCCTCGTCCTCGTCCGGGTCGCCGACCTGGGGAGGCAGCGGCGTGTCATCACAGATGATGCTGAAAGGGCGTCGCGGCAGTGAATTAGAGGCACGGCTGGTTTATTTTCTTCCCTCCTCAGTGAGTCCTGACTCACTCTTTCCACAGCTCTACCATCTGCCTCCTCGTTGGGTCCTGAGCCGTGTTGAGGTTGCGGCTGGCCCTGGCGCACCTGCGGCGGTCCCTGACGAGGTCGGGCGTAAAGGCATAGTACAAGTCTCCCCTTGCCATGCGTCGTCGGTTCTCGGCCGGATCGATGGGTTTCCCGTCTGGTGCTTTGGCTGCCATGGCGGAGGCTTTTGGCTCTTGGGTAGGGTTGTTGATTGGTGGAGAGTGGTTGTGAGGCGTTGTTGATATGTGGTGATTGCGGTGCTACGGTACACGAGTCTTATCGGAGAGAGGATCACGTTCAACAGGAAGGACAAGAACGAATTGCGGTGACCGAATAAAGATTTGAGACTGCACTGGGGGTTACGTGGTCATGGTGGTGCAGAGACGGAGAGAGAAGGAGAGTTGCAGCCTTAGGTAAGCTCTCACAAACGTCCACTACTAACACAGGAGTGTATGCTTGCGATATGCGGATGAAGCGTTTCTGCTACCTACTCCACATAATGACAATGCGCATCGGAGACAGGCTACCTCCTTTGAATAGCATCGATCGTCAAGAAGCGTCATCATCCGGAAGAGAATCTCAAGAACCAAAGACAATGAACTGGCCAAGGCGGAAAAGCGCGCAGGGAGCATGAAATCGTGCTCATGTGTGTCCGCGTGATGCAGCCGGACGGGAACTATCAGCCAATCCCACTCGTGACCCAAGAACGACCGCACTCGCACAAGGGCCGTCAGCGACATGAGCGACAACAAGCGTCCAAGAGGGAGGCTGGGTGCACGTGCTCGGCCCTGAGAGGCGAGAGGCAGCGGATGGATCAAGACCCGGCCCAGGACCCAGGTGATCAAGACTCGAAGGCAACATCCATACTCGATTGGGAAGGGACAGTGGGGGCCGACCCGTTTCCCCCGCATTTTCGCTACCTTGCGGAGAACGTACCTTTTGATAGCTGACCGACGGACACCTCTTTGGACTCGGATTCGATAATCAAGGAAGGCAGGGAATAAGATGAGCTCAACATTTCGAATAGATACGACAGCTGGGAGTGCCTTGAACACACTGGCAGTATGAACAAAGTAAGTTAGTATTTTCAACTCTAGACCTCTCCTTTGACCGTGGCTTTTTCACAGTATTCGTCTTTCAGCCACCTTGCTGATAGCAAGATAGCTACCCGCCCGGGGCTGTCTGTGGCCAAGCTCGAGCGTCAGCGCTTATCTGTACTGTGCAGGCCTTCCACTGTAGCCTGTAGCCTGTAAGTAACTTGACGTGAAGTACTTCGTAGAGCGTCATCGTCATCTGGTTCAGACATTCGTCGAGCTCGCCTCCCTTGAACAGAGGACACATGGTAACGGGCTCGCATTTGGATTGGTCCCACGAAAACGGTCACTCACTGAGAACCAAAAAAGGGACAGAACAAGAGACTCACGAATGCCATGGACGCTACCACTCACGAGCCAAACAGCCTTTTCGGGCCGCGCGGGCGAGACAAAGGCGACTGGCGCATCTTACGAGTACCTGGATGGCGGACCACAGCAAGCAGGGCCGCCAAGTACCTCGCGCATAGACAATGCCCAGGTGGCTACAGAACCGCGACCAGCTCAGCGACTGGCGCCCGAGGGAGACGCGGCAAGCTCCTCTGCACCTGCATCGATTGTCTCAGCCACAATCCTTCCCATTCACCGAGCTGTTCGGTGCTCTTCAACTGTTCTGGTCTTGCTTGACGGTCGCTGGCGGCTGTCGTAGCACCCGACGACACATGGAACGCGTAACGCCGCGCCTGCAGCGGTGCAGCCTGGGTCTGCCGACAGGGCAACGGTATTCGCAGGGGCGAAAAGGAAAACTGCTAAACACTGAATCGATCTTGCCCCGTACATCGCCCTAGGTCCGGAAAAGAGCTTCCTTCAGTGTCCAATGTCTGCCTTTGCCAGTGTTAACGGCAACTCTAAAATGGCGTTACCAGACGGTGACCTACTACGTCCTGTGTTGGAAGCTGTCGTCGAGCCCGAATAGATTTGTCATTGATCTTGACAACAGGCGGCTCACTTGTTCCCGTGAAAGCATAGCAAAAAGGGCAAACAAGTGGAGACGGGACCGGTTACTGGACACTGGACATTGGAGTTACTCTCTGTTGGATCCCTGGAAGGCGGCGATACGAGCGCGATCCGGCCTGGCAAGCAACAGGTAGCGCCTCGCTCAATCACACCTTTACGCACTGTACAGACAAGGCTTCGCGGCGCAGCCGGCCCCTAACCATCCGCTTACGGCGCACCCTGATCCCCCGCTAGCCCGCTTCGGGCCGCCCTCATGACCCAGCACCCGCAGTCACGCACTGTACGATACCTGGCACCCTCGAGGCCCCTGCTTGTTGTCCCCACCAAGCTGGCTGGATGCGTCACTCGGGGCACCACCGGAGCTCCATTCGTGTACAGCCGCCTGCCTGCCTTTGAGTTAGCTGCCCCAGGCTCCGCCGAGACCCTCTTTACCTTAACTTATGCCGCGACCGCTCTCGCTCGTTCCCTCTTCCTTCCTTCGACCTACATCCTCTCCTTCATCGCCTCCTCTCCCACAACTCGAATCTTTTCATCTCCATCTTTTCCCCGAGCTTCTTTCCATCGCGTAGGAAGCCATCACCAGTCTCATTTCTCTTTTTTGCCCCGTTTCCATTGTCTTTTGGCCCTTTCCATCGTGCTACGTTTGCGTCGCAGGTAGACCGACGGCTGTTGGAAAGCACGTCATCTCGTCACCATGAGGACCTCATTTGCCGCCCTCCCCCTCGTGGCAGTGGCCGCTCAGGCTGCCATTCTCGAGCCATCCAGCATTCACGACAAGTCACACGTCCAGTCTGTTCACTCTCAGGCTATTCCCGACTCCTACATCATCAAGTTCAAGGATCACATCGACGACTCGGCTGCGTCGGATCACCACACATGGGTCCAGGACATCCATCACGGCGGCGCTCAGCAGCGCCTCGAGCTTCGAAAGCGCAGTGTTGATTCTGTCGCTGCCGACGTCTTCGCTGGAACGAAGCACACCTTCAGCATCGGCAACGCCTTCCGTGGCTACTCCGGTCACTTCCATCAGTCCACGATTGACAAGATTTCAAGTCATCCCGATGTACGTCTTCTAATCGCACATGTCATCATTCCGACGCTAACCGTATGCAGGTCGAGTTTGTCGAGCGTGACACGCTGGTCCACATCATGCGGCCTCTAGAGCAGGAGCACACCGAGGGCCACTGTGATGGCGACACCGAGAAGCAGGCTCCTTGGGGTCTAGCCCGTATCTCCCACCGCAACAGACTCAACTTCGGTACCTTCAACAAATACCTCTACGCCGCTGACGCTGGCGAGGGTGTCGATGCCTACGTCATTGACACTGGCTGCAACACTGAGCACGTCGACTTCGACGGCCGTGCCCACTGGGGCAAGACGATTCCCGCTGGTGATGAGGATGAAGATGGCAACGGTCACGGCACCCACTGCTCCGGTACCATTGCCGGTAAGAAGTACGGTGTCGCCAAGAAGGCCAACATCTACGCTGTCAAGGTCCTCCGCTCAAACGGTTCCGGCAGCATGTCCGATGTCGTCAAGGGTGTTGAGTACGCCGCTACGAGCCATCTCGAGCAGGTCAAGGCCGCCAAGGACGGCAAGCGCAAGGGTTTCAAGGGCTCAGTCGCCAACATGTCTCTTGGTGGTGGCAAGACATCTGCTCTCGACGCTGCCGTTAACGCTGCCGTTGATGCCGGCATTCACTTCGCTGTCGCCGCTGGCAACGACAACGCCGATGCTTGCAACTACTCCCCCGCCGCTGCCTCCAAGCCCCTGACCGTCGGTGCTTCGGCCCTCGACGACAGCCGAGCTTACTTCTCCAACTACGGCAAATGCACTGATATCTTCGCACCTGGTCTGTCGATTCTTTCTACCTGGATCGGCTCCAAGTATGCCGTCAACACCATTTCTGGTACCTCGATGGCTTCTCCCCACATTTGTGGTCTTCTCGCCTACTACCTGTCTCTGCAGCCTGCTGGTGACTCCGAGTTCGCTGTCGCTGCCATTACTCCTAAGCAGCTGAAGGATGACCTCATCTCGATCGCGACCAAGGGTGCTCTCGATGACATCCCTGACGAGACTCCCAACAAGCTGGCATGGAACGGTGGTGGCTGCAGCAACTTCAGCAAGATTGTCGAGGCCGGTGACTACGAGGCCAAGCGCACCCCCACCCCTCTCGAGGAGCTCGAGAAGGCTGCCAAGAAGCAAGTCTCGCACATCACCAATGAAATTGCCAAGGGCTCGCAGAAGTATGGCGGCAAGGCTGAGCAGTTTGCCAAGAAGATCCAAGCTCTTGTCGAGAAGGAGATGAAGGAATTTCTTTCCGAGGCTTAGGAGATTTGAGCGAAGACCAGGATAGCGCGGTCAAGCATGGATAGAATGAGCGGCGGCGGCATTTGGGGTAGTGTCACTGACCTACTCTTTGCTGTGTATTGTCTATTTTGGGATATCATGGTTTGCAGATTAAGCGCACAATGTGCCATGTAGGATGCGCGTTCCTCTTCCTTTGTACCGTTGTCAAGGCATAGTAGCTACAAGGGATATGTGTATATCCCGAGTTGACATGCAACTCATCAATCAATTTCATTGTCTCCGGAATGGCCTCGACGCAATTCTATCCTGTGCCGGAATAGAGTTGCCTAGCACCATGTCAAGTAACATGCAACCAAAGTGTATATTCGTCTCACGTATGGAAGTTACGACTTAGTAACCAGAATATTCTCCCGCGAGTTGCAACTTCTGTACACCGACATCGGCATTGCCAGGTCACGATGCGGCAAGTGGTTCCTCTTGGCAAGACATTGCTCCTGCCACAACGCAAGTCGAGTCGGCTAACGGCAAGCGAATATGGACACCCCTCTCCTTCTTGACGAGATTCGCGTCATGCTCTTCCCATATGAGCCGAGGAAGGGTCTTGGCCGAGGCGCTCGCTCGCCTCCATCGCTTACAGCATCTCGATTCAACAACATTGCTCTTCTGCAGCTTCTAGCCGCAAGCCTTTCGCGATTATTGCAACGCTAGATCACAAGACTTATACGCCCGTACATTGAAACGATTTCTCTTCGTTCGCTGCCTCATCTCAGTCGTGCAAAGGCGATGCTTCGCCGCAACAGCACTCGAAGCACTCTTAGGCGTCCCCTTGATCGGAGCAAGTCAACCAGCTCAGTACAGGCGAGTCCAGTCCGACAGCTTGTCAGCATCGATCCCATCGTTGCTGAGCGAGACGCATGTATCGCTGCCAACCTGTCATATCATCGAGCAGCCGCGCATGCCAGACACAGCTGCGACATGCCATATACTTCGCGAGGCCCTACGTCGACTGCGGGCCAAAGCTTCAAGAGTGAGACTGGTTCTGTTTCGGCTATCGAGCATCAGGATATCAGCCGAAGCCCTTCAACGCGATGTTCTGTCGCGAGGCAGAAGAGTGTCCGTTTCGCCGGACCAAATGCCAAGCCGAGACGGCCTTTGGCTCTTAGAGCCAGTCAAGCCCCTATTCACTCCGAATCTGCCGACCCGGAGCCTTGCCAAAGTACGATGCGAGCTCGCGGGCAATTTGGTTCTTCAGACCTCGAGAGCCGACTAGGATCGAGTGACGCCCTGACCATTCATGGATCTATCAGGCGGCTGCCAATCGATCGTTTATTTCCTTCCGACGCACCAGATACGGTGCCGTCCGTTGGGAGACTGAGAAAATCTAGATCGGCAATGGCCTGCCCTATTCCGCCAAGATCCAACTTTGATCACAGCGAGGGCCCGGCCGACCGGCTCAGAGATTGGCTGGCCGGTTCTCGCAATACCTCTGAAGACAAGGAGAACGAGCTATGTCGCCATCTTGGGAGCTTTTCTCTTCCGGCTCCCAAGTCGATGAGTTTTCTTCGCGCAGACTCCGAGCATGGCCAGGAGCGCCTGAATAGTCAAGCAGTCAACGAGCTTGAGCAGGCTGGTCGTCATGACTCACTTCGACGCCGTCTCAAAACACGGCCTTCTACTTTCTTTCGGCCCAAGCAACGAAGGCTCGATGCTTCATCAGGGCTTCCCAAATCCTTGCGCAACAGTAGCAATAGCAGCACCGCGGTGTCTTCTGCGTTCTCTGGAAGTTCCATACTCGTTTCTCAGGCAGGTGGAGTTCGTATCAAGGTACGCAAAGTATCCAATTCATTGAAGAGCAAGTTCAGGGGTTTGTTTGGTCGCTCCAAAGGCGCAGACGAAGGGACTGAGACTCTGCACTCCCATCTGCCGTCTTCGGACACCGGCAGCTATCTCAAAGTAGACCATTTGATGGAACCAGAAGAGGCAGAAGCATCGATATCTCGAGTGCCATCGCATGTGCCATCGCTACATGCAGTGCCTTCAAACCAGCAGCTACGATCCCGCCAGGGAAGCTTCGAAAGCATCGGAATCGACCAAAATTTTACGTCGGACGACAAGTCCCGGGTCACCAGCTGGACCAACTCGACTGTGGGCACGACAGCCAGTATTTGTTCTCACTCCGATCGGGACTGGCAGCGCCTCTCCGTCATTCGCGAAAACAGCTTGCAGTCGTCCTGTGTCGCTCCTCGCGAGAGAAATCCTCTGAATCCAGCGACGCAGCCAGCCTATGCACGCGCTCCCGGATCTACAGTTGACAGCCAGCGCGTGTATGAAGCCTTGATGAGGCGAATCAATGAAACACCACGACAGACAAGTATAGCCCCTGAACGACACGCCCAGCCGCTTGCTCACAGCACCTTTCCACAATCATGGACACAGTCATCGATTCGCTGCGTTCAGGCAGAAGACGATGTCTTCCAAAGCAATGGGCCAACCTCTGCCGGTACATCAGAAGAACCGGTCCTTCCAGGCCAGGTCGCGCCCAAAAATGAATGGACTCATTATGTGTCAACACACTTCGATGAAGAGTCTTTAGGCGACAATCGCTACATTCCCTCCCAGGAGAGTCATCCTATACCAGGATGCGACACGAGCAAGACTCTGGCTGGTCGGAGCTCGGCATTCTTCGCCAGCCCAACCAGCCACTTGTTTCGCACCGCGAGCCCATTTAGACGTGCCTTGCGCGAGAGCATGGGGGAAACCCGGAAGAGCGGAGCATCCCAATACGTGGATATTCAATACCTCAGCTGTTTGTCTGCCCTGAGCCTTCCCACACGTCAATCAAGCCCCGAAAAATCAGAGAGGGACGTTCTTGACAGTGACGCAGGGAGCGTGTATTCCAGCACAACTGAGAATGCGCCCGCTTGTCACCAAGACACTGCTGCTGTGATGCAGAGGGCCGACGATTTTGCTTCCGCCAGCGGTGCAACCGCGTCAGGCTCTCCCGTATCGGCAGCACACAGAACTCATGAGCGGGACACATCATCGGCGAGCTCGGTCGAGTGGAAGACTTGGCTCAGTGCAAATGTCTCGAAGCTCGAAGCGCCTCCATCAGTGACCGTTGGCGACTACGCAAGTACATCACCCGAGGTGCCTCGGTATGGCCATGTCAGAGAGGACGCGGAAATTGATTCACCCATGGACCTCACACTTCCTAAGAGGGGAGATGCCACATCGGTACGGACAACGCCAAGACGGCCACGAGCCCCGAGCCCTTACCAAGCCTCGCCCAAAAGAGCTCTGAGGTGGATGCCCGCGAGGAATGATGCATTGGTAACAGCTGATGAGAATTCGCCTCCGACCACAGGCAAGCGGTCGAAAAGTTCTCGAAGGAACAAGCTCTGTCTGACCTCGCCGCCTACGGGAATCGAGAATAGCCCATTCACATCAGGCAGCCCATGTACCTCTGTGGCGAGCTCCAGCCGCACAGATCAGAACCTGCCGCGGATGCGGTCTCTCAACACAATAGCCACCAGACACTCGCCAACCGTAAATGGCCGATGGTTGAGGCGTAGAGGGCGTCCTTGCAAGAACGACATTGTCGCAACAGCATCGCCAGCCCATTCGAGTCCTGGGCTAACGGCAGCTGTCGAGAAGCAGTTTGGCAAATTGAGTACCCGTGGAGGTGATCAGGATGAAGAGAGTCGGTTCGAGCGTGACGTTTGCACGCCACAACAGGCAGATGAATCCAGCTGTATTCGAGGGACAAACCGAAGCTGGGACGCGCAGGTCATGGGCAGCAAGAAAATGGTGGACTTATTCCTGAGCAGTCGTCGGAAGCGTATCAAGGGTAGCAAGGCCGATACTGAGGGCGAGAACACCTCGATGGTTTTCCTGTGAACAACTCGGGATGACTAGACGTGGGATGGCGTTGAGATGGATTCTTTGGTCAAACGGATTAGACTAATGTGCCGAGCATATTTAGGGGGGGGGTCAAAGGGTAATGATGGCAGGGTATACCAAACAAACCGTTAACCCAATAATCCAGTATAATCATGTCGCGGATGTTGACGGCTGAAGTCAAGAGGACAGACTGGAATCATGGCTTGTAATCAGCCGGTGTGACGTGAACCTCCCATAGCTTGGCCAAGTCTTTTGGAAACGATTGCTTTCGCTCCTCGCTGACCCAGTGATTGTAGGCGTCATGGGTTGACTTCTCCGTCAGAAGACCGACAGCCGGACGCGGCTTGAGGGTCTCGAGAAAGGCAGCCGAAACGTCGACGTACTGGCGCAGGGCCTGTCGAACATCGAGGGTAGCCCCCGTGGTCCAGCTGAGGAGCCAGGGGAGGATGAGGGGCGCGTCGGAGACGCTCGGGTGGGAGGTGCCGAGGCTGGTGAAGAACCAGGCGGCGCCGGAGCGGGCGAGGACGGAACGAGCGAGGTCGCGAACGGTGTCGAAGTGTGGACGGCCGTGGAACAATGGGAGGTTCGAGGTTGAGGGGTCGCCGCGGGACCATGAGTCGGAGTGGATGATGAGAAGGGGCACGGCGGCGGCGTCGTTGAGGGGCCCGGATTGTTTTCCCGGGTCGAGGGCGATGCCGCCGGCGGGGGGTAAATGTTTTTTCTCAGACGAGGGCAAGGCTGATGATGAGGATGGTGCTGAGAAGGAGGATGGAAGGGATGAAGAGGAGGAGGAGGAGGGGGAGGAGGAAGAAGAAGAAAAGTTGAGGATACTAGGATCCAAGGCCTGCAACGCCCCCGTGGCACCGTACGAATGCCCGGCAAAGACGAGCCGTTCCAGGTCTAGACGGCCCTGCCAGTCCGATAGGAAGCGGCCCTCGCGGCGCGGGTTCTCTGCGTACACGCGGTGGCCGTGGCCGGCGTGGATGTCGTGAAGGACCTGCGCTGCCTCGCGCATCTCGGCGTCTCGAAAGGCGAGTTGATAACGCTTGAGGGCGGGCGTGTCGAGGGGCGGGTCGGCGGTGAGGTGGCGCTCTGCAAAGTGCAGCACTCGACGGTCTCGATTTTCCGTCTTCTCTTCCTCCTCCTTCTCGTCCTTGGCCTTCTTCTTGTTGTCTCGCGTGAGCTCTCCGGACGCGCTGCTGCGTCGTCGTCGTCGACGGACCATGGTCCCCGGACAGCTCCCGTCGCGGTGCTCCAAGGCAGCAACGACGTACCCCCTGCTGGCCAGCTCGCCCAGGTACCGCGTGTAGTCTGTGCGCGAGCTGGCCATGCCGTGCGAGAAGACGACGACGGGGAGCCGGTGCGGGCCCGAGGATGCGGGTAGCAAGGGGTGGTCGACGGCGGCGGGGATGCGGAGGGATCCGGCAATGGCCCAGAGGGCGAGGGTGAAGAGGGAGCGGAAGGGGAGGTAGTCGACGCGTGCGAAGCGAGCGTATCCGGCGGCGGTGAGACTGAGTGGCCGGTCGAACCAGCGATGCTGCTCCGGCTCCGGCTCCGGCTCTTGTCCGGCGGCAGTCGTGGTAGAGGTGATGGGAGGAGGAGGAGGAGACCGGGAGATTGGGTAGTACAGCGAAAACAGGACCGTGTGCATCTCAAACGGATCCCGCTCCGGTTCAGAACGCAGACGCACGCGAGCGTCGGTGACAATCCTTCGCGGCGACCCGGCCACGGTGCGCTCAATGTCCATCAGACCGACTGCCCAGGGGCCAGAGTACTCCGCCGGCAGGGGGTTTGCGAGCAGCGGGACGCCACGCAGGGCGCATGTCGCTGCGTACAGCCCCGCGACGGCGCAGAGCGCGATGCGCCATGACTTGAGAAGCCCGAGGGCGAGGGGAGACGCGCGACGGAGGATAGATAGTGTTGTTTTTGCGAGGAGGATGGGGATGTGCCATGGGGATGATGATGACGAGGGACGACTGTCCGAGAGCCAGCGCGGAGGCGGATGGTGATGGTGGTGGTGAGGGGAAGCGGCGAGGGGAGAGTCTGGCTCCCATGCGTCTGACGAGGATATGGAGGCGTTGTCGTCTTGGGTGAAGTTCGTCCGGGAGTGTGTCGAGTCAGAGTCCGAGTCGAGCGAGGTGAGGCGCACGAGCTCGACGTCTTCCCGCCGCATGGCTGCTCGATGATTGTGCCCTTGTAACTTCGAGTATACGTGTATATATCACACAATCTCTGTGAGTTTTCTGAGAAAAGCAGACTCTTTCTGTTGATGAAGACGTGGTGTAAAGAATCACGTTCGACGTCGATGAGGCTGCGTGAGCGATGACGCAAGGGACTTGGTTCAACAAGACACACGCCCGGGTGACGATACCGCCTTGAACTTGTGCCCGTCGGTCGCCTAGCGCTATTAGAGGGTTGAAAAGAAATTGCATCGAAATTCAGTTCTTGCCCATCATGTCCCGACTCGCAGTTGGCCTGAGGTCTTGGGTACAGTATAGAGCTCGAGGTTGCGTGAACGTCGTTTACGGGCAGGCGGCGACGGAACGGACCCGCCCCCGGATTCCGGCATTGCGAGTCCCCCCCACGGGTCCCGCCTTTTTGCTCCGCCAGCCGCCATATCGGGTGGGCTTCTTCAAATAAGGCTTGTGGCTCTGGGCCTACCCTATAGAAGTAAGCGCTCACATAAAATTCGCGATGAAAGTACGCTGGCGATCGTTGGAGTCTGGTATTAGGATGAGCGTCGATTCCGAAACCTCATGTTTTTATTCTTGGCGGAATAGGCATGTTAGATAGATCTGTCAGTATGAGAGAGGGCTATGGATTGTTACGCTCTGTGCCTGTGGTGAGTGCAATGCCAACGTGTGAAGCATCTCACTTTGTATGACTGAAAGAGACGTTCTGTGCAATGGATACGCTTGGTCCCTTTAGCCGTTCAAGGGGATCCAGACGCAAACCGTGGCTATTCAGTCTCACGTCGCCAACGATGCATCCGATAGGAAAAAGCTACAAAGTAAATCTTCACACTCGCCTTGCAGTACGTAGGCCATGGCTTTCCGTTGATGATTCTTAGCGAGACACGTCGTCGAGCCGCCATTCCCAAAGTAGAGTAGCAAAAGGGTGGATGACGATTCACGTCCAAAGCAAAGCTTTACGCGGCAAGTAAAGAAGCTTGAAGTGCTCCGTTACCCGAGCTTGAGCTTTAATCTACAGCGCCTGTACAACTCACATACTGTACCTTGGTAAGTGCACGGCATTCGGATGTGCTCGGTCCAAGACGTCCCGATTGACGGACACGGCCGGAGAGTGAATCGGTAGGGGATAAGTGTCAAATGCCCCGTGCCATGCGAATCCCCCGTGCCATGCGAATCCGCGTCAACGAGCAGCTAGAGGGGCCGTCGCGGAGCATGGCGATTCGGCGGCTCGGCTTGGACCATGCGGCATATGCATGCAGTGGACGCGCCCGAGCTGTGCAGATGAGACCGACTGGAAGGTTCGCGTCATCTGACGATGCATGCTTTGCGGCTGATGTGTTCGCATCGAACTCCACGGCGGCCAGAAGCGTAATGTACGCTGTTGAATAAATGCATCTCACTGCCTCAAAGAACGTTCATCAGTCGAGCATCACATCTGCGTCACTTCGAGGCCGAGTTGCCAGCCTTGGCTCAAAGAATTCCGGGCATCGCCTTGCTTGCGCTGTGAAACCCGAGGTGCGTCGACCTTCCAAGTAGAGGCGAGAACGAGACAAGGTCGAGACGCGAGTGACGTCTTGTCACAAGGATGGCCGGCTTAAGCAAACCAAAAGCCGGGACACCTTTCTCGACTTGTATTTTAGCCAGACGGCCGGCTGACTTTCCTCGACTCAAGAGGCAAGCTGCCTGGGGAACCCAACGCGGGCAGCGTAGTGTAGGGCTCGTCAGCCCAACACGACGCAGGGTGCATACTGTAGGGCCGAAGACGGGGGGGAGCGACAAGCGAGCGAGGCCGGCGGCCTTGAGGGGTTAAATGATGGGATCGTTCGAAAAGAAGCAGCGTGGCGCTAAAGCCGCCCAACGAGGGAGGTGTGTTGGCGAAGGTCTTGCAACGGCCGAAATTTGAAACTCCACTCCAGCGCCGAGCGAGCCACAGGGGTCAAGAGGGCCCCGACCGACTACAGTAAGTAAAGTTACGGTACAGTATCGTACAGTACAGTAATGAGCTGACTGGACGGGCGGCAAAGGGCCAAGACGAAATGACGTCCTGGCGCAGAAACAGTGCGGCGAGACGGGATGGCATATCGGCGAGGAGGCGAGCGGCAGGTTTAGTGACTTTGCGATGCTGTTTGCACGAGTAGTCCTCGTAGGCCTTGTACATAGGAAGAGTGAATCTCCGACTCAATCTCGAAGCTTCTAGAGTGACGCTTTGGATGAGCTCCTCGAGATGATGGACAGGGTTCGCGTGGCCATATGCATGCTGGTGGTGATGGTGTCGAGGCATCCGGCTGAATCAGGGTCCGAGTGAAGATGACGAGATGTCCGGTCAGCTAGACAGTGCGATTTCTTTCGGATTCCTGTAGCGTCGCGTGGCCGAGGGTATCCTTGAGGCTCAAACCATCATTGCGAGAAAAAGTGCCTCTTGATCATGTCGACCGTGATGATTGACAACAAAGACTGTCAATCGCGCAGCAGACGGCCGGAAAGGGTCAGACCCCTGGACCCAGCTCTTTGTTTGCAACTCGGGCAGTGGGTGCCCTGGTTGATACCCGGAGGCAGTCCCCGTTTTCTATTGTTAGATAAAACGCAATTCGCGTCCCGTCGCAGCGCCGAGTAGCACAAATGCCGATCTGCCCCCAAGCGCAAACCTTGAAAGCTGGAGAGGACGTCCGCTGGACGCTCTGTACCTGGCCGAACAACAATGCCTAGGGCGCCAGTCCCTTCGTCCAAAGCCTGCAGAGCGAGCACAAGCCTGTGCCAAGATGGGTGATTGCCAATTACCTACCAAGTCGGGAACGGTCTCGTCGGATCGAGGCGTCGGCTTTCGGGGTCTTCCGCAAGTGGTTCACCTCTTGTCTTTTGTGGGCAGGTACTGTAGATAAGCGGCAGGTCGTGCATGGCATCATCTCGTGCGCAGCAGTCGTCTGCAGCCGTGAGCTGGAGTCAGACCCTCGAGGACGCCATGTCGAGCATCCAGCATTGGAATCAGGCAATGGGGCGTCGCGAGGTGGTGAGTCGTCCTTGGTCTCGGGTCACACGAGTTCGGGGGGCGACACTGTAAGTACGTGTTCAGTGTGGAGACTGAAATAGTCTGGCACAATGCTCGATGCTCGATGCTCTCTGCGAGACGGTCTTTGTTGGCAGTTCAGCCGTGATAAAGTCGTTAGAGAAGCAGACAAAACGGAGGAGGGAAACGACGATGAGGACTGAGGCATCGATAGCTCATGCTTCTAATGCCAGGTCAATTGTGCTCGGCACAGTATTAATCTACGGAAACACTGTGTAATGCTAATGTCCTCTGCAGGCTGCATCGGCACAATTGTATCGGCACAAAACAGCATCGAAACGATGACAGCACGGCAAGGGGAAACACTGAAGAAAACATGGCTCTGAGATTTCTTCTAGCTTTGCGTCTGCGTGTCATCTGCTGCAGACTTTAAGACGATGCGCAAAGCAACCTTCAAATTTGATCGTCGTGTTCGGGGCTGGGAAAGTCGCTGGAAAATGCCCGTGTAAAAGCTGCATGTATCGAGTACTTCGTATTTCTTGCCGAACACCGACTTTGGAGTGGTGATGTGTCTGGCGCTGCGCATACCTCGCGGCGGCGTCCTACACCAGCAAGGCACGCAAAGATCCACAGAGAAGGAACAGTAAGGCGTAGCTGCTGGCCGACTTGGCAATTGCCGCGCATGCTCTCTTCGGGGGGGGGCTTCATTTCCAACCCGGAGCCAACCAGAGAGGTTCAACCAGAGAGGTTGGGCTTGGTGTTGAACCTCGCTGAGTGAGAGATCTGGACATGGCGGGAGCAAATGTCACGAAGACTTGACTACTTTCGTACTTGATTGAGCGGAAGGGACACAGTGCTGGCGTCATCTCGCGTGCGTCGAGAATAGCGACTACCGTAAGTCTGCAGCAGATGCTACTTTCTGTCAACAGTCCGAGCTGAGGGTGAAAAACTACTGTAGGTAAGGAGGCATCATCAGTCTACGCAAACCTGTCCTGTAGCTCAAAGCACCTCGTTTATCCTTCACTTTCGCACGCATTCGACGTCTTGAAAATTTATTCAAATTCTCGGGAACCCAAGCACAGTGCCTTAGGCAGGTAGTTTGCCCAGCCACACTCGGGTTCATGGCTCGTACAGTGTGGAACAGTGTCCGTCCACCATTCCCGCGCTCCCTCGCCCGATTCAGGCGGGCCTGCCAATCCTGGCCCCCAAGTCTTCGCTGCGGCTGACCACCAATACCACCTCCACTGCCACCACTGCCACCAAACCACTCCCCGGTGCGTCCACTAATCAGAACGTATCCAACGCGCTTGCACCGCGGGCACTGTCCTGTCCTGTCCTGTCCTGTCCTGCCCTGCCCTGCCTGCCTGCCAAAGGCAAGAATTAACAATAGGGGGGTTGCCTTGTAACCTTGGCCACCTGAGGTATCCAGCCCCATTCAATCAATCAATCATCTTGTCCTCCTCCAGTCTTTTTTTTTCTCTCGCTCTCTCCTTTCCACCGGTTCCACTCCACCTCCCACCCTGGAAATTTCTCCTCCACACCCCCCGGCTCCCGACAAACCCACGATCTCGCCTCGGTCCCTCGCTTTTCTCTCTCCCTCCCCCCTTCCAACTGATCCGAGTCCTCTCTTCCAGCTACCTGCCTCTCCTGCCTCTCTGCCGGGCACTCGCAAAGAACCAGGCTCCAGGCTCCTGCTCTTCCCCACAAAGCGACTTGATCGTATCGCCGCCTGATAACCTCGGGGATCCTTTTTTCTTCTCACGCTTTGTCGCGTCTCTTCACTGCTTGCGCGGCTGTGGCGTTACGCTCGTATTCTATCCCATCTCGGCGTCTTCTGCAAACTCGCGCAACATCCGCCTAGACATTCGGACTTTTCAATCTCGACATCGACGTCACCGAGCGCGCCTCGTCGCAGGCTGATTTTTGCCTGAGAGAAGAAAGGGTCAGTCAGTTTCAATCTACAAGCTTGTTCATTGTCCGTCTTTCGGCTCTTTGCGCGCCTATTGCGCAACTCCGTGTGACGTTCCATTTGCGTTGCCAAGGGCCAACATGGCGCATCCCGACCTGATGAGGAGGAGCCTTTGCCCCCATTTTCTTGGCCGTCCAATCTGCCTCGACCCGCTGCCCCCTGTCTTCTCCCCTCCTATGCCTGGCCACGAATCTTTTAGCCTCCTAAATATCCTCAAGCTGACCTCGGCTTCAACATAGCTGTCTAGACTCCTCTCCGACTCCCGTCATTCCCACCGAGAGCCTTTCGAGAGTAGCCATGTCCTACTATGACAATCCGCAGTGGTCTGGCCCGGCCCAAAACAACTGGGAGCACCAAGGAACGGCCACGCCCGCGCGCACCGGTTCGTCGCGACTTTGGTCAATTTGTCCGACTATCAGAGGCTGACTCCAGCTTAGCAGGTGCCAGCGGACCGCAGCCGCAAGATGACTATGCCTTTTCGTACCAATTTGATGGTAAGTCGTCTGGCGGTGTAAACATGGCCTCTTCACGTCACCTCTTTGCCGAGATCGCCAAGTTTGACCCTGCGGTCTGCCGCTGCTCGGAGCCAGAAAGACGTCGGCGTCACCACCGTAGATATAATCCTTGACGCTAACTCCTTGCGCCACAGAAGTCGATCGTGCCTACGAAAATTTGCAAAAGTCTGGCAAGGGCTACGGAATGGGCGGACGTCGTGAGTGACCCAGCACTGGCTGTTGAGAGCGGCCACGAACGCCCAAAATGAGCCCTGCTGACCTTCAGGCCCCGTCGCACGACCAGATCTCCGCAACCCCCACGGAAGCGGGCCACGCACCCACCAGATGAACAACTTCGACGACGCCCGTGGACCGCAGGGACCCAACCTGCACAACTTCTACGCCGCCCAGCGTCATCAGCCTTCGCGAGGTACCAACGAGGCAGAGCAGTTCATGCAGACAAAGAGAAGGATGGCGGCTCAGCGGGAACGAGAGCTGCGTAACCGCCACACTGAGCAGCAATACCAACGAAGTAGGCCACCCTCTACAGTATAGCACTCTCCTGTCGCGAGCAAGGATACCCCCAAATAGAACAAAAGACAAAAGAATCGGTACGGCGCTGGCCGCAGTCGTGGATGACCAACAACAGCTGCCCGCGCGTCATGTTGTCTATACAGATCTGTGTTGGCTGCTGGCGATGCTCGCCCTTTGGGTCTCCTTTTCTTGCAGTGCATCTGCACCTGTGTGCGACCGTTGGATACTTGGAACCTGAGCTAACCGTTCTCTCCAACGTAGACGACTTGGCTGAGCCCTCCCAGCACAGCAATAAGCACATGTCTGAAGAGGAGACGCGCGAGCTCATCGCCCGTCAGCGCAGCGCCCTTTACGGAGAGGGCCCCTTTGCCGACAAGAGTAGCTACGTTGATGAATCGGGAAATATCCGACCGGGCGCTCCTCGGCCCAGCGGCCCCTCGAGCCTTCGCGGCCCTTCTCCCCTGACGTTTGAAGGCATTGGCCGGACGCCATCGATTGCGGACGGCGCCACCCCGGCCTCTGCCAGCGAGCATAACCTCCCAGCCGATCCGAGCCCGCGCCCGCAGAGTACAACGAGTCCGCAGGCCGCAGGACCCGCCAGCAAGGTCTTTGAGAATACCGTCGGGTCGCAGAGTCGCACCAGCACGTCGAGCCCCGCGAGCGCTTCTCCACCCCGAGACATGGCTCCCGGATCCAAGTCCGGTCAGGCCGGAGCTACGGTTGCGCCCATTGGCACTCGCCCCTCCGGGACCCCTACGGCGAACACGACGGGGAAACGCTCGACCACCCCGCTGGCCTCCCCGAGCGGCTGGGGACGTGGCAATGGCGTCTGGGGTCAGTCGTCCGGCCTCGGTGCCCAAGCCAGCGTCTGGGGATAGAGTTACCCATTTGATTTTTGGCGAGGCAAACCGAGCCTTGGCTGTCGCACCAATGGTTCTGCATGGAAAGGCGCACAAACTTGTAGGGTCGACGACAGCATTGACGGATGTGACAAGGCACTTACAGCATGCGGCAACTACGGAGAGACTGTCCTCTGCCAAGCGGTGTTTGGTTGACTTGGTTGTTTGATGTTTTCTCTGATACGTCTACCTTGCGAGACGTTTATCGCGGCATTCCTGGGCTGATGGCGACAAAACAACATGCGAATAGGGATCGGAGATTCGGAAGAGGTTGCTTTTGATATACCACGGGCTCGGAATCGGCTGTTTAGGTGCATGGAATTTTGCGTTTGGTTTGGGCAGACACGACGGACATGGGCAGTGTTTCCCGCTTGGGCATTCTTTGACAGGGATCGAGTTGCGCTGTATCCCTTTACGGCGTATGTCACGGTCAGGGTTTCCGGCATACGTGATGGGCTACAGGAACGAAACTGGGCCGCAGGGCTCGTCACCAACTCAAAGTTGGGCACTAGTATGACGGACGATACGGGCGAAGACGGAGTGGGCTCGAGGTGAGCGGCTCAGCAGGCAGCATATCTGGAGCGATGCAGTGCGCACAAGACCGACCGACTGCGGGTTCGGGTTTCGACGACGCATCCTCGTCGGCGATTCGAAACTCGAATGGCCACCGTACCACCGAATCAAGAAGGAAACATTACTGAAAACAGAATACGCAACGGGTGCTTGGGTTACGGGGAGTCTTTTTTTTCTTCTCATCTTCTTTTCCACACTGGAGCAGTCTGTTTGCTTGGGTTCAAGGGGGTTTTCACGAGGGGGTTCGTCATGGGTCTTTGGGTTTTGTGTCTTTTACGGGCATCTCCTTTCGTACCGGTCGGGATCTGTTTGGAGTTTGTCTCTTCCTTTTCTTCTCCCTTTTCCTCTTACTCACTCTGCTACTGAGGAAAGCAAGTCATAACTTTCTTTCCTATCTTGTGAGGTGAGGGTTTAAAAACACTTGAACACAACAAACGAATGGCGGGGGATAATGAGACCTGGGGTTGTGTTTTCTCTTTTTTGGGCTCTTGAGGTGCGAAAGGTGGGCAAATGCGGGAATCCGCATACAGACAAAAAGAATACGCCCGAGGGACACGGAATTATGGGGAAACAATCTGGCCAGAGAGCCCTGTGTGATGGGGGGGAAAGGAAGGGGAAGGGAGGGAGTTGTGTGATTTTATAATAAGACTGGCTTGTCCTGGGAGACCTGACTGGATTTGTGAGATTTGCTTGCTTGTGCGTGAAGTTGTCGAACTGGCGTCTTGAAAGTCTTGGACCTCTCAATGTCATATTCCAAGCCCGGCATCAACATGAAGCGATTTGATATTACACCAATTCGTATGTGATGCGCACGATACTGTAGGTGCGTATGACTGACTATACGACTAGGATCACATCATTTGTATATTCTCATAAAGCATACATCTATTCGCCTCCCTACCCAAAGGAACGCCGAATGCCCAAATGTTTTTTGTTGTTTGATACATGTGCATGCTCCTTCTCGCCAAGTCGTAATTGTACAGGCACAGATGCAGATGCAGATACATATACATGGAGAGATGGATGCTGTGCTCTCGCGGGATACTGTACGATGAGAAGAAACGAAAGACGAGATTGACGACCGACGCTCACGCGACCAACAGCCGTATCCCCTCGTCGAGGTCCATGACATCGTCGGCCCTCAGCGCCTTGCCGCCCCATACGACGGTGCCACGGCCGTCGACGGCAAAGGCGCCGGCCTCTTGCCACTTATTCCCAAGCACGTTGGACGCGCCATCGTCGTCGTCACCGCCAGCGGCGTCAATCGTGGAAGGCGAGGCGCCGACGGGGGCGGCACGGGCGGACTGAACGCCGCCGCGGCGCTGGACGGCCTCGGCAACCTTTTCACCCAGCCAGCCCTTCTCACGCCAGCCCTGGACCTGGGTGGTCGGGTTGAACAGGTGCCAGACGCCGGCGACGCCGAGGCCCCAGGCGGCGTAGACGGAGCGGTCCTCGTCGATGACGACCGACACGTTCCAGGCGCCGCCGAGCAGATCAATCCACTTGCGCGTGGCCTGGGCCGACGAGTGCGAGACGGCGATGCAGGTAACGGAGCCCGAGTGGCGGTTGGCGAGGGTGCGGAGGTTGAGAAAGGTCTTTTGCGCGACTGGCAGGGGGGGGGGGGCAATGTCAGTCATTCATCACTAGGTCTTTCGCATCTCCATCCGGACGAGTGGGAAGGGGAAGGGGCGGAAGAGTATCGTACAGGCGCAGCCGACGCAGCGGAGAAAGACGACGAGGACGCGCCGGCCGCCGCCGACCTGGAGCTTGCGGTCGCGGTCGCGGGGCGCAACGTCGCCTATCTGGGGCACGCGGCCGACATCGACGGGGGGCGGTACGGGATTGAGCCAGGGATGGACCGTCAGCGGCAGCGACTTGAAGGACATCCAGCCCGACCATCCGGCGCCGCTGTCGTCGTCTCCATAGTCGACACTGCCGTCCGGTCGCTTCTTGGTCAGCTTAGACGAGGACGAGGACGAGGAGCCAAAGTCGAGAGCGTTGCTGGGCAGGCCGGCCTTTTTCAGGGCAATCTTGGTGGTTAGGCTCGAGAACATGGTGCTTCCTAGCTGACGATCCCGGGCTGGGAAGGAGGGTGCATAATCCAACCAGCAAAAGGGTCAAGGAAGACGGAGATTGAGAGGAGGAGGACCAAAGGGGAAGGGGGTGTGCGATTTGGCAAGCGAGGAAGAAGCCGGCTGGTGGAGTCACGAATGGAGGAGGTAATGAACGAAGTAATGGGGAACTGATTAGATAGACTGCCAGTAAAAGGGGCAGAATAGACTTGCTCAGATAGACCGGGCCAGGGGAAGGAAGAAAGAAGCGGGAGACATGGGGGCGGCTCTGGCAGGACCCTGAGGCTGAGACACGAGGCGTTTGGACCCCCTGGGCCGGAAACACCCCGTGGCGGCGGGGGCTCCCGCTGAAGCCCATTGAATATTTCTTTTCCCAAAGGTCTTGTGCGGATTGCCGGAATTAGCACAGCATGAGCAAATTGGAAGGAAGACAAGGCAAGGGGGGCCAACAGAAAAGGGGGGCTTGAGCGAATTGGTTGCCGGTCTGAACAAGGCTGAGAGGAGGCGCCGAGAGGTCACGGAAAAGGGGTGGGAAACGATTGGGACGAATAGGTATAGGAATGAGTTGAGCGGGTCTCCCGGACAAGGGAAAGAGAGAGCGAACCGTGATTGGTGGAATGCGCAAAGAGTTTCGACGACGTCAAAGCAGAGTCTCAGCCTCATGACTTCAGTGTTCGCTTCCCTTGCTCAAAGCCTCGGCCAACAGAGTAGTTATAACGCAAGACCTGCGACAATCGAGCAATGCCCGCCTTTCGAGAAATTGAGATTGACAGTGCAAGGTCAACGTCCGATGGAGCATGACTGGCCAAGTCGAAAGATTGCAGAGCCATCTAGGCTCTACCTGTCTGAAGGTGTCCGAGGGGGTGACAGCAGTCACAAGCCTCACAGATAAGAAATGAACTTCCAGACCGGCACCTGCAGCCAGTCATCTGGAATCTGAATGACTCCACTTGTCGATTCGCCGTATGTTCCAAGTATCTCGCCCGAGGCAGGGGGCGTGCTGTTATGTCGAGATGATGCAGCCGGAAAGTTTCGTTGGCGAAGCCGGACTGTCGGCGCAAACCGTGTTGGGCGCGCGTCCGCAAAGCTGGCTCTTCGCCAGTGCCACAGTAGATGTCCTCCCTTCTATGCTGTCGATGGCGACATGATTCCTTCGGCGGTGTCGCCGAGGAAACGCCCGCTCGTCCTGGCTGACACTGAAAGAGCGTCGGCCGCGGAACTGGTGGCCTTCCTCGACGGCCGGGCGAGTAAACATGATGAGTGTCGAAATGCTGTTTACGACATGGTTGCCAGTGACGTTCATAGAGACGAGAGGAGTTCGACAAGATCCTCCGCGGAGTAACTCATCTGCGCATCTGGCCATTCGACTCGGCAAGTCTATCGAGTGTCACGCAAGACTCAGTCACACGCACGCACGCAGCACATTCGGTCCCTTCCACTCCACCTCCCAGTTCCAGGCCCATCCCGGACAGCCAACTAGAGAGGCGGCGGACTTGTCAGACGTCAACCTTGTTGTTAATAGTCCACACCGTTGACGGAGAATGACGAGACGAGAGCGACTTGTAGTACCGCCTCCCAAACCGGGGCCATGATAGCGCGACGGCGATTCCCCTGGAGAACCGATCCGGATTTTGTATAAAGGTATGCCTCTTGAGTATGTTCCTAGCTCTTGCAGTCGTCTTTTCTCCCCCCTCGCCAAGGCTCAGGCCTGCCTCAGATCGATCGTCTTCACGTCCGCAATCCTTTCGTCCACGATTTACTCCGACAGGACACGCGCCGCTATCCGCACAGTCGCTGGCCTACCTTAGTTCCCCGTCAGGGTACTTCCAAGACCAAGACCATTCGTCAGCTTAACGGCCACTCAGACTCAGGATGTTCTTTTCCTTTCATATCTTGGCAGCAGCATCGCTGTTCTTTGTCGCCTCCAACGGACATGCAACCCGGCAATTCGAACAGACCAGCTCGACCTGGTTCGACGTGGTGCAGGACATCATACATACCAGATGTGAGGATAACTATTCGGTCTATCAGCAGCAGACCCCCCTCAACAGTTCCAGCAAGGAAGTCGTCACAATCCTCGTCAACTGTGTCCTCACACATATGAGTGACTTCCACAAGGCCAATATGGCTGCGAGCGCTGTAGTACTCGGCTCCGCGCCCCTCGTGCTTCAGTCATTGGGGAGCACGACGGCCGAGACGGCCCTGCTGGGACTTCGCCGGCCCATTCTCTCCTTTCTCCTTGCCGCCGGCAGCCCTGCCGTCGCCACTCTCAAGGGCAGCGAGTTCATCGAGATGTTAGCCCGGTTTGTGCGAGGCGGCGAGACGCGCAAAATCGGTCTCCCGGGCTTTCACTGGCACAGCGTGCACTTGGGTCTGCGCCCCGTCATCAGTATGGTCGAGTATCTCCTCGTCGGCGCGGCCGCGGCGAACGTCGTCCTGCAAGCCTATCAGCTCGGCATCAACGCTATTGTTGTCTTCGTTCCGACCATAACCTGGCTGCCGTCGCTTTGGACGCTTATCGCCGTTCTCATACACGCCGGCGGCACGATAGCCCTGCATCTCCGCGTCCGCGTCTCCGTGCCCAAGGTTGAAGGACAGCGCAAGGCCGGCATCTTGGCCTATATCCCTGACGAGGTCATCCCATCGGCCTTTCAGAAGCCGAGCCATCTAGTCTGGCGGCGCGAGCATGCAGCCTTCTACGCCTTTAGCTGGCTCCTCAGCGTCTGCACCGTTGCTCATGTCGTCTTCGGTACCCTCATCTTCTCCAGCCTGCTCTTCTTTAGTGTCCGCGATGCGACAAAGGTCGTCGCCCGGTATGCCGGGAGCGCCATTATATGTCGCGCTGTCGTGCGTTTCGAGCTTGCTGGCCTAACCGAGGCTACAACCTATGATGACGACACAGTTACTGCCTGTCCTCCCATGGTGGACGGCGACGAAATTTCCCTCGTGCAAGCGAAACAAGCCGAAGAGGCTTCGCAGCACGCACCTGTCCATCAGTACCGCTGACAGTTCTCGTGGAAGATTGGACGAATCGAATTGGTCTCTGGGTACGCTGGCAAGTAAGAATATCATGTCATCAGTTGCTCGAGCCATGGTCGACGTCAACATTTTCTCCCAGACGTCAGCCCTGTTTCTGACGCCGGCGCCGCCATCTGCATGCATGACCAGACCACCATAATAGACAGTATTGAGGAACACGACTCATGTTGGTTCAGTTCGTTGCCTGAATTCGTTGTATGACGGTCGGTTCATTCTCTTCGGCAATCACATCCTTGCAGCCTGCTATCCGTGACAAAATCGGCCGTTGCCGACGCTTGACGAGTTCGATGACCCTCTAATATGCCTGTCATCGGGTCGCTATATCGGCTACCTGGAGTCCGACTCGGCGAGCCGTCACCGGCTATCGCGGAGCACTCCAAGAGCCGCAGATGTCACTTGAGACACGTCACATCGACGAAAGCTCAGGTCTTGCTGTACAGTACTTCGTGCATGTGCCAGTGTGCAGAATACGGACATAGTACAGACGTCGAGCTTGACATATTTAGTGTTCCGTGCTGTATGAATGGGCCGAGTGCAGTACAGTACGCCAGTACGGTGTTCCCGCCCAAACAAGCCCTGTGCAATACGGCCTTCAGTAAGTGAGGCTCGAAGCCAAGGCTGCGAGGGCCACCGTGTATGCTCCCGCCTTTGCAACTCGTCAGCTTGAAGTCAGGATGCCGCAGATATAGAGAATCGAGGCTTAGCACGAGACGTATTTGTACCAACCCGGTTTTGCGTCGGGCGTTCATGTCAAATCTCCAGCTTCCCGCCCACGGCGACCAAGCTTAGCAGATGGAACAGACCGGGTATGTCCGAGGCTGTCGAGGCGTATTGATCCAGGGAAAGAGGCTGCTTCAGTGGCGTTTTCTACATCTGAAGCAGGGATTCCATGGACGAGATCACAAGGCGAGAGACAGAGCAGGGATCCTATTTTCTCCAGGAGAGACAAGGCGGATATCATGGGACTTTGCCTTCTCTGCCTCTGAAGGGACGGTCGTGCCGGCGAGATGCGACTTCTGACGGGTGCTGCATCTGTAGATTATCTGGCCAACGCCAAAGATTCTATTTATAACACGTCCATCTCGGGTTATCGACTGTCCGGGGTTCGTCGACAGCCGGTCCTCGTCGAACGCATCAGCAATGCCCTTGATCCCCTTTTGAGAATGGCATCATGAAGCGCTTGTGGTGAAAAGGGACAAGGGGGTAAGGGGTGGCGCAAATAGCCCTCAGCCGCTGATGACCGGCTTGTCCTCGAAGCGAGGTGTCCCAAAGCGCCTTTGCGTCTCATACCACTACCGTATACAAAATGCGCGGTCATCACGGCTCAAGGGCCGGCCGTCCGAACAGCTAGTAAGCCCGAACCCGAGCCAGTGTTGACGGGCTTGCGGATCTCAGCCAAGAAGTAACTTAGCCCTTCCTGTGCCGATTGCATGATGCGAATGAAAACGGTGCACATCTCAGAAACGTTTGGGTTCTGCATAATGAAACGGCCTGTTGATGCTTGCATGCATGCTGACCGGGGCCTCTGCCGTGCAGCGAAGTTGAGTTTCATGAATCATTTCCCGGGCCGGCGGCTCGAAATTTCCTGTCCGGGCGGGCCAGCTGGCTCATGTCTGCAACGCCTCCGCCGTTGCTCGCTCGGCCAGTGGTTGAATTAGCGGCCTGTGTCATCCATCACCGATCAGATAACCAACGCTGGTGGAAAGGGTAAGTTATTTCAGTGTTGCTGGCTGAGCTGGGTCTCTATTCTGGAAGGCGCAGATGTAGGCGTTTCGGACCATGTGCTATCGCCCAGACGACACGACGTTGGCTGACAAGCTGCTGCCTGCAGACGGATGAATGACGGACAATACTAGGCCTAGGTAGCTGAAGCAAATGAATGCGCCATCATTGGATCACGCTGGCTGGCAGCGTCTGTTTTGAATGCAACGATAGCCTGCCCGTCCTAATTTGCGTAGCCGATTTGGACTATTGCTGGCCCATTCAACTAATATCAGCTAAAGCGTTGATTTCTTCACGGACTTATCGTGGTCGAACTTGGCACATTAGAATCAAACGAGACCTCATCAGGTCGATCAACGCTGGCAGACGTCTGGGATGCTGCGAATATGCACGCGGAAGGAACCGATGTAGCGCAAACCATTGCCCACGATCGGTTGCTGATAGTGGTTTCTGTTAGGGAACGGCTGCCCATTCGCGCGACGGCGTCTTGTTACGGGCCTGGCGAGGCGAACGCAGGCGTTTGCTCAGGGCATCGGAAGAGCACCGGGGGAACATGGGTCCACATGCTCGCTCGAGGCTGAAGGCGAGACCCTTGACTGAGATGGGATGAAACGCCTATCTGCCGATCAGCGTGGACGTCGCGTCTTGGCTCTTGTCGAAGTACGAGCACCGGGCCTGCTGCCTTGTCATTGCACAACTCCCTTGTTTTCGGACGCTTGATTCTGAATGCCGTGCTAGGTTTGAGATTAGTGTCGCTCCTGATCGATTGGGCGACTTGCACTGGGGAAAAGATGGCAGAGTGTCGAAGCATGTTGTGAGCAATTCCGCATGCCAACTTTTACGCCACGTATCACGCCGCTTCAGGCTGGCGAGCATTGGATCGAGGCAGGGCCAGCGCAGCACAAGGTCCTTCCAAAGCGATTTGCCCGTGACTATCTTTGGTGGATGATGGACACGAGTTTTCGTCATTTGTCTCTAGATGGGACGACCAGTGTGCCTCTTGGGCGAGCCGTCGTAAAGTAGCGGCTCCGCATTGTCACGGACTTTAGGCCACCCGCTCGCTTTGCGGGACCTTGAGGCGTCTCGCATGAAGTGCCAGTCCTGATTCTGCGCGACAGCCGGTGGGAACAATAGCCAGGGAGGGCGCTGCACATTCGCTGGCAATTGAACCCGGACCCAACATTGCTTGCGCTGGAGTCTGAACTAGAGTCTTCCTTGATTCACGGAATTCGTGCTTATCACATCCGAAGGTTGTAAGCAAACCCCCGTTGAAGCAATAGCGGTGGTGAGCAAGATGGACTCCAATCGTGCTAGTTGGTGTTACCAGTGATGCGAGGTAATGACTTTGCAACCTTTGTCGTCAGCTTTGGCGTTCATTGCTGCATTCGTGAGGCACTAACTCCGACGCGTGCACAATCTACATCAGACGAAACGCGAAGCAGGGGTTCGGATAGGGGACCTTGTGCTTCTGAGAATCCCGACTGTAAAGCAATCAGCGGCAACAGGTCTTGTTCTGTATTGACGTTGAAGGAGCAACATTCGAAGTCAAGTGACTAACATGTCCACTTTCGGACAGGTCGTTCGACTTTGTTTGAAGAACATGAGCCGACTAGCAAGCTCATCAATGACACTGAATTCGTACCGAATACTGTGCGGTTGGCGTCCTTTTCGGCGAACTGTACAGTGTGCGCCCACGATATCATAGGTACATATGAGGAAGGGACAACGGAGTCAAGACTCAGGGCCACTGGGAAGGTGCTTTGCTGCCCCTCGCTACGAGAAGAGGCAGTGGGACGGTAGCGCCTGGAAAGGCAGGCAGGTCAACCGATCGGGCAGGCCCATTGTGACGATGACGCCTGCTTCCTTCCCAAAATGGTAACTTGGAGTTGGTAGGTGCGTGTAAATTCATGTCAGCTTCCCTCCAGTTCCTCGTTCAAGGCCGAATACAGTGTACAGACGGTGTGGAAAGCCCTCCAAAGTATCAAGAGTGTGGGACAAGGGGTGCGGTGCCTGATGCACACCTCAAGTTTCCTGCCACGAGAAGTGATGTTTTTGAAATCCGTGATGAGATTGGACTCGGCTCTTCTACTATTGCGTGAATATATCATTGTCAGCACCTGCGCATGCTCGATGTAATTCACCGTGGATAGATCACGGACGAACTCCAAGTAACGGCAGAACGGGTATCATGAGCACGCTCGGAAGATTAGAGGATTGAAGAAGCTGGATTGAAAATGTGAGTACACTTTTGACGACGCAAAGAAACGCTCCGACCGGTTTCCAGGCGCAGGGCCACGTTGTTGTGATGTTGACCAGGATCTACCACAGTAGTGATTTCCGACCCGGCTTCTACCTGAGTCTCGACTGCATCAGCTGTGGTAAGCTTCGCTGTAGCTTCAGTGAATAGATTCTTATGTTAGCTTACCCGCTCTGCAACGGAGACGCGACCTGCAGCTGTGACATGATGGCATCTACCATTGCCGTCTCTGCTTGGAAACCGTCCGAGCCGCGGATAGTCACAATAAGAGACAAAAGCGCCACGTGCCGATGCTGAGGAGAATCGATGTGAAATGCGGTTGCAGGCGCCAGAGGCTTGAATGTTTGAATCAACGGGCGCCAAAATAGCGAATGAAGGGCTAGCGGCCCATTTGTACTGGCCTGTATTCGTACATGCACTCACACACTCATACATTCATACACGCACACACACTTCACCAGTGACCCTACTGTGCATGCACCCGTCATGACTCTTGGAGCGCCACACTCCGCTGCCATTTTAAGGTATCGATGTCCAGCCAAGTGCTGGTTGGCAATGTGTGTTTGCAAAAGAGCCAAACGCCTCATCTGAAAAGGCTCGCGAACTTGACAACAGCAGATACCACATTGGCTCAGCTCCTGGACAACGGTTGATGTCGGGTGATATCTGGACGGTTGCATGGTTTGATTTGGCTAATTGCCGCGCACGCGATTGGCGTTGCGGGTGGGGGGATAGCCACAGCAGCAGAATGCGCCTGTCATGGCGTTCGGCAACGCGGTGGGCATCAAGGTCAAGCAACGGACGCCCAGATGCTTTGGAGGCTCATTGGGAAGCTGTCGGTCCGGGGAGGACAAATACGTATGTCAGTGTTGTCACTTTTGAAGCGTGTTTCGTCTGCAAATCATCCGCCGTCATGCTCTGCTGTCGTCCTCGAAACGGGGTTGAAAAGGAGGACCAAAAGGAACAAGCAGTTCCTCGATCGGAGCATGAAGCCTTTTCACTGAGACATGCGGTGCGCCAGGCGGGTTGTTCGTTGGTGCTAGTATACGTTGCTCAGTTGTTCGTACATCTTGGTCCTGCCAGCGGCTCGATGGTAGCAAGACAAGGAAGTGCGCGGTTTACGACATACACATCCATACTAGATAGATGTACACAAGGCTCTTTGTGCAGCATTTGCCGTGACGAGACTTTGGTTCACGTCGTCTCACTGAGTGGCGAGGGTAGCGGCTCTACTGCACTGCACTGTACTGTACCTCGTTTTAGGTACGGCATCGCACAAAGGTAAGTTGCAGGATCAGAGTATTCGTACAGATGTACTCGGGACAATACCACCATACGTGCGTGATGACGCAGCGGACCCATTGGTCCATGTGCAGTAACCATGGCGTCGGCTGGCCGGGAGGAGGTAATGCGAAGGAGACGAGCTGACGAGGAGTCAATCGATGGGGTAATGACTCCTTGGCCGTCATCGTGGGTGCAGCTCGCATCGCGCCAAGGAATCAAGAAGTGTAGCGCCGCCAGCACCTAACCATGCTCATTTACCCGCGCGTCGGGCTTATTGAATGGTCAGCCCTTCCTGAGCATACTACTTAAGGTAGGTTCCAATGTAGCCCGCACTGTACGAGATTCACGGGGTTCGCACACCATAGCCACGTTCCTTAGCGCTTCAAAAGGATGAAAGGCTTTCTGTGTCATGACTTGATGTGCCGTCCCATCTACCCCGTCTGGTTTGTGTGACGAGTGCTCCATGAACCCATTCGCCAGTCTGTAGGCCATCATTCCCCATGAAAAGCGCGGGAGTGAAAGCCGGGGCGCGTATCGGACAGTAGAATTCCATCCAAGATGAATGTGCCTGCGGCCCTGCGCAGGTGGGTTGTGCCTCCTGGGGGGGCCCGAAGAAGGTCGCTGCTAACCCTGGTGAAGGACGGGAGACCAGGCAGGGAGGGAACTTAGGTACCTAGGTAGTAGGCACTGAGTCTTCAGGTGTCTGCAGCAACATGCCTGGCAAGTGACAATAGAAGGGGCAGGCGGACAAGTACTGTACCTTCCAGACTGTCTAAAGCTTAGCGGCGGTCGGGGTACAGTACCGCCTCGCCGTGGAACCTGTGAGGACCGGTAGCGCCCTCTGCTAAAAACGCATCCATTCTTCTATGAGGTGCGCCTGGTCCCAAGGTTCAGATGGGGCAAAGCACAAACGGGACAAGGGCAGGGCGCGGCAGGGCAGGGGATATTGAGTCCCGCACCTAACAGACGAATGCTCTTGCCCGCGAAATAAGGCAGGACCAGGGCAAATGGAAGGGCCAGGGCGCTCAGTTCAAGGAGGGCGGGCAGGCAGGCTTCCCCAGCAATTCTGCGGCCCGGGCGTACTGAGGTACCTACAATTTTCCGTACCTAAAGGTACCTTGCCTTAAGATTGGTTGGAGGCTGCAGAGGAAAAGGGCCTGTTCTTGTTCTGGCAGGGGCCGCGGGGTGCAATTGATTGATCCACGATGAAAGTACCCAGGCTGTGCGCTCTCATACAGATGGATACTTGCGTCTTATGCAGGAGAGGGGAGGGCAGCATCCAGGTACATTCTCGCAATTGGTGGCACGGCATTTCGACGCTCCTTTTTTGGAGAGTCGCCCTGACATATCCCGCACCTTCTACACGCAAACCCAGGTCGCGCTGGGCCCGCAACCCGCAACCCACATCCGCACCCGCGAAGCATCGCACAACACAGCACATCACTGGCAAGCAAGCACGTACAACCGGTACTTCATACAGTACGCACGAACCCACGTACCGCCTTTCCCTCTTCATCACAGGACCCAGGACTGAACAATAGAGCCAGAAAGAGAGAGAGAGAGACCCCCCTCCCTTCAATTCACTATCCTCTTCCGCCGCCCGCGCCACCCTCCCACACGCACACGCACACTCTCGCACACCACACACACACCCCCCGTGTGTGGTCCCGGTTCCTGTCTTTCCTTCTCCTTCTCATTGCCGCGCATCGACAACGAGGCTGGTGGTCTACCCCATCTTCTTCGCCAGACATACGAAGTATTCCGCTCTCCTCGTTTCGTGGAACCAACCGTCCCAAGAGTCTCCTTTCTTCCCCCCTTTGACGTTGCCTCGTTCTGCGTTACTAGCGGCCAAATCCACTACCGACTTCCGTCCTTGCAGCGCCACTCCATCATTATCCCGCCAACGGTCCTCGTCACTTGTCGTCTGTCTCGACTCGTCCTTGGATGCGGCCTTCGAATCCGATCTCGAGTCTACCTTGCCCAGCGCTGCTTCGGGAGTGCTTATACTGCACTTGCTCTCGTGCGCCCGTCTCTTCGGCGGTCCATGCCATACTCTTGCCACCAAATCGGCCTCTCTGCCCTACCGACGAGACGCTGTTCTGGCTCGCTGCTCGCGCCTTGCGTCTGAATCCTCGCCTACTTTCACGAGCAGCCGTGGCTTCCGCACGTGCTTCGAGTTGCTATACGACGCACATTTGCCTATAGTCTGATCACTTCTCCCGACACAGGTGCTTTCCCTCGGTCGATCGACGGGCAAACCATAGGGGGCCCACGTCTTCGTCATTAGAAAATAACGGCGCCTCTCCGCCACCGAGGTCGCGGCATACGATTGAAATACCCTTGGGCAGGCTCTATCAAGAAATTTTTGCTGCCGTCGACGCTGCCGTTTGTCCTTGCCGGACATTTCGCTGTTGTATTCCACGAGGCCTTTCCGCCTCATGGACGCCCGGGCCTCGACGTCCGAACCCCAGCATTCTTTTCACCCGGCCTCCTGGTCCGCAGCTACCACGCCCACAATAGCACCTTCTGCTTCTTTCATTGGCAACTCCCACGCACCTGACGGCGCTTCCGACGCCGTCATTTCACCCGTCGCCGCGGCTTCCCTCCAGTCCCACTTCGAATTTCTCCCATTTTTGTTCCCTCAGCAGTCAAACATATACCACGCCCAGCTCCTGCATTACAACAAGCTCGTGTCGCCCACGCGTGGTGGTGGCTTGCAAACGCCACCTCTACCACCCGTCGTGTCGGCCCCTCACGTCCACGCCGGTTCGAGATCGCGCTCTTCCAGCAAGGTGTCTCTCAAGGACATCTCGGCGGGCAAGGCAGCCGCCGTTGGAGGCCATGGGAGCAAGTCACAAACTAATCAGGACAAGAGCCGATCGGTCATGACGTCAAAGGACGCGTCACAGAAAATGTCCTCAAAACAGCAGCCATCCGAGCCGCCAACGAGCGTTCCGCCGCGATCGACAGCCGCGTCTGTATCCTCCGCCGCTCAGGGACTTCCGCATTCAAGTTCCGTACCCTCGACGCCGCATCAGCATGCGCGGCAATTTTCCTTCGAGTCCCGCGATCCGTCGCCCACGGTGCCTACTAGTCACTCGCCGCGATCCGCGTATTCCGAGACGAATAGCGCTCTGCCCTCATTACGCCCGCTGCCCTCGCGCTACGGAGGTTGCAGATACGAGACGGCGCAAGCAAACTCAAGACGGAGGGTACCGTACTCCGTTGGCAACGAGCGCTTAGAAAAGCTTGATCCACGATCAGTCAAGAGCAAACTATCCGAAGACGAAGAGAGGAAACTGGCGACAGATATGCGTGAAATCTACGATCGTTTACTACCGACCGAGGCCGTCGAGGCGAACAGATGCAGGCTTGTCAGCAAGCTAGAAAGGATGTTTAACGAAGAATGGCCCGGGCACGATATCAAGGTTCATCTTTTCGGATCATCTGGCAATCTGCTTTGCTCCGATGATTCTGATGGTAAGTCTTTCCTCGTCGGCGTTGGCGTCGGGCACGGCAGATCCAACTCGAAAGAATGCTAACTGGGCACAGTGGACATTTGCATCACGACACCATGGAAAGAACTGGAGGGTGTCTGCATGATTGCCGATTTGCTCGCTCGGCGTACGTTTATCGATTCCTATCCCATCTAAGCAACGACTAACACATCTCTGCAGGTGGAATGGAAAAGGTGGTCTGCATATCCGCTGCCAAGGTCCCCATTGTCAAGATATGGGACCCCGAGTTGGGTCTCGCCTGCGACATGAACGTCAACAATACACTCGCGCTTGAGAACACCCGCATGGTGCGAACCTACGTTGAAGCCGACCCACGCGTGCGTCAGCTAGCTATGGTCATCAAGTACTGGACTCGGAGGAGAATTGTCAATGACGCCGGTGAGTTGTCCACGACAGTGGCGCGTACGCCCCGCCCAGCGCCTCTTGACTAAATGACTTCTGTAGCTTTTGGTGCAACCTTGAGCTCGTACACGTGGATCTGTCTCATCATCGCCTTCCTCCAGCTTCGAAGCCCGCCTGTGCTGCCGGCGCTGCACCAGCTTCCGTACAAGCTGGTCAAGTCGGATGGACTTGTCAGTGAGTTTGCAGACAATCTTAAAAGGATTCGAGGTTTTGGAAACAAGAACAAGTCTTCGGTTCCTGAATTGCTTTTCCAATTCTTTCGCTTCTATGCCCACGAGTTTGACTACGACAAGTATGTCGTGTCAGTGCGACAGGGCAAACTCGTGACCAAGGTTGAAAAGAATTGGATTTATCACAATCAGCTCTGCGTCGAGGAGCCATTCAACGTAGCCAGGAATCTCGGCAACACTGCGGACGAGTATGCTTTCCGTGGCTTGCACCTGGAACTTCGAAGGGCGTTCGACTTGATCTCAGCCGGGAAACTCAGTGAGGCGTGTGAGCAATATGTCTATCCCAAGGAGGAGGAGAGGGTCTGGACCAGGCCGCCACAACAATCTCGTCCAGTATTGCTGCGCAGCTCCTCGCAGACGCAATCGGGCCGAGGCGGGCGCACCGGTAACAGAGGAGGACGTCACAACGGCAACTTTCACCGCGGAGGGGCGGGCGGAGGGACTGGGACGTCGGGTGCCGGCTCGAATCGAAGAGCATCAGCGGGTATACCGGCCTACGATAATAGCATGTTCATGGCGTCTATGAACATGCCACAAGAGATGCAGTGGTACCAGAACCCGCATTATCAGTTTCAGTACGCGCAGCAAGACCTTATGACGCAAATGGTATACCAACACGAAAGCTTAAGACAATTACAACTATTCTCTCAACAGCCTGGCTTCCTTCAACATCCAGTCATCGGTCAACCACGGGTACCTGCAGCCAATGGATCTGGACAGCAACCGACGGACCGTTCGAGGACGAATTCCTTCGACAATGTCCCAATCAATGCTCAGCTACGACCCGATCTGTATGCAATCTATAACATGGGTTTGGGGCATGCCTTTTATCCACAGGCGGCCGGTGCCAGTTACGGGACGTACCCGTCTTCACCGGTTACGACGGGTGCAGCAGGACAGGACTTTCGCCGCTCTTTGCAGAGAACGGCAACTGATAACGGAGCAGCGGCGGCCAGCAGCTCGCTTAGGTCGCAGTCTCAGCCGGCGTCACGGTCGCCTTCCGCCACGTACGCCCAGGCCGCCTTCCATCGCGGCAGCCAGACACCAACCGCTCCTGCGCCTTGCTCCTCGAAAAACGCTAATGGCATAGCTATCCCGAGTTTCATGCCGGACGAAGCCGACTTCGACGAGACTCCCAAAGCCGTATTGGAATCGCCCGAGTCCCCCCAGGATGATAATGCAGCAGCGGGATTCTTCGAGGGGCGCAAGCCGGGCTCACCAGTCTTATATCAACAGCCGCATGGAGTCTCCAATGCTATTGCCTTTGGTGACATCTCGGCCGACGCTTCGAAGACGGCGAGAAGGTCCTCGACGCAGAATCCGCAGTCGGCTCTGGACGGGAGGATCGCAGGGGGATCCAGGTCGCCCTCTCCAGCGGGACACTCGCGTACTCAATCCTTGTGCACGCCAGCGATAGCCTCGGCCTCTGTCACCCCGAGCACTCACGACAACTCACGACCTCTGGTTGTAAACGGCTCTTGCTTGAAGAGCGCGGTCCACCCGAGCCAGGAGGCAAAGCCAAGACGCCAATCTGCCGAGTCCGCGGTTGCGTCAAGGCCAGCGAGCCAGGAGCATTCGCCCCTGTCGAATGGCAACATGTCCTTTGTGCCGCTCAACCGGGAAGGTCCTGCTGGGCAGGCTCTTATCATGACACCCTCGCCAGAGCTCACACCCGACAGGCAACCCATGGTCGTCAACGGGACCAACGGTCACAGTGGAACGCCGGCGATGCATGAGGACTCGTCATTTCGTGAACGGATCGCATACATGGCGACGCAGCACATCAACTCGCTGGGTTTTCTGCAAGATCCGCCATGTAATAACATTGCTCGACATTCGCCCACTGCGAGACAACGATGGACGACGCGGCAGCCTTCAAACGCCGTCATTGCGCCATTGGACCTTGCCATGGATGACCAAAACGTTCAGAAAACGATGGGTCAAGAAAGCGCTCACTTATCTCCGGTTTACGAGACGCGAGCGTCGTCGCCTCAGGCGACTCGTCAAAACGATGGTTTCTGGATGGGCTCGAAAACAGAGTCTCGAAGAGGAAGCTATTTTGCCGCTTCCGAGGACAAGGGCGCATCAACGTCCAAAGAACGGCCGCTCACTGTTCTGGAGAATGATCAGTCGTTCAAGCCGCTCAAGACGGCGGGTCAAGGTGCGAAAGTGGCACTCTCACGCGTTAACGGCCACGTGCGAGGAGCCAAGAGCGAAAGCGACGGCGGGTGGCAAAAGGCCGGCAAGGGCAAGAAGAAGGCTACTAACGGCACAGGTCAGCATGCCCTCGGCGAGCAACTCCCGCGGCACGAATCGGAGCGCAAAGGAGGCTGAGAATATTGCGCGAATGATATCAGGAGCGCCTCAGGTACGCAAGATTTCGCGTGGCTCCGTCGTGGAGATATCCAGCTGCCTCGATGGTGTGCATGATTACAGTCGACTCGCGCTCGCAATGCCGCGGCGCCGAATGGAGTGACGCATTGGATATGCTCGGCAGCAGGTGCTCAAGCGAGCGTCGTCCCATTGACTGAATGCATCACTTGGAGATTGTCGATATGGAGAAAGACATTCCGTTCCAATATGTACATTGGCGCATTTGGACACGTTTGAAAGGTTAGCATTGCACTCGAGACAGAGGGCGTGCCCCGTGTGTATTACCGCGTATATTGCGTGTTGAAGATGTTGTCGACAGGCACAAAAGGGTCAGGATGGGCCGTGGATAAAAGCGACTGGGCAGAGAGGTATGCATGGCACGCACATTCAAGGGCTTTTTTTCTGGCACGGTCTGCGGGCGTTTGCATTGACATTGACCTCATGTGGCATGGCGACGGGACAGGCTCTTGAAGCCGTGCCTGTCATTTTCATTTCACTTGTTTGTTCCACCGCAGAGATTTAGCAGGTGAGGTTCACAGCGCTATAGAAGGGGGTCATGAAAAGCATGGACAGAGATATCATGAAACAGAAACAAGGATATTCATTGAAGAAGCTCGGCAACGCGGTCGATATTCGTTCCTTGGTGAAGTTGATGTGAGTGGCGGACTTGGTCAAGTGAGTGAAAGGAGATGGCCGCGGTCGTGAGGTCAACTGGGATGTTGATTCTGTATACTTGGTAGGACGAAACAGTGAAAAGAGGCGGGTGGATGCACCCCTGTCTCGACGGGACCTCTGATAGACCTGGCGCCTCGTCGACGCTGATCCGGCATGGCCCGTGGCGTGCGCACCACATGGCCCTCAGGAAGGTCTGTGGACACCAGTGTCACTGCGCCGTGGGTGCGATTTGAACACAGTAACTCTATTGCCGTACAGTACGAGAACCTTGGTGATGACTCAAGCTCTTGTCTGCAAAGGACATGGTCGATGGGCCCTCAGATGCCGCCATTTCACGGGTGCGGCAAAGTATACCCTCTGTGTCGGCAGCAGCATTGTGTCGTTGACAAATGGCGATAGGGGATCTGCGCAGAGGACTGGAGAAAGGGAGGCGAGGTGAGGTGATGGAATGGGGGTTCAAGTTGGGAAAAAGAGCGTGGCAGGGAGGTGAGACTTGGACCGGTGCGGATTGGGGGATGGTACCACATGCGTGGAGTGATTACCCTGAACGGGTGAAAAGTTGAAGTCAGAGGATAGTTTTGTTTGTTTTTACTATTTGTACGTAGGTAGGTCTTGCAAGATGGTATAATGGCACTAGAAAGAGGTGTTTGCGGGAGTTTAGTGTTTGATCAAAATGTGAATGTCGACGGGTAGAGAGAGTAAAAGGGGGATTTATGGAAGACATGTGGGAGGATTTTAGGGTGGTCGGGGAGGGATGAGTTGGAATGGAAATGGATGTGGGGTCTTGAAGCTGATACGGGGTTTAGTGAGGAAGAAGAGATGGTGAAAGACGAGACGGAGTGACGTTTCTTGGATTTGGTCTGAAAGGATGATAAGGAACGGTCTTTCTCTTTGGGTGAGAAGTCTTCACTTGTTATCCTGGATATCAAAGGGTTTTGTGCGTATGATGTGGGAATGATTATAACTGGAAGAGAGAAACTCGCAAGTGAGTTTTCTGGGAGAACAAGCGCGGAATCGTGTTTCGCTTACTTGTAGAAGGTCAGGTCTGGTTGGAACTAATTACTGGACTATATAGGGCGTTTAGACAAGTGAGGGTTGTAGAAAAATAGAGACTGGGAGAGCTAGGGTTTGGTTAAGTCTCGGGTGGAAAGGGGGACTTTGATATGAGTCGAGACGCTGCCGGGTAAGGAGTTCGGTCCAAAGACCGAAGGAAACAGTATGACAACATGACGAGCATCAACAACATGCACAGCATCGACAGTGGAGAATAGGCTGTTTGGAGAGTTCAATGTTGCTATAACAGATGCGGGTCATGACGTGTGCAACGACTGCTGGCGCGCCTGTATGTGATCTGGGAGGAGAAGGGGGGAGCACGTGGCGAGAGTCCCTGGGTTGGTGAATGATTAACATCGGACGAGAGTTGCGCCGTTTATGGTGTTGGCTTCGGGAGCAGCTTGTCCTTCTTCTTCCCTTCTTTTTCATGTTCGTTGTCCTGAAGCGCATCGAGCACAAGGGCCAGGCAGTGTTGGTGGCGCAACCCGTCATCCAACAACGAGGAAGCCGGCAGGCAATATTAGTAGCATGAAGTGCAGCAGACCTTGAAGTTACGTAGGCCTTGATCTCTAGGTCTAGCGACACTACAGCATGCAGGTCGAAGCTACGAACATCAAAGGGTGGTAGGGCTACGAAGTAGGGTGTGTACGAATACGTAGTCAAGTCTCCTGCAAGGACCTCGTGTGTGCGGTCCCCGGGTCTCGGCGTTGGCAAGGCGAAGGATGGGATGGAGGGGAGGGGAGGGGAGGGGAGGTTGTATTGGGCGGTTAAAGGGTTCTAGAACATGGACAAGAAGAACACGACGCACATGCGGGCGCCGGGGACGGGCTTCAGTACTGGGATTCGGATCCCTGGAAGCGGGTGAGTGTAGAGGGTGTTTGACGATTCGACACGGCCGGGAGAGCGAGCATTGACAATAGGCGTGTGTTCAATGCTGTACTCTGTACAAACCTACCTACTAGTAGGTACTCAGGTAGTGTGCGATGGTCACTGGCGGTCTCTAGATGGTCGATGTTACGGCCGAGGCGTCCCGGCAGGCAGTTCGTCAGGCACTCTTTCTTCCCGTCCGCAGGGCCAACTATGAAGTGAAAGGTAATACCGGGTTCTCTTTCCTACCCCAAGAGGGCCCAGACGGATGGGGCGTCACGGTGACGCACAAGCCCGGAGTCGCCGACGCCCGATATGGTTGAAGTCGTTGCACGGCACAGTGAGCAGGGCAGAGCCGATGCCTCTAGCTACGTGCACCTGCAGCGCCTACCTACCTTACTTACAGTGCGTACGTAGGCCTACTGTATGTCGCCATGTGCGTGGACTGGATGCAAGATCAGAGGGAAGGTTGGAGGTTGGAACAAGGTCGAAATGGCGGGGAAGGTGGACACTGTACAGTGTCAGGTATCCACAGGAATGCGGAGCTGGGAACAGGTTGGTTCCTGGTCTCGTCAATGTTGGAGATGCAACACTGATGAGAACTCTTTGTTCGTCAGATTGCATTCGTCAACACGAAGCGACTATATTCAATGTAAATATTCATCCTCCACCATCTCACTCTGCGCATGTCGACATGGCACGGCCAAGTCCAAAGCTCATGTACCTGACCATACTGTACCTTACTCCCTACCTACCTAAGGTACCTAGGTAGGCATTCAGCATCTCCTCTTTTGCACTGTATTCAATACCTTAGGGAGTCGTCGACACAGTGCGCCGAGTGTCAGCGCTAGCCAGAGTCACCCGCTGGCTGGGGTGCATGTCAACGGGTCGCGCTTGCCTGTCTGCCGCCCGCCTTTTTTGCCTTGCGATTCGCCTCGTTCTTCTTGTTCCTGTTCTTTACCATTTTCTGCCCATTTTCTCCAACTACTTCAACGTTTGTACATGACATACTTAAACACTTTCAACCAGATTAACAAGAACCAAAAAGACCCTTTCTGCATTAGGCAGTGCGACTCTGCTCCCCGTTTTCCCTTCCCCTCCCCCCCGAATCGTGTTGTACTTGGCTGCCCCCATTCCAGCCTCACTCAGCTCTCCGTCTTACATGGCCCTCGGCCTCGCCTCGCTTTTTTGACATTTTCGCTCGCTCTCTTTCTCTCTTACTCTCCTGCCCTTTTTCTGTCCTCGCCTCGTCCCGCCATACATTCCCGTCCTTGGTCGTGTCCCGCATCTCTTCCAACTCTTTCTCTCTCGGCGCCACCCTTCCATCCTTGAATGCGTATTCTCTTTTTGATTGATACCCCCTCCTCGCTGAATCTTGACTCTGAGTCTCTTTTCTCGCCGTCCCATCGTTTCAGCGTACTCATCAAGCACATTTCCTCGTGATACACAAGACCCCATCTAGACGTTTTGACCCGCGGCCCCCAATTTCCTCCTCCGCCGCAAGTCCGCCTAGCCAACGAACCGCGGTCGCCTTCGGATCCCCATCTTGTCCTGGCTTTCTCGCCTCTTTGTTGCACCGCCAGGACTTTGATCCTCTTCCAACAGCCACTGCGAACTCGCCCTTTCTGAACGAAAACCTCTCATTCCCTTCCGCCCTCCTTGCCCAACCTCCTCCCAACTCTCTTCCGCCTCGACGATGCTACCCTCCGCCCTCGATCCTCTCGACTCCCAGGCTTGACTGAGGCGCTCTTGTCCCCGTTCTCCGTCTGAGGCCGGTACCCATTGCCGTCGCCGCCTCGTCGTTGCCCTCCGGCGCCGCTCCTCATGGGAGCCGACTTAATACAGAGGACGACCAGCGGCGGCGCTGTGTCCTCGTCCTCGCTCCCCAGTCCCAGCAAATGGCGTCTCGGCGGTCGTTTCAAGATTCCCGGTAGAAGTGCATCGTCAAAGGATGAGAGAGCCAGTACGGTAAGTGACATCCTTTTCTCTATATCTTTACATGTCATGCCATCGATATCCTCTCATGTGCTCGTCTCATTCATCATATCATGCAGCCGCGCACACCTCAAGCCGAGTTCGACGCCCACGATTCCACCATGCGACTCCGTTCGACAGACTCGAGTTCTCTCAACGAGTCTCAAGACAGCAACTGTCGCAAGCTTCAATCTCTCGTTCAGCGAGTGCGCGCCGTCAGTACCGGTCCTAGCCATGTCGATGCCGCCTACAAGGAATTCATCAAGCACAGAGAGACGTGCTCCTCTCTTTGCCACGCCATTCTGCTGGATGACTTGCAACCCGTCCGCAACCTCTCGAGTGCCGGAGGCTCATTAAACCGTCGGGATTCCTCGCTCGATTCTCCGCCGAGTCTCCGTGTCGTCGCCGATCAGCGAAGCTCCTTTAGTGACCGAAGCCTTGTCGAGGTCATCTCCGGTGGCGGCACGAGACTCAGTCTTGGCCACGATGCATGCCTGAATGCTATTCGCGACTGGAAAAGCTGTCTCGAGACAATGGTCGAGTCATTTAGAGTCAGCCTGGCCGACACTTACAAGAGCTACGAGCGCGATGCTACTCCGGAAATGATTGACCACTTGTTCAACAATAGAAGATATCGCCGCGAAGCAGTAGCTCGCATGCGCAATGCGAGCGTCACTCGTGTCCTCTCCGCCGATCCGCAATTCGTGAGTCTTGGCGATTTTCAGCTTCGCAAACCTGCTGACCGTTACCCCAGTTCCCCCGATACGAGATTCGTTTTCGCAACTTCGAAAAGGTTAAACTCGAGCTGGTTGAGATTCGCCATTTGTTGCAATCTGCCGAGTCGGGTATTCCTCCGTCATGGCCAGTCGAGGAGCTGGTCATTGCTCCCGACGGCGACGCCATTCTCGAGTTTGCAAACATTGCCACAGACAGCGCCGTCTGCGACCCCGTCTTGCGCTTCCGCGTCTCGTCGTATATACTCGCCAAGACGTCCCCTATATTCTCGCGCATATTTTCTGGCTACTCCAAACTTCACTTACATGACGTCGAAGAGATTGACGACCAGCTGCCTCCTCCTCCAACGCCGTACATCTGCAAGGACGGATCCGAAGTCAAGTTGTATCGAATGCCTCAGTATGAGCCCAATCGCCTCGGGTCCCTGGAAATACTGCTCCACGCCGCCCACCTGCACAACGATATGGTGCCTCGAGACGTCACGTTTGATCAATTTGTCGCCATATCCGAGTGCTGCATGCGTTACAAATGCACCTCGCCCCTTGAGCTTCTTGTCGAGCACAAGTGGCTGCCTCAATGGATGCACAAGGGTGCCGACGACATGCCGGATGGACTGCTCGTCATAAGTTATGCCTTTGGCGCACGGCAGCTTTTCACTCGCATGTCAAAAAGTGCAATTCTCAACCTCGTCGATGAAAAGGATCTCCAGAGCAAGCCCTGGCCTCAGAAGATCAAGGAGAGGATCTGGGCCATTCGATGCGCCAAGATGGCCCAATTATACGCATGCTGCACCAATGCCGTGCAAGAGTATGTCCGCACGCCCACGCGGGATCCCGGCGAGCAACTGCCTCCCGTGTCACCACCGGACCTGCGTAACCGCCTCAGCATGTCGGGCGCGGCCCCAAAATCGGGAGTGACGCTATCTAGCTCGTCGCGGTGTCCCAAAGGGAACCACGGCTGCGACGCCGCCAATCTGGGATGGATGATGCTCACGTTCAACGAAATGGGCGTCCTGTCTCAAGTCATGCGGCCTGCCGTCATGGCGCATCTGCCAGGACCCGAGCCGAAGCCTCGGAGCCTCGCGCAAATGGTCGATCTGCTGCGTCTGATGCCGAGTCCCGCGTTTCCGGTGCACCGAGGAGGCGTCTGCGATCCGAGTCCTGCTTTCCGCACAGCCGTCTCGGACGTCTACAACAGCATCTCTGGCCTAACTCTTCATGACATAGGGGGCAGAAGCCACGGCTGGGCACTATCGAAGCACCTGGCGCATGAGCCCCAAAAGGTGACGGCTACTGGCCTGAGCCGCATGGCCGCCCAGGATCTTGCGTACACGGTAGCCAATGAGCTTCCCGACAACGTGCGCCTCCAGATTCTCGACGAGCTCGACGAGATTAGCGACTTGCAGGCCGCGGCGCAAGTCTGCAAGGACTTTTACACGACATACAAGAGACACGAGGCGGAGCTGGTGCGCAAATTTCTGCGCAGGGATCACAGTCGGGCACAGCGAGAGGCATTGGAGGATCACGTCGATGTCAAAGTATTGAAGACGGATGCAGACAGGATGAAGCGCGAGGGATCGGGTGCCGGCGCGGACTCGAGTTATTTCAACTCTGATGCCATAACGCTGCGCAGTGACGACGACGACGAAGACACGGACCTTGCCGGTTCAGACGACGATGACGACGACATCATGAGCATCGTCGGAGCGCTGGCCTCACCTGCGCATGAACTCTCATCGCAAGCCACGAACCGGCCACCACGAAGTTCGGAAAGCGGAAATCCCCCCAGTCACGGTGCCGCATCGCCCCGACAGATTCCCGCAGACGTTCCTCGGTCGATGCGCGCCGCGCCCGTCAAGCAGCCGGAAGTGACGACGACACCCATTGACGAGCCACGAATGACGGACGAAGAAGCGATGCGCATAATCTGGCCAGACTCGCTCGACCTAGGCTCGGAGTTTCCGAAGCCAATGATGCCGTCGCCGCCGCCAGGGGTCGAAGGTCTCCGGGAAAAGTTTCGCCTCGGCGACCCGTCGTTTGCCGAGGGCCTTGAGGAGAAGACGCTGGTGATTATGGGAGAGAAGCAGCTCCGGAGCGACCACGAACGGCGCGTCGGACTGATAAAGAAGGACTGCGGAGAGGCACGGCCGGGGGCTGGATGCAAGGCGGTTTAAATCATGAGATGCTCCATTTTCGGGCTGGTTGGTTGCTCGCTGGGTATTGTATCATGAACGAGTGTGTGTGTCTATATCCGGGCTGTTGTAGCGCTTGGCATTACTTGGGGATTCTGATTATTTCTCTGCGTGGTAAGCGGGCAAGGATGGAAAATCTCATCGAGAACGCCGGTCTGGATTCGGATGTCTTTTGGGAGGGTTTCATGAAGGGGGAAGGGAACTAAGGAAGGAAGAAAGGATTTTGGTGGATGACATATATACCCATTGAGGGCTGGCGTAAAGCGAGTCTATACAAAGCACCCTAACATTTTCTTTATGATTTCTCTTAACCTGGTCTTGTCGGATGTTTCTCAGGTTGATTTGGTTGCATGTATTCGTATAGGATCTGGGACTTTGTAGTTTACACTCAACAGTATGCGGTAGGCGGAGACTACCTATCATATTGCTAGAGATATATGATGGGATATATTCGCAATAAGTTGACACTTCTAATCGTATACCATGGATTGCACCGCGTCTTTTAGGATGAGCGGTCACGCCTTGATGTTATTAACTTAAAGCTTAATGGACTTGAGGTGAATTATAGAGTTCGAAGTGAATTTCCATTTGCTCGTAACTCATCGCCAGCTACTATAAGTACGTGGCGAAACCTCAATGTTTAGGTCAGACACGCCGTCCCGCATCGTCTACTCTCCAAGGCGGCACACATCTGCCAAACCATCGCCATCAAGCACCGCACAGAAGCCTCTTCACTAGCTATCCCCTTTGCACGCGACCAATTTCGACTTTGACGCCACTGATCGAGCCAGGTCGGAAATGGGTGCACCGCTAAGGATATCAAAAACCGACACTTCGCTCTTGACCTGGTTCAAGACCCAAGTCCTCACTTCCACCGCAATAAGACTATCAGCTCCGTAATGATTGGCCGGTCGCCTGCTGTCGATGTCCTCGGGGGCCATCATCATGCACCTTGCCAACTTGTGTACTAACCCTTGGCACACAATCGACGCTGCCTAGTCTATCGTCTCTGCAGCGGCGAGTTTCGCTTGGAACTCGTCCGCGGCAGACGCATCGGGGTCGAGCAACGCACCAGACCCGGCACGCTGGGTGTCGTAGATCTGGACCGGACCGAAGCGTCTCTCGCGGAACCAGAATGGCTCGGCGTCCCCGCGTTGCATCATCTGGCCTCCGGTGGCGAGACCAATGGTTGTCTGAGGTTCGACGAGGGAGCACGAGGCGCTCGCCTCAATCATCCGCAAAAGATCCTCGACAAAGAGCTCCACGACGCCAGTGCTCATCCGGATTTCGTTTCGTTGGACGAAGCCTGCGTCGGTCACGTAGCCCAAGTCGACGCTGTATCCGTGCAGGCCTTTTGCGCGACGATGCCTCGCCAGCGCATCTTGATACACGTTCCCTGTAAGCTGTTCTCAGTGCCTGTTTTCCCTTCATGGTTCAAGCTAGGTTACCCACCGGCATTGTAGTTGCCCTGCCCTCTTGTGCCTATGATGCCGGCAATGGAGGAGACGGATACGAAAAAGTCTACATCCTGGGGCAGGAGCTCGTGTAGGTTCTTGCTTCCAAGCACCTTTGGGCCAATGGCAGTGGTGAAGTCATGGTGAGTCATATTCTCAAAGAACACGTCCTGTGTCATTCCACATCAGTGAGTGTTTGTCGTGCATTTGTACCGCCTGTTCAAGCAAGACGATTTGACTGACCTGAAGCTGCATGGCAAAGCTTACGACGCCTCGGATGGGTGGAAAGTCGTTTTGCAGTGTACTCCAGATTTGCGAAAACTGCGAAGCGTTGCTGATGTCACCTTGGAAAGCAGTACTCTTCACTCCGAGATCCTTGAGCGTCTCCATGAACTCCTTTGCTTCTGGTTTCGTCGCTCCCGAGGGCGAAATGAAAGCCAAGTGTTTGGCACCCTTGGACACGAGCCACATGGCAAACGACCTACCAAGGCCGCCGAGTCCACCTGGCATGAGGTAAGTTGCATCGGGGTATAAGGTCATCGTCTTTTGACGCGGGGGCACGACCTGGCGAAATGTCTGATCAGTATTCGACGCGCACGTCTGATATCTGTAACGTATCACTTACCGGGACGATGTCGTCTTGGTCTAGTGTCAGGACCATTTTCCCCATGTGGTTTCTCGCCTGCATAGTTCGGAAAGCCTCAACGATTTGAGATATCTTCATAATCTTCAGGGGCTTGGCGGGACGGATGATGTCTCTGGCGTAGTAATCGAGCACATCGGACATGAGTGAGCTGAAGAACGTCGGGTCTGATTCAACGACGCAGTTCATGTTGGCAGCAGAGAACGTGATGTTCTGAAGAAATGGTGCCATTTGAAGCCCAGAGTTGTTGACTGCGACGCAAACAGGACAGAAGATATCATCACTATCAAGATGTCAAAGCGGAATCAAAGTACTTACGCATGTCCCTTGTCCCTACTTCGACGAATCGGCCAAACGGCGCGAGACAACGAACGCTTTGCTGCAGCGCCTCTCCAGAGAGCGAGTTGACGACGACATCCACACCCCTACCATTCGTCAATCTCTTAATGCCAGCATAGAAGCTCAAGTGTCGACTGTTGAGTATGTGTTGCTCGTCAATACCATAAGTGTTCATGATGTGGCGCTTCTTCTCCTCGTTTGACGTCGTCACGAATATCTCGGCGCCAATGTGCTTGGAAATCGCAATGACTGCTTGTCCCAAACCCCCCGAGCCAGCATGTACGAGGATCTTCTCATTCTTCTGCAAGCGGGCGATATTGAGCAACGAGTGGTAAGCCGTGGTGTATACGACCATGATGGAAGCTGCTTCTTCAAAGGTCATGCTGTCGGGAATCTTCTTCACCAGCTGTTGGTTGCTGCGCAAAAATGTTCGGTACGAGCCAGCCTGGACTGCCACCACACGATCGCCGGCCGCGAACTCGGTGACGTTTTCACCGACCCGAGTCACGATACCGCTGCTCTCGAATCCTACTTCGGTGCCCTGGCCTTCACCGAGGATAACCAAGACGTCCTTGTAGTTGACGCCGACGGCCTGAACTCGAAGTTCTACCTCGTGGACCCCCAGAGGCAACGCATGCTTCTCACAGTCGCCGAAATGGACAGTGTTGAGTGATGCGCGGCTCTGGATTTTCAGTGCAAGAGCTCGGTCATTGAGCCCAAACGGCGCGGGCTCAGGATTCTGACTTGTCGACTCGGGATCCAGTAGGCGAGTGGCATTTTCGTCGACAAAGAGACGAGGTACTTGGATCATGCCGTTTCGAAACGAAAACTCCCATTCACGGTTGTCATCGTCTGTGATGATTGACAGAGTCTCAATAATTGCTGCGCATGCGAACTCGTTGACCAGGTCGGATGCGGGATCGAGATCGAAAGTTGCTAATCTTGTCGAGGGATTCTCTCCGCGTATGCTTCTTGCCAAACCCGTAACCAGGCTAGACTCGGGGCACTCGACGTTCTGTGTAGACCCTCTTGTGAGCCACAGCACACTCGAGCTGTTGAGAATCAGATGTTTCACGTCATCAAAGTCGGCGCTGTTTATTCTGTACAACAGGGCCTCCTCGGCCTCGACAGCCACGAGGCAAGTTTTCTTGTCGAGATCAAAATTTCGCACGTTGTTCAGTTGCGTTACCACGACTTTCGAAGCTTTGAAGGCTAGTTCTCGAGATAGCAGAGTCGTAAGTTGCTCGACAGGCTGTTGGTCTGAAGGGGGCAAAACGATGAGTACTTCCTGAGGCGTTGACCGAGGTTCTTGTGGTTCTGCGATGGATATCATTAGTGAACTCGGGTGTATCTCTCGGCTATCGTCGTGGAACGACGCAAATACACCTCCGAAGCCCTGCTTTCGCAAGCGACAATCCCAATCGCTTTCAGAGATTCCTGGTCCATGCGTACGATTGTCGTCAACACCTACGATCCCGTCAATTGTCTCTTGTTCAACTTGACCAAGATATCCCATTGAAGAGATCAATCCCCTTGTACTTTGACTCACCTAGCCACCATCCTGGAAGAAGACCAAACGCCATCGTCATTCTGGCCACACTTGGGGTAATCTCCCCAAGAAGAAAAGTTCCCCCCCTGTGTGGCATTAGTATTGCGCATCGTCGTCAAGTTCTGGTTGTGAACTTACGGCTTCAGGAGCTTGCGACAGTTCGCCAAGCTGGTTTCTATAGAAGAACACGCATGAATGACGTTGGAGGCGATTATCACATCATAAAACCCTTCGTCACACCCTTGGGCAACGGGGTCGTTCTCAATGTTGACGACTCTGTAATCCATAAAGTCGGACCACTGAGCAAACTCCTCGGCAGCTTCTTCAAAGAACCCACTGCTGATGTCTGTGAAGGTGTACTTGACCAGTTTCCCCTTGGCTGCATCAGGGTTGCCCAGCGCCGAGAGGGCAACTCTCGTCGTGCCACCGGTCCCCGCGCCAACTTCCAAAATTCTCAGAGGCTTCTTGTGCGCTGCGTGACGCATGTACTCAAAAAGGGCGGTTGAAACTCTCTGAGATCCCGTGTAACTCTTGTAGTACTCCTGCAGCAGGCCACCTTCTTTAAACACCTGAAGCGGCTCCAGTTTGCCCGTCAAGATGTGACCAATGACACTTGCAACACGACATAGCAATTGTCCGTCGACTGTCGCTGTTAGACTCTTTTCAGCAACTTGGTTTCGAACTCGGCATCAGTTTGAAGCCAATCGAAACCTTCTGGAGCCAAAGATTGATAAGCCAACTTCTTCTGTGCAGCCAACTCCAGCTGGTGCTGGACAAACTGGAAATACAGGCGATGATGAGGGGCGAACTTTGTCGATTCGGATGCGTCGAATGCTTTTAGAATTCGTTTGCATATGGCGAGCGAAGCTAGTTCCAGCTCATATAATGTGTTGATGTCTACTTCGGGTACGGCGAGTAAAGCGGGTGAAATCAGATCTGTGAGAGATTGGGACGACAGCCTCTCCATGTCAACGTCCCAAACCTCTTGCAGTCCGGCTCTTGGTGCCTCTTGGGCCTGGGTCCGTGATGATCCAGAGTGATCGCCTATGCTCTTCAGTTTTAATCCTTCGATCAGAACCAGCGGCTCTCGCCAATCGGAGCTTGACACTGCAACACTGCCTGTCGCTTGTTGGGCAGTATTCGAGTGGACTTTCGAGAAACCAAAGAGTTTATCATGGGCCCTTTTGTTGGCGAGTTGAGAAGAAACGTACACACTTTCAACTGAGCGCGGGACTTTTGCATGGTTTATCTTTCCTTCTTGTTTGTAACACGCCGGTAAGGGCATCTGAAAAACTCCATCCAGCGTTGCAGGGTGCACAATGTAATCGTTTTCGAACTGTTCCGGCATATCGATCCTCGTGTCGGGAACCTGGAGAACGCAGTGTGCCTCAAAGCTTCCAGAGCTCATCTGAACGAGGTTCTTGAATACTCCGGACCATTCAAGTCCAATGCCGGCGAACTGCGATTGGATCAGTAATCTGCGGAAGATCCAGCTAGTCAACGTAGAAGTCATGGACTAACCGAGCTGTAAAATTCCGCCACTTCTTGTTGTTTGAAACGGGAATCCAACATGCGACTGTAATCTTCTCGAAGCCTGTTGGCAATGCCTTCATCCTCATTTACAAAACCAGCACTGACTGGTCTTTCGTACTCAAGAGCTGCCTGCCCCGAGCAGTGTTGCGTCCACACTCCTCGGGCGTCTTGGCTGGAGATTGTGAAGTCTCTCCAAGACAGGGATTGATGCTGCTTGTCAGCTCGAGACGGACCAAGTTGAAACTTGGTCTCAACAGCTTCGTTGCTAGGTATGATGAGCGCCGTTTCCATTGACACCTCTCGAAATCGGAAGCCCTTGATTCGCTCCTTCTCGAGGGCTATTTGACGAAGCGCCTCGATGCCCATGACCAGCATTCCCGAAAAGGGGTACAAAACTGAAGATTGCACGCGATGACCCTCCATCCAAGGCATGTCCGACAACCGCACATAGTTTCTCCAACATGGCTGCTGCGGGCTAGAGTGTTCGCTGAGTGCACCAACAAAGTCATGTCGAAGGTGCTTCCGGAATCGGAAGTTCCGAGTCGAGGGAGACTCATGCCAGAACCTCAGGGTGCGGTTCCATGAGAATGGGGGAATATCAACAAGCGGCGCGAGGGATACTGATTGTCCAGGACTGTTGATTTCGTTGAGATCAATGCGGCATCCATGTCGGAAAAGCCGGGTGGCAGCTGTCAAGGCTGGCTTCACAGCGTCAACTTTTCGAGTTAAAACAGAAGCGTAGAAGAATTCGGACTCGGGAATGCCTTGATCGAGTAAAATCTGTTTCACAGGCAACTGAAGAGTTGAATGAGGTCCAATCTCAAGAATCAGGTATGGCATCACCTTCTTCGAGGTCTGGCCCTCAGATGCATAGGCAATGACTTCTCCCATCGCGTGCGTAAACCTCACAGGCTCAACTAGGTTGGACATCCAATGAGCAGGTTTATCCAGAAAGTGTCCCTCAATCAGCTTGCCGGTGACAGATGAAAACATCTTCACATCTGCCAGGTTGCCATTTGGAGCCGAAATCTCTTGAAGAGACTCCATGTACCGGTCTCTGACTTCGTTCATGTGGTGCGTATGAAAGGCTTTTGTTACCGCCAGTCTCCTATTGAAGATGTTCTTGGATTCCAAGACCTTTTGAGCTTCCGATATGGTTTGAACATCTCCCGAAAGCGTGACACTTTTGGGACTGTTGTAACAGCCAATCGGGATCTTGCCGACCTCGTACTGGGAGATGATGAGGTTGACTTCATCTTCTCCAGCACCGACCGCGAGCATCCCGCCTTGTCTTGTTATCGTGGAAGCTAGGCGTCCGCGATGGTAGGCAATGCTCCAAGCCGACTCTCGAGATATGGCCTTGCGAGCATAGGCAGCCTACATTATTGTCGTGAGCAATCATCAGCAACAAGAAACAGAAAGTGAAGAACTGACTGGAACTTCTCCGCTGGAATGTCCAACCGTGATTGCCGGGCGTATATTCCACGCCTCCAACATATCTACAAGCGCTACTTGCAAAGCAACACAGGCAGGGTGACTAATGATGGCCTCATTGATACGAGACTTGCTCTCTTCAGCGAGCAGTTCGTCTGGATTTTGGTTAGTAACTTCATGTCATTCTGCCTCAACGCCTTGAAAGTACATGTAGTCACTCACCCATCAAGTCCCAGGTTGCGCCCTGACTCTTGAAGAACGAGGCAGCATCTTCCAGGCCCAATCGAAAGATGGGGAAAACGAGAAGCTCGCGTCCCATCCCATACCATTGTGCTCCTTGACCAGTGAACACGAAACATATTTGCGGTTCCTGGGGCGCCCAAACGGCTTCGAGTGGGTGTTCCAAATTGCGCCGAGCTTCCTCGAGACTTGATGCCAGAGCAAACGATCTCCAAGACAATTTACTGCGTCTTCTGCCGAGGGCAAATGCCAGACGGTCAATGAACCCTCCGTTCTCAGAGTACTTGTCGATTTCACAAGAAGCTTGTGATGCAACGTATGAAGACAATTTCTGGGCTTCTCTAATAACCCCCTGCTGCTCATTCGACGACCAAACCAATATTCTCGGTCGGGAAAGCTGAGCAATTAGACTGTCCAGACGTTCGGTTCGACGAACGTTGGCAGTTTCTAGATTCCCATTAGTCACAGCATCCTGCTCTTCGCCGGTCAGACTACTACTTGTGTGCTCGTCGGTCAACGTATCCTGGTTTCCATTAGTCGGTTTGTCTTGATCCCCATGGGCTCCAGTCGTATGATTGGAATCCAATGAAGCTGCTATGACTTGCGATTGATCGAAAAGGGTGGTGCCTTTTGTGTCTGAAGAAGCTGCCACGTTCTTCAGAGAATTATGATAACCTGACAAACCACGGGACTCAAGGAAGTGGTAAGCATCATCAACTATACAGTGAGCATTGGTACCGCCATAGCCAAACGAGTTGACACTGATGCGTCGCTGCCCTTGGCTTGGCCATGCTGTCAATTGTGTCGGAACCTGCGTCTGCTCAGTCTTGTGAAGGTGCAGAATGCGAAAGCTGCTGATCTTACTTTCAAATTGAACTCTTCAAAACGAATCTTCGGGTTAGGTTTCTCAAACCACAAGTTTGGTGGTATCACGGCCTTTTCAAGCATGAATTTCGCCTTGATAAGACCTGCAAGACCAGATGCGGTTTCGGTATGGCCAATGTTTGTTTTGACTGATCCCATGTAAAGTGGTTTGTCTCTGCCCCTTACTTGACCAAGCGTAACTCCAATGGCAGCAGCTTCAATTGGATCCCCAACAGGAGTACCTGCGTTTGATTCTCAGCTTTCCATCGTCGGGTGACTCGAATATAACACATACCGGTTCCGTGTGCTTCAACATATTGCGTGTCTTTGGGATCAAGCCCGGCTAACGCGTATGTATACTTGATCAGCTCCTCCTGTGCCGTCGAAGATGGCATCGTGATTCCTTTTCGACGGCTCGTCAGTAAAAGAAAGAACATTGAGATGACAGCGGCTACATACCTGGCGTTTTGCCGTCTTGGTTCACTCCGGTTGATCGGATCACGGCACGAATGACATCGCCGTCTTGCAAAGCTTTTGCGAGGGGCTTGAGCACCACGACTGACGCGCCTTCTGCTCGAGCGAAGCCATTGGCCTTTGCATCAAAGGCCTGAGACTTGTTGTCGCGGCTGAGAAAACTGAGATACGACATGGCAGATTGAAGCTCTGGCATCAGTAGGACATTGACACCACCAACAATTGCCTGGCGACGTAGTGTCAGTGAAGCGATTTCGACGAATTTTATTTCGTTCGTACCGAGTCAATTTCTCCATTCTTGATGCTTTGACATGCTAAATGGAGCCCTACTAGGGACGACGAGCAAGCCGTGTCCAGGGTGATACTGGGACCTTTGATGTCAAAGAACCAGGATACTCGATTGGAGATCATGCTTCCCCCCAAGCCGGTCACATCATACGCGCTAGGCTATTGTCAGCAAGCAAGATCTTCTATTTGGTTGATGGCATGGTGATACAGACGGCACATTGTCGAAGTCGTGACCTTCGTAAATCGTTAATGATACATGTATTTGGGAACAGGCATGGCAGATCACACGTACTTCTCATTGTCTGGTAGTCCCGACTAAAGACGCCAAAGTAACATCCCATCGCTGTCCCGGCCACATCCTCGATGGCCATGCCAGCTTATTGCCGTTAGCTGCCTTCATGTTCTTTTTCGTAGGTATGTCTCCAGTGACCAACCATTTTCTAGCCCTTCATAAGACAATTCCAGAGCCAATCTTTGCTGAGGATCCATAGCATGGGCTTCAACCGATGTGATGGAAAAGAAAGGCGCATCAAACGCTGCAATGTCGCCATTGAGAAAGTAGCCGCCCCGTGTATACGTAGAGCCTGTCCGTTTACTGGATGGGTGGTAAAAGGCGTCGATATTGTAACGATCTTTCGGCACCTCAGAGAGAGCATTTCGGCCATTGACAATCATGTCCCAAAATGATTCGGGACTTACTGCCTCGCCGGGAAGTCTGCAGGCCATGCCAACGACGGCAATCGACATCGTGGCCTCGGGCAACGACGTGGTGTTGCGATCCATGGCTACAGAATGTGCGAAATGTGAGCTTGAACACGATTGATGACATCTGGGAATCCTCCACAGCTGCTGGTTCGGTTCAACGGGCTCTGGCTCAGTTTGTGGTCTCCTCACATTGGGCTATTCATTCTTCGGATTGGTATTACCCGTCCAATCTCATAAGAAACAATTGGCCGCGATCAGTCATCTCTGTCTGGTGATCCAGGATGTGCGATCGAACATCCTTAACGCTAACCGACATGCAAGCCGTGAACCCGATTATTTACGACCACTTCAGGTTACATAACATTCACTCAGATTCATTTTCTGGGCCGCTCATGAGTCTCGGCGAGCCGTCAAAGTAAGGACGCATCGCCCCAGGTGACGAGAGCGATTCGAGAGGTTAAGCTAGTAATGATCGACGACTGGTTCCCGCGCCGCGCTTTCGACAACATAATTCTGTCATGTCTCAACTCGTGCGAACGATGGAAAGATGACAAAATTTCTCTGTATTGAGTGACATTTTCGGTCAAATACTCATCTTGGGGGGTAATGTCGAAGATCAGTGTGTACATGTAGGGTCCAAGCCGAAATGAGGCGTAAGCTGCTCGTACTTGTGGCCGTTGTAGGAAATCCATGCCGTTAAGCGTGTGTCACTGGGGTATGGAAGCGTCTGGCTCGAAACGGGCAATATTGTAAGGCAAGTAAGGACTTGCAATTGATTGACATAAAGTCTCGAAAACAGAATAACTGACAGTCGATGGTACTATTACTTCCTTGTCAACTCGTGAAAGTCGACTCTACGTAAGGAAGTGAAGGTCTTAGTCAGGTTATGTCAGGGAACATCTGAACTTTGTGAAGTAGTCTTTTGTATTCGTAGTCGCATAATTATCCCTGCCTCATTAGTAAGGTGCAACGTGATACACCCTGACTTAAGTTATGTATTCGCACATACGAAGTATACTTACGAATACCGTAGTCTCTTTGGTGCTTCATAACCCTTGTATCGTTCTCATGATGACTTGTTTGTATTATTAGTAGGCCCATGACGTGTGCCATTATTACGGGTAACCTTCTACAGTGAATCCCCCCTAAGCGAAAATCCCAGGCACCGCAGCTGTGCAATAAGACGAGTAGAAGCTACCTGGATCGGCTTAAGTTTCCTGATGAATTTCCATATCGCATGCTCTCTCTGTATTCTCTCCAAGGAATTGAAGTGCAAAGCCGGTCCAAAATTGCTTTGAATTGGTGACGGTGCGCGAATAACAACACAAGTCTTTCTTAGTAGCTGTGAATGAGTTACTACGACATTGCATGTATTAGAGCAAGTATTCGTACATTATTTGAGTGAAGAGATAAAGTGAGGACTTCGAAGCAACACGGGATAATTAAGGTGAAAAAGAGGATAAAACAAAAGTATTGCGACTGCGTTCCCGTTTTTCGGGTTTTAATACAGTAGACTTTGCAAGAACGTCCTTGGATGAAACTTCACTTATAAAACACCGATTCAAGTAATCAATGTAAAGTCAAAATGCGCATACTTTGTCTTCATGGTTACGCCAGCAACTCAAAAGCGCTCGAGTATCAACTGTCATGCATCAGATCATTACTGCCACCTTCGTGGGAGTTTACTTTCCTCGATGGCACAGAACAGGCTCATACGCGTGGCAGTACGTTGGGTCTTCTCATTCTACCGATTCAATGTCGGCTAAATATCGCCTTTAGAACAGGATACGCTTGGCGCCGGCCCTTATCTGTCGTATTACCACCATCCCACTCCCAAGGCTGTCCAGGCTGCCGTTGATATGGTGCTCCGGGCACTGAAGCAAGATGGACCATTCGACGGCATCTTGGGGTTTTCACAGGGTGCAGCTCTCGCCGGTGTAGTACTTGCAAGCTACAGTCACCACATTGGCGTCAAGTCACTGAAAGCCGCAACTTTCATCTGCGGTGTGGTACCATCACGCCTTGGATCAGGGCCGCTTACAATTACGAAAGAAGACGGTTTCTCCCTTCACGCCACGCGGCATGATAATGATGCGCCCAGAAATCGAGGTACCTACGACTGGTTTCACGATCTTGAAGCGGCTGCCCTCGCCAATTTCTACACCATGGCCCCCTATTCTGAGCATTTAAATGGAATAGCCACTGTGTCGCCAGCGGGAGTGGATGTCCTTCTTCAGTATCACCCCTCCGTTCAAGGACCACAGATACACATTCCAACAGTTCATATCATTGGCGAGACAGATCCGTTCTTTGATCAAGGCATGCTGTTCAAAGATTTATGTGATGAAAATCAGCGAGAGGTCATTGTCCACAAGGGCGGACATTATTGTGCCAGAGACATGGACACAAGTCAGGCAATTGCATCGATACTTTTTGACAAGCTCAGCAGCCAAAACGACGAGATAAATGGTTTCGTCGACAGTAGATTAAGCGTTTACGGTTAGATCCAACAAATCGTGATTACGCGACTAGGTAATACATTACCCAGAATGAGACTCGTAAACTCAGTCATTCGATGCCGTGCATCGCTCCAATTGGTCGGCAACAAAGCAGTATTAGTAGATGCATTAGTAATATTGTCACGTACTAACTAATAACAGCATCTCTTCATTGGCACTTCATAGCCTTAATGTCCGTTCTCTATCACATTGTTACAATAACCTCATCAAATAGCCATGCAAGTAAAAGATGTCCCTACATGGATGATCGTCAGAAGACCACGAACAAGCCCCATACAATAAAGGTCATGATGTATGATTCCATGACGTAAACCTCCCTACTACGGGATGATGCGGGCGTGTGCAAAGAGTGTACGTGCTTTCAAGAAGATCGTATCTGACATTGCTTAACCACATGAAAGTGAGGGTTTGTGCACGTCGTCACAGCCCGCGTGTATAGTCTATGGTGAGATGAGTGAAATGTGACCGAAGAAGTAGACTCTCATCTTGGAGGTGACATTTGCTCGTTAGTCTACACGTACTCAAGGCGCGGAAAATTGGAAGAAGGCGCGAAAAAAAAAGGAGATTGATCTCTTTAATGATAGTCTTCCATAGCCTCCAAGAAACAACCTCTGACAATCGAATGCCGCCAGGATGATATCATTATCTTTTAAAAAACTGTTCAGTTTTGCCTCTTCATTTGCGAGAAGGAGAAAAATACACGTCGAGACGGAGCAGCCTGTGTGCCAATCATATTCCGAAGAGTCTACCGATACGTTACAAAGCTCAAGCCCCGAACAACCAGCATCATCCTCTCACAGCTTCTGGCTGAAGCAAGCATCTCTTTTGCACTGGCATACAGATCCCAGCACGGCATTAGAGCTCAGAAAAACAGTCACAGAATCAGGAGACCAATACACAAGCTGGTCTTGGTTCCCCGACGGGGAGATCTCGACGTGTTACAACTGCATCGACAGACATGTTGAGGCAGGACGAGGATTTACTTTGACAGTCCTGTCACAGGCACCAAAGAGCAGTATACCTATCGACAGCTGATGGATGAAGTGGCAACATTGGCCGGCGCTCTACGAGAGTTAGGAATCAGAAAAGGCGATGTTGTATTGTTTTACAGTAAGTCAACGATATTTCCCGCCACGAAACTCTTTTTTACTAATCGAGGCTGAAGTGCCAAATATACCGGCCTCCTTAATCGGTTTACTGTCCGTCAACCGGCTAGGCGCCGTGCATTCAGCCGTGTTTGGTGGGTTTGCACCGCGAGCCTTGGCCGATCGCATCGACGGGTGCAAACCAGCGGCAATAATGACGGCCTCTTGCGGTATCGAGGGCACGAAGCCGGCGATTGCATACAGACCTCTCGTCGAGACAGCCATGGAACTGAGCGCGCACAAACCAAACAGCGTAGTGATTTGGCAGAGAAGTCAGGCCTTGTGGGAACCACTCGACACCATGCGCAATCAGATTTGTTGGCAAGACATCGTCAAAGATGCCAGAGAAAAGGGCATCAGAGCCGCTTGTGTGCCGGTAAAAAGCTGCGACCCTATATACATCCTCTACACGTCTGGCACGACTGGCGCACCCAAGGGTGTCCAAAGGGACGCAGGCGGGCACGCTGTTGGGTTGCAATTCTCTGCTGCCCATCTTTTCCAGATAAACGGGCGTGGCAGTGTCATATTCGCGGCCTCAGACATAGGTTGGGCTTTGGGGCATTCGTACATGCTCTACTGTCCGCTGCTTGCTGGCGCGGCTACGTTAGTATATGAAGGCAAACCCGTCGGCACGCCGGATGCCTCTGCTTTCTGGAGGCTGGTCGAGGAGTACCGAGTCAACGTTCTATACACGGCCCCGACCTCGCTGCGCGTCATCAGGCGAGACGATCCGTCCGGCCTCACACTATCTAAGATTGGTCAAAGAGGTGGTCTTCGCAGCCTACGGAGAATCTTCTTAGCAGGGGAACATGCCGAGGCAGCCCTAATCACGAACTTCTAGAAGTTTCTCGACGAGTTTGGTGCTCCATCTTCCGTTGCTATGGACACCTGGTGGACGACTGAAGTAGCATCCCCAATCACTGGCCTTGTTCTCAACTCTGACGACTCCGCCGCTCAAGGAGCTCGATCCAAAAACGACTGCGCAGGGCCCGTCGTACAGCTAGGAAGCGCTGGTAAAAGTCTACCAAGTTACGACGTGCGCATAGTGGACGACCACGGTCAGGAGAAGGAGGAGGGCTTGTTGGGAAACATTGTGCTGCGATTGCCCCCGGCACCAACGGCCTTTAGTACTTTATGGAACGACAAGCAGAGATTCTATGATGCATACCTGAAGAGATTCGATGGGAGATGGATGGACACGGGCGACTTTGGTCTGAAAGACGCAAACGGATACATCTACGTGATGGGCAGAAACGATGACCTATTAAATGTGAGCGGGCATAGGCTGTCAAACGGTGAGTTCCATCGACTTGATTCTAGTCCTTTCGAGTTTCTAATCCCGCGCAGCAACGGCGGGAACATAACAGACTGTCATGAAGTCGTTATAGCCAACATTGAAGGGTATTTCTGACCAAATCGTCTTCCGCAGGTTCCATCGAACAAGCCGTGGCCTATCACCCTCTCATCTCTGAGTCATGTGTGGTCGGAATCCCTGATCATATCAAAGGTGAATTACCATTCGCTTTCTTCACCTTTTCTTCCGCCGCGCCAGCTTCTGCGGCAAAAGTCGACGGTCAGATTTTGAAGGAGATACAGGCTCTCGTTCGACAACACGTCGGACCAATCGCGACCCTGGCCGGTGCAGTTCATGGCGTTGGCATCATACCCAAAACACGATCTGGCAAGATCCTTCGTCGAGTGCTGAGAGAGCTCTTGGCTAACGCGGTTAATGGTGAATATGATAAGGGAGTGACAGTGCCGAGCACCATCGAAGATATGAATGCTGTGGGTGCTGCCAGAGACTGTCTCAGAGAATATTTGACAGTAGACGTTGCTGGAGCAGATAAGTCATGACCTATGGCGAATCTGAATCGTCTGATCTCTCAGTTGTTTCCTCATTCTTTTTCTACTCACAAAGTAGAGGCATTGTCGTTACGGAAAATTCGGGTCAAGTGAACATGATGACGAGCTGTCTACGCGCATTTATGTAGGTTTCTTTTCGTTGTCACAACACATTGTCACAAGCATAATATTCTGTTGAATGGTGTTTGAAGCAGATATCGTTTATGAATTAACCACCAATTTTGTCTGCTCGACTTCAGTACAGGCTGAGGTCCAGCACTGTCAGGTTGCATTCATAAGGCTTGAAAGAAAAGCTGGATACTTTGCTTTGACGAGAACTTGCCCTGTCCTGCGGCCTATCCCTTAATGTACTAATGTTTAACTCCAGCTCAGCGCTATCGGAAGGTAACATTGAAGTCAATGGCGCAACAGGCCGATGAAACCATGGCATCGGGGAGACGGCTCTCGTGTCGAATCTTAATAGGCTCGCGGCCTTTGCGGACGGTGGCATCATGGCAGGACACAAGAAAACAAGTTGCACGCTTGTCCTGCCAGTTTCTTGCCGTCATCAGATTGTGAATTACAACATGCAAAGACGAGCTAGTCGGCCATGTGACTTTCTTGTGCTAGGTTTAGACCTGTCATCCCTCTCTTCTCCTTGCTGCGATCCTACGAGGACCAGAAGTAATCGAGCCATTGTGGTATTGCTAAAGACGATCTGCGGGCTATGCCGAGTTGCCGAATAATGCATCCATCCTTGGCAGGGGTTAGGGTTCGGACGCGGGCCACAATGCGCAATAGTCGACGGCAGTCTCGTGTCTGCAAAATATGAAGTATCTACTTTTCTGAAGATCACATAGGGGTAATTTGAGGCGTCTTTTGTGTGCAGTCCTATGATCTTTGACCAGGTCTTTGTCATATTCACTTCAACCCAGAAGCCAGAACCTGGGATGCTTCCTACTGATACACTCGATCATGAAGTTGGTGTGCGGCAAATTTGGGCTGCTTCGGAACAGATGAGGATTGGGGCAGGCCTTCTTCCAGCTCCTTGGGCAGTGTGTGGGTTGTGTGAAGTTCCATCCCGTCGGTCCTTGCATCATAAACGCGCCAGTCGGATCACTTCCCGGCGAACAAACCTCTAAAGTAACTCTTGCTACGGATTGTGCCGATGAAACCTCTTTCAGGATACAGATCCCCCCCAGCTGAAAGCAGCATAGCACAGACAGGCGAATACTACATGTAACTCCGAGTACCCTTATAGTCTACGTCATTGCCCGCCGTATATTCTTTGAGCGACATCTCTTGACCGGCTGCGGAGGCGGACTACATACCTGTAATGGTGCTTGATAACACCACCCTCTCTCGTAAGCCGCAACGTTGTGACAAACTCGAGGATATATCAGGTAGGGATAGGCTAACTGCATGTAAGTCACTACGTATGTGCAAGAGTCGCGTCTCAATGCGCTTGATTGAGCAATTTCTTCTCTCCGCTAGTATATCGTGAGCCTACGTAACCGTTACTTGAGCCACAGAGTCAAGAATAAATCAAGGACGACATCTGCAGACGCTTCGCGTTGTAATTACTCAGTGAGACTTTTGGTTAGGATTGATAGACTACATCTAGGGAGTAGAAAGAATCTTGTAGCAAGTCCTGACGGACCCTGGAATAAAGACAGAAGTTGCAAACACAGATGGACAGTATTGCGCCAATTTCCTAATAGGCTTAACTGATCCCGCAGATTCCATTATCCATGATCATTAGGAAAACTCGCTTGAGCTCTAAAGTACCAGAGCAGGTAATATCTTCCAGAGTCAGTCTGGGATAGGCTGCGTGGAGCGGCTGAGATGCGGGTTGAGCGTTGCTCGGATCGTCAATGGCCGCTGGCAACCTCTTTTCCAGCTCTTCACCACGGCAATGAAGAATCTGAAACCAGTCAAGATGTGCCCGTTGCTGTTGACAAGTCTTCATCAGTTTCAGCCAACAAAGCTCTTCAGTCCACGGATCATCCCTTGACAGTAGCCGAGTACCTTGTGACTCGGCTTCGGCAACTTGGCATCAAGTCTATCCATGGCGTGCCAGGCGGCTACAACCTTCACCTGGTAGACTCAGTCTCTAGACTGGGGCTAAAATGGGTCGGGAATTGCAATGAACTGAACGCAGGTGCTTTTGTTCCCACTGCCCCTGAGATTCCTTCGCAATATGTTGATTTCCCAACATATTCGACTTCAAGAGTCTAACGTAAATTCTAGGCTATGCTGCAGATGGGTATGCCCGAGTGACTGGGATGGGTGCTGTTGTCACTACTTTCGGCGTCGGCGAGCTATCGGCCATCAATGCCATAGCTGGAGCGTATGCTGAGGGCGTTTCCCTGGTTCATATATTCGGCACTCCAGCGACAGCTTTGGAGCATCAGAATGGCGTTATACATCATTCTCTAGGTAATGGCGACTTGCGGGCTTTTGAACGGATGAGCCGGCCAATCTCATGCCACCTAGCCGATCTGCAAGACGCAGCCACAGCCCCAGAACAGATCGATCGTGCGCTCTGGACGTGCTGGGCTCGCAAGCTGCCCGTGTATATTCGACTGCCTTCAGATATTGCCAGCAAGCCCGCAGACAGCACGCGGATTCAATCCGTCATCAGCTTACAGTTACCCGCGAATGGCTACGAGCAAGAGCGTGAGGCAGCTGCCACGATCCTAGATGGGTTGTACAAGAGTAAGAAGCCTTTGATCATGATCGATTCAAATGCGATTCGACACGAGGTTCTGGAAGAAGTCCGAAATTTTGTCGCGTTATCTTCATTGCCCACACTCGTCACACCCATGGGGAAGGGCGCCATCTTTGAACAGCATCCTCACTACTATGGCCTTTAAGCGGGGAAATACTCTCAAGAACAAGTCAAAGACCTCGTGTACGCTTCAGATTTCATCATTCGCGTCGGTCCCGTCGACGCCGACTTTAATACGTGTGAGCTACTTCCCGTCTCTTTCAACATCGTTGAATTATTACTGAAGCTTGATAGGCGGACTGTCTAATTACTTATCACCAGCAAAACTCGTTGATATCCATCCTACCTATACTGTGGTTCAGGGAACTGTGTTCAAGAACCTGCACATGCGCTGGATACTACAAGCTCTTGTACGAATGGTTGAGCCCGATAGGATTGCCATGAACTTGGCACCGAAACCCAAATTACACCCCAAAAGCTCTCAAGATCTGACAAAACCCATTCTGCATGACTGGTTCTGGCCTCGTCTAAGCACATTTCTTCGGAAGGACGACATCATTATAACCGAAGCCGGAACCTCATGCTTTGGGATATGGGATACGCAATTTCCTGAAGGAGTCACTCTCATCCATCAATCACTATGGTGCAGCATCGGATACGCACTCGCCGCATGTCAAGGAGGCTTCACTTGCAATGCGAGACGCACAACTGTCCTGCCGAGTGATTCTTTTCGTGGGAGACGGGAGTCTTCAAGTTTCTGTCCAAGAACTGAGCACTCTGATATGGCATGAATTGTCTCCTGTTATGTGAGTTTTCATACCCCGGCGATATATTTCAATGACAGGCCTGACGCGCGGTAGCTTCGTAATTTATAACGGGGGGTACACGACAGAACGGTACTTGGGAATTGACGATGGTTGCTATAACGACATCAATTCTTGGAAGATGAGGGAACTGCTTTCCGCTTTCAACGGAAACGACGCGCTGCTTCATTTGCACCAGGTTAAGACAATGCTCGAGGTTGAAACGCTGTTTCAGAAATCCGAGTTGTCTGAAGCTTCGGCATTGAACGTTGTGGAACTGCATATGCCAGCCAACGATATTCCACAAGGACTGTCAAAAGCAACAAAAGACATTCGGCAACCGGCAGCTCAAGAGCGGCAGGGACGAGAAAGTAAACTTTGAATCAACATTTATTTTCTTTCACTTTGTAAATAGACTAGACATGATTTAATGTTCATGAAGATGCACTCCTCTACACACACGGCAAATGACGACCACAATCACAGCTAACTCGAGCAATATGAATGGAATAAGAGTCGATGTCGCTATGTAAGCCATTCAGGCATCCCCGAGTTCCGAGTATACACAAGTCTTATGATCGCAAATGACGCCTTCCCGCTTTTACGCAAAGAAACCGTGTGCCCCCTCACAAAGTTGCTGGGTCGTCCCGCGCAGGGTTGCAATTGGTATGCCCTTCGCATCAGATGGGATGAACCGAGGTCACGAGGTTACAGGACCGGCGTTTCGGTAGGATCGGTCCCAGGCTCAACTTGCAGATTAAAGCTGCAGGCCCTATCCCGTGTGGGACACTGGCCTGCGAGCATCGCGAAACCGCGCTAGATAGCGGCTCGCCTGGTGGCGATGGGCGCATTCAGACTCAAGGTCCTAAGGGGCGAGGGGGGTTGCCGCGTTAAAGAGGTGATGTGGACTCGGTTGGTTGCCAATTTCTAGAGGAAGAGCTGCTCATCTAAACCGCGTGGGCATTGAGACCCGCGGTACGGCAATATTGTGTCAGGTGAACATGTCAGCGAATGCGAGAGAACAAGATGTTGATGAGTGTTACATCCGAGATCCGAAGGAAAAGAAGAAGATTCAAAATCGAGCCGCTCAAAGAGCATATCGTGAGTCCGTCCTTAGGTCGTCAAGCAGATGCGATCAGCAACCCAAGCATCCCCGGCGGACTGACATTGCTTGATGCTCGAGGCTAACGAGCAAAGAATAGAATTCGCGAACTCGAGGTCAAGCTTGATAGGTTCGAACGAGCGGGCGGCCTGGCTCATGTACTCGTATCAGGTCGCTCCGACAAGTCTTTGGCTCAAGACGCGAAGCCGCGCGCGGCGAGGTCGAACTGCGCCGGCGTTCCACCTATTCCTAGAGCAACAACAACCAGCGAGAATGACAACGACAACAACCCAACCCTGAACTATTCCATGGTAATGGATCCTCTCTTCCCGGAACTCTCAATCGATGAGCCGTTCTTAGTGACAGATGCGGCGAATGACCATGACTCCCGAAGTAACGATGACTCGACAAGCAATGCTATATCCCGATGCTCTATTACTATGGATGCGGATTTTTCCAACGAAGTCATGCCATGCAGCAGCTCCGGCAGGGACGAGGCAAGCCTAGACATTCTTGCTTTCCAGAGAAGAGACAAGCCGGGGGAGTTGCGCTACCCAAGCTGTCCTTCTCAAAAGAACAGTCCGTCAACGCAAGGTAAGGCAAATCAAAAGCACAAAACTCCTGCTAATAATATACGCTTACAATGGTTATTCCTTTATGCAAAGGGTACGGTGGCGGGCCGTCTGGCAGCGAGGTCACGTACACGCCATCCTCAAAGTCCTCTGCACAAGAAGGCTGCCAGCAGCAGCGCGGTGCAGCATACCGTCACGGTTTGCCAGATCAAGGTCGCGAGGAATCATTAGCGCCTGGTTATCTCGAGACGTTCAACTGCATCACCAAGAGTATCAAGGCGACTGGATACGATTGCTTCGATTGCTTCGTCGCGGCATATTATTCGCAACCCGACATCTCGAATTATCGTTCCTCGGCGACTTCAGATGCGAAGTCTACCATGGCAGTCATATTTCATCTACTCCGCATCACGAGTTGCTTAAGCGATGCTGAGACTTTGAGGCTGCAGAATGCGCTTCGTCCTGCATCACTCGGTATCAATTCCGCCCGCGGCAAGTCCAGACAATAACAATTAAGGCTCAAACCCAGCCTTTCACATTCACAGACGTTGTTCGTACGTGGCATAGGAATTGGCTGAAGGAGTGGTTGACTGTCCAACATAGGCCATCGCCACCACATGCAGTGTCCATGGGTTACATGTAATCGTATGGTGCAACTGCCAATGTGCCATTAGGCCAAAGCTTGAGCGTCTATCACCGATTGCTGGCTGCAGGAGCGTTCGGGGACGAGAAAATGCCGTGGGAATAATTGCGATTCGACTCGACCTGGTCGCGCGGACTGTTCAAGAGGTTCAAGACAGCTTGAGATTAACTAGAGGAAACCATAAAGACCGGACTGCAGGCAAGCATATATCTCGACATCGACAAGGTCGAATTAGGGTTGCAAAGAGAGCAGAAATGTAGAATAAAGCAAGAGCACGAGCCCCGACATCAACTTCCATACATGTTCTACGAAGTTCTGTCAAAATAGCACAACAGGAACACGATGAAAGTGACACCGAATGGGCAATGACAAATTTCTCCCCTCAGATAATGAGGTGATCAGGCTTACGTGACACCAAGAACTCAAGTAATGCGTCATGCGTCGGCTTTTGTACCATGCCTATCCGTACTCGTGTCTGACGCGAACTTGACAAAGTCACACAAGGCAAGCCCTGAGAGGGCTCACGTCGAGTGGTACACCATACAAATATTGTCAGCCAAGTTAGTTGACGCCGCAACACTACTTGCCTAGTCACAGGAGGCATTTCGGGGGTCCAAGCGAGGCAGCTTTCTGTTCCACATCTTCGCGCGTTAGAACATTGTGCGTTAGAACATTGAAGTGATAGGGGGACGACCCAACGTCAAGTCGGGAATAGCTGCACTTGCTCATGTCGAGTGGCATTTACGTCTTCCCTAGTGTCGTCTATGCCCTCTTACGGTATTCAATTTTCGTGAGGAGAAACGATGGGAGCATGAGCTCATTCCCTTACTGTCAGCATCCTGAAGAGAACATTGTGTCCAACTGTTCATGTTGATCGGGCTTTCATGTTGTCACTACACGTCACCCTTTTTACGAATAGTCCGAAGCCTTCATTTCCCTAGGTAACAACTGGCCTCCCATCGTTACCAGTCTGGCTGGCCGTCAACATGGACTCTTTCGGCACACCACCCTCCAGAGTGCTGGCAAGGTCGTGCGGGACAAGTTCCACATCTTGGGAAGACTTGGTGAAGAAGCAAATCTCACTCATTTGTGATTTCCATTGACCGATAACGACGACTTCTACCTTCCATGCATCAGCCCAAACAGCAAATGTCCATCAAGATCGCCATAGTCGGAGCTGGACCAGCAGGCCTGGTTCTAGCACATTCGCTCGACCGGGCCGGCATCAAGGACTTTATCGTCCTCGAGCGGCGGCCGCATGTGGTCGAAGAGGCAAGCTCCGGCATCGTGCTATGGCCGCACGCCATACGAGTCCTCGATCAGCTCGGCAACTCCATCCTCGAGGAAGCGCAGCAGATGGAACCTACCATGCGCGCCAACATACGTCTCGGAGCAGGGGGGAAATTCATCTCACGCGGCAAGTTTTGGGACTATTTGGAAGAGAAGTAAGAAGAGAAGTAAAAAAAAAAGGCCTTGGTGACTAGTGACTAGACGTCTGGTGTTTAGAAAAGGTCCCCTTTGCTAATTTTTTCCAAATCTGTGTGCAGCCATTGACGTCCAGCAATGGTGTTTCAGAGATACAAGCTGATTCAGTTATTATACCAACGCTTACCCGACCGGGAGAAAGTCGTCACGAATAAGGAGGTGGTCGGTGTGAGGCAATCGACGTCGGGCGTCACGCTTGCCTGTGCCGACGGCTCTTCTTACAAGGCCGACATTGTCGTCGGAGCCGACGGGGTGCACAGCGTGATTCGGGAGCTCGTGGCTGATGAGAATCGTTCCGGAAAGACCAGGCTTCTGCCAGATGAATTGTCGATAGCGTACAAGGCCATCTGTGGCATCGTACCGCGGCTGTCCAACTTGCCCCCGCGCACCCAAATCGACGTCACGGACGACAAGTTCATGTGGCAGATTCTGGTCTCTGGCGACTGGGCCAGCTGGTGCTTCTACGTGCCAGTGACGGCGCCAGAATCCTCAACATCAATAGACAAAGGCCGAAAGTCCATGGATGCCGCTGAAGCGCTCGCCGACCGATACCGAGATCGCGTCATGACGGAAGACGGCAAGACCACTTTCGGGGACCTCTGGCGATCACGGGAGCGCGTCGCCATGGTGGACATTGAAGAAGGCGTTCTCAACAAGTGGCACCACGGCCGGGTCGTGCTGCTCGGCGACGTCGTGCACAAGATGAGTCCGAACCTGGGTCTGGGCGGCAACGCGGCCATTGAGTCGGCGGCGATCCTGTCGAACCTCTTGTTCCGCCACGTTCGCACCGACGGGCGGCGGCTCGAGGACACGTCCAGCATCACGTCTTTGTTCGTCGAGTATCAGCGACAAATGATGTCCCGGGCGAAGCGGTGTCAGCAGCTCAGCGGAATCATGATGCGTCGCGCCAGCCAGGCCCATACCGCCATCGGGTTTCTGTGCAAGTTCGTGCCGATGAGGCTCATAGACAAGCCGCTGGCGTCCGTTGTTCTGAACTGGGTTTCACGCGACGCTGTGATTCTGGATTATGCCCCGGAGCGTGAGTTCAAGTCGGGCAAGATCAAATGGCGTTACGGGAATCAAGAAGAGCGCAAAGGAGAGGCAGGCTCCGTCATAGAAGCGAAATGAACAGCGTAGGAAAACATGCGCCTCGAGGTTTTTCAAGATGCCGTTTTGGTCTACGCCGCGGAGCGGTAAAATAAAGTAAAGGTACGAATTTCATAAGTACTTTGTTACTTAAACTTCTTTATTATATCTTTGAAATAGACTTGAGAAATCTTGATATAAAGACTTCAAGTTCTTCTTAACTACCAAATTTACGAAGTATCCAATATACTGTAAATCGTGTGTCTAACGGTGCCCTTCTGATGCCAGCTGAGGGTGGATGAGTCCCTCAATTAGCCTGCAAAGGCCCCCCACTCGCCCCACGTGCCTACGGACATCTAGTCCCCTTTTGTCTCGACCTGCCTGACATCCCGACAGCCCGATTGCTCCATTCAGCGGGGAGAGATGGGGTCGACAACGAAATATGGGACCCCTCTATTGCCCGATTGTGCTTGGTGTCGCGACATATGACAGGATGGCAGGAGGAAAAAGTTTATTGTCGCCGCCCGCCCCCAAACTTTTCTCCTTCTCTTCTTCTTCTTCTCTTACCAGTCTGTGTATTGCAGGAATTCGACGCCGGAAAACCGACGACAAGCCCGACGAGACCTACGTGATCGTCATCCGAATCGCAACATCCGATCGATGCCCTCTGCTGCTGCCGCGGATATTCAGCTCGGGCAACGTCACATGCGCCGGCACCAACAACCGCGGCGATAGGGCGTACGGCGAGCGACTTGAAGTCTTTGCGCTTGCTGCCTCTGGGGACGAAGAAAGACTTTTTATTTACGGCATACTATTGCATGACGAGACTTGGTGCTTCGGAATACTTGTGAAGTCGAAGCTTTTGCTTGAATAGACGTGGTTGATACCCTTCGCGGATAGCTTGGGTAAGGTGACCACCAGTTGAGGATGAATGGGGAGCAAGAGGATCGGTGAAGCTGACGATTCAGCCGCAGATATCAACACCACCTGTCAAAGAGACTGCAACTCCATCGTACGTGGAAATCGACAACCAGCACCGCCTGCGACGAACATCAGCCAAGGCATAGTGGACGCGCCGAGCAATCGACGACGACGCTCCTCATCATGGATCAGTCTCCCGACCCCGTCAAGGGCGGCTTCAGCGAGCCTGTCGCGCACCCCGTCACCGCCGACCGCAACGCCCCGTCTTCGCACGATGCCGTTCTCCCTCCCTACCACGACGTGGAAGTCCACTCTCCGACTCCATCGCCGCCATCAGCCGAGGCCGAGGCTGCGACACACGGCATGCACATCCTGCAGTCGCGCCCTACAAAGTGGTGGAGCTACCTGGCGACGGGCGAATTCTGGCTGGTCGCGGCCATTGGGCAGGTGCTCGCTCTGTGCATCACGGCGACAAATACCTTTACGTCGCTCCTCGCGCAGGCGCAATTCAAAGCGCCGGCCTTTCAGACACTCTTCAACTACGCGCTGCTCGCGGTGCTGTACAACGGCCTGGTGATCGGGCGCGACGGCCCTCGAGCGTGGGCGTCAGCGGCGCGGCGAGATGGCTGGAAGTACCTCATCATGGCCTTTCTCGACGTCGAGGGCAACTACTTCACGGTGCTGGCATACCAGTACACCAATATCATGTCAGCGCAGCTCATCAACTTTTGGTCGATTGTCTGCGTCGTGGCCATTTCGTACCTGCTGCTGCGCGTGCGCTACCGCTGGACGCAGGTCATTGGCATCCTCGTATGTTGCGGCGGCATGGGCATCCTCCTCGCCTCAGACCACATGCAGGGCACAAACGGCGGGCCCGGCGTCGATCTGCTGCGCGGCGACCTCTTTGGCTTGCTGGGCGCTACGCTCTACGGCTCCAGCAACGTCCTCGAGGAGTGGCTGGTCAGTAAGGCGCCAATGCACCACGTGCTGGCCTTCATCGGCCTCTTTGGCGTCATCATCAACGGCGTCCAGGCCGCCATCTTTGACCGCGCCTCGCTCGCCACGGCCCAGTGGTCCGGCCAAATTGCCGCCTGGCTCGTGGGCTACACGCTGTGCCTCTCGCTCTTCTACTCGCTCGCGCCCCTGATTCTGCGCATGGGCTCCGCCGCCTTCTTCGACATTTCCCTGCTCACGGCCAACTTTTGGGGTGTCATCATCGGCGTCCGCGTCTTTGGCCTCTCGGTGCACTTTCTCTACCCCGTCGCCTTTGTCTGCATCATCGTCGGCCTCGTCGTCTACTTCCTCTCGGGGTCCGTCCTCGGCGACTCGCGCAAGCCCTGGCTCGGCGCGAACCAGGAGGCTGGCGTCGCTGGGATTGGTACTGCCAAGCTGCGCGCCATTAACGCTGCTCGCGCTGAAGAGGGAGGTTTCAGGTCGGAGAGTACGCAGATTGCGTAGTGCTTGATACTCTGTCGGCGATGATTGTGTATATGGAGTAGACTGATGATTCTCTCATCATTGTAGATTGACTGAGTTGTCTGTGCAAAGCATATCTGGAGGCTTGGTTGTGGAATACGGCAGGGTAATACTTTATGTGAGATGCATCAAGGTTGTCGAAGTTGATGTATGAAAGAGCTCATGATTCGCCTAGGACCAGACGACGCACATAAAGTCGGAAGACTATGAGTTCATGCAAATCCCCATTGAATAGCGGTTTTATGTCGGCTTGAGACCAGCAAAGCTATTGACGAACTGGCGAGAGGAGAGGAAGCAAGGCAAAGTCACGTGAAGTACACATAATCAGGGGTCAAGAAGCCACTGTTGATCAACGTACCTCTTCTTAGCGAACAGCGCAACAAACGGCCCCGGAAGCACGTGTGCCGACCTCGCATTCTGGTCCAGACCGAGTCTAGCGAGGCGTCTTCGTGTTCCGAAGAGCTTGGTCCCTTTCTCTGGGTCATTATGGAATCAACGGCAATGCGGCTCAGCGACAGGCAGCGTGTCTGGGTGAGACAGGGATCATCATGACACGAGACTCGGATTCCGGCACGACTGCTGGTGTCGAACAGTATGCAGTCTATGAAGCACGGCAGTCGTCTCTCGGAAGGGCAAGAAGGCTAGATCTTGTCCAGTCATGGTCTGCCAGAAGTGTCAGTTCTAATCGCTCGTTACGGAACAGAGTGCCGTGAGCCTTGGCCAGTCGATGACGTTCTTCTCATATCCCCTATTGGGATGAGGTACGCATAGCTTCGTCCTTTCAACTCGAGGAAAAAGACGAGGTTCACTAACAAGTTTCCAGGCTGATTTGACTACGGCCACAACAATGTGCAGGGGAGTTGTAGTCACCTTCACTGCCTCACTGCCTCAACTGATTGTTGTTCCCCGGCCAAGAGCTGAGCCGGCAAAGGACTCAGGACTCAACGCGCCCCCCCTGCAAAATCACGACGCCGTCGATCTTTTCTTTGCTGTCCGCAATTAAACGTCGGCAGTCGAGCGCAAATCCCGTACCAAGACCGCCGTCCGCCCCAGCTTGCACAGCCCGCTGTCTTTTGCTTTTTCGTTCTTCTTTCGCGTACCATTTCTTTGCCGCTTGCCGCACTTCGTACAAAGTACACACGGTCACTCCCTTTCGCATCCCGTGTATTCGTACTGTAAGGTCTTCCGGGGGGGGGGGGGGGGGGGCGGCACCCAGGCCTAGGAGCCGGCAGAGTCGAGAGCCGGCAGTCCCTTATCTTGTTCGCTCATCCAGATTTTCGTTTCCTCGCCTTCCGTCGTTTCCCTGGGACCCCCCTTCGCCTTCCCCCCTATTTTCGCGCCGACGTGGAAGAATAATGTCAGCGGCTGTCCTTCACTTCATCCTCGCTCGTCGGCGTCTTTCGCGTCTGATAGTAGAGTAGTATGCCAGTCGGGCTTCACCTCGTCATGTTCAAGCCCTTTTTGAGCTCCCCGCCTCGACGGTCTTTTGTCTTTATATCCGTCGCTTTTGTCTTTAGCTTCCTCGTCTCGACCCTCATCTTCTCTGTAAGTTCTGCGTATCTCTTCCCCTGGCTTTCGACACGTGAAGCTTGTCCTTTGCCTACTCTTCTTTCCTCGTATATCCCCTGCGTGGAGGGACTGAGATCCCCTTCCCCCACACGACCCTGGCTGCTGGGATATTTTGTTCAAACTGACACATTTACCCGTCGTCATCAAGACCCCTCCGTCGACTGGAGCCGGGTTCCTGAGTCGGCCATGGCCGGTGAACATTGACTCTGGCCGGCCTGCCAGTGCCAAATCCCTGTTTCCTTCGACGGCGTCGACTCGCCTCGCTGATGGCGCCGCGGGCAACCGGAGACTTCACATCCTGCTACCGGCGACACGGAGCGATGTCAACCTCTGCAAGACACTGTTGACAATGACCATCCTCGGCTATCCCAATCCTCACATCATCGCTTGGGGCGCGCAGGACGGACAGAACGGCATGCGCGGGGGAGGTTCGCACTTTGCCAAGATTACGGCTGGGCTCGACTACATCAACGACGCAGAAAGACGGAAGCAGCCCGGGTTTGACGACGAGCTCGTCTTCATGATTGACAGCTACGACATATGGTTCCAGCTGCCGGTCGAGGTGCTCCTGGCGCGGTACGAGGCCGTCGTCGCGGATGAGAATAGAAGAGTCGCCAGACGACTAGGCCGCGCATTTGGTCGCGAGAACATTCGTTCCCAGGTCATCTTCGGGGCGGGCAAGCGGTGTGCCCCAAACCAGATGCACACGGTAGCGTGCTACCCTGTGCCCGAGTCGCCGCTGCCGATGGACCTACATCGCAGCAGCACCGACACGCTCCTGGGGCGCAACCTGTACAGCAACTTCCGGACGCGCTATCTCAACTCTGGCTACATCATCGGGCCCGTGGGTGCGGTGCGGCCAGTGCTCGAGAGGGCGAGGGAGAAGCTAGAGCAGTGCGCGCAGCGCACAAAGGTCGACTTCGACAACGGCTCCGGCCGGTCCGACAAGTGCTACCAGGGCAGCGACCAGAGCATATTTGCCGAGATGTTTGGCGAGCAAGAGGTCCATCGCGAGGTGGTGCGTCGCCATCACCGTTCCTTTGTCGATGACTGGGTCGACGTCGTCATCCCCGGCCGTGCTGGATCCCGTCCGGCGCCGTCTCACATCCTCAACACCCCTATCCGCGACTACCTCAACCCGGGCTTCACTCACCAGCCCTACCATACCTCGTACGCCTCGGGCAAGCCGCTCGAGTTCGGCATCGGGCTAGACTACTGGTCCCTTCTAGGCCACCAGACTGCCAACGCAGAGTACGACTCGCGCTACATACGGCACGCGGAGCCCCTCGCGTCCCAGGTCGGCGACTTGGGTATGTTTGACTGCACGGCCAAGGCGCCGATGCCGAGAGACCTACCGCGCGAGGCGCCCGTGCTGCTGCATCCTCAAGACACCCTCGGCGGTGGTGGCCAGGCGACGCACGGCTGGGGCAAGATGCCGCTGTACACGGAGATTTGTGTCGGCACCGTACCCGTCATGATTCACCACAACTCGGTTGACAAGTCTTGGCGTGAGCGCCAGTGGAACCAGACCTGGTGGCACGGCAGCTCGCGCCGGCTTCTCGAGGAGCGACGACGGGCCGGCGCGCCTCAGCTCACCGAGGGTATCCTCACTGACAAGGGCGTGAGGCTGAGGTGGGCCGATCTGTGTCCGAGGCAAACGGACAAGGAGTTGTTTAGGGACGTGCCAGAATCTCTTTGATGATGTCCAGTAGATGTGTACACTCTTGGGCCTTGTGCGCTCTCGTCCTGCATCGTGTGGTTTTTCTCCGTCCCGTCATTTTTTATGCAAAGCGATCTGTTTACTCGAGCGAGGTCGGCTTTCGGCCTGTCATCATTTTCTGGAGTCATTGAGGAGGTCATTGGACTGCTTTGGACCACATAGAAACTGGCATATTTTGGCATACGGCTGCATAGAATGGGGGAGTACTGTATTCTGAATATTTTTGTCAAGTCTAAAGATGGACCTCGAGTCCCGCGTTGTGCAAACTTGACTGGGACACGAGACTCATGTACAAAAGGAGAGCAGGAGAGCATGAGTCGATAGGTAAGTAATGGTATATTGTATCAAAGCTTGGTGAGCAGAAGACAAGAAGAAAATAAGTTCCACGGGACGCTTGCCCCCTCTTTGCTCGACTTGGCTTCCGCAGATGTTGAAGTGACGGTGAATGTCTGCAAGGTCTTTCAGCGTCTGCTAGAGACCAAGGCGGCGGCTGTGCCCCTGGCCTGTTAAGAGGGAAGAGGGAAAAAAAGAAACGTCCGAGTCAGGGGCGGACGGGTTCGAGACCATGAGAAAAAGGAAAGGCTTGAGCGGCGGCGGTAAGACGAGTAAGGGGGACGAAGGAGATGGACGAGTGAAGACTGGAAAGGTTGACATGGGCAGGTAGGAAGCCGGCAGCTTGGCGTTGCTGAATCAGGTTCTCATCAAATTGAGCAGTTGCTTGCATTGTATCAAATTGACTTAACATGTAGAATTTGGAATTGGTTTTGTAAAGATTCTGCTTGACGGTAGCAATCGGTCGCTAACTTACAAGTCCCCCTTGAGCTGGGGCTTCGCTGCGGGAGCGCGCTTGGGGAGGCAGGATAGCTGGAAATCGGGAGCATTGAATTAATAACGACGTGCTATGGACGAGGCGGCTGTCACTATGAGACCCGAAATGACGTTAGCTGTCAAGTATTTCGGGGCAGGTTGAGTTTCTTGGTCAGAGATTTGGGGAATCAAATCAGGTTCACTGAAATTGTGTGCACTTTGGCGTCGTTAGATCATGGCCCAAGATTTACAAACTGTTTGCTCAAGTCACAACATATCACGTCTTATATTCACTGACGAATAATTGACTCACATCTACGTAGCGTCTTGAATTTATAAACAAGTGTTGAATCGGAATATAGCTTTCACAGCTGTATGTTCTCATCGATAACACGCGTCTCCTCAAGCACCGGCGACACACATGGGGACTGCATCACGAACAATTCCGGTCCAAAATGTCCGTCTATAGTACATGGGCTTCTTGATACTTGATTTTCAACTCTCTTTTACGCAATCACAAATTGCTCAAGGAACATGGGCTAGGTCTGCAAGTATGTATTGACCTTGAAGAAGTGTAACGCTTGCTCACTCAAAGCAGGCTCGCTTTCGACACCATGTACGCAGAAGGATGATGGGCATTCAGATCTAGCTACTCTTACATGAAATTGCCTGGATCCATTCAATTCCTACGCGATTCAAATCTCATCGTCAACTAGCCTATCGCGCCGCTCAACAGAAGTCCACTCCTCTCTACACGAGAACCTGATGTAGGCCATCCTTTATTGGCGCCAACATGAGTCTACTCCCGCTGGACATCGGATCCAAACTCCTGCTCGAGCCAATGCAGGTACGGGCGAGGCATCTTCCGCACCCCCATCTCTCGGAGACGCTCCTCGGCGCAGCGACGATAGGCCGGGTTACAACCCTTGTGAACAACCTCGGGCAGGAGGCCCTTCTCTTTTCCGATAATCCTGCTGAGCTTCTCGTTGGCGAGCCTCTGGCTGTCCCAGAAGACGTAGGCTCGCGCGCGGCAATAGTTGGAGAGGAAGCCGTCGCCGCGGATGCCGAGGTACGCGTCGTTCTCGGAGCGCTTGTACTTGAAGTAGCCCAAGTTGGGCTTGCTCACGTCTTCGTCGGCATCGTCAATGGTCTTGGGTATCACCGTCTTGGGCGCTTCCTTGGGGGCCAGCTCGAGGGCTTCGGGGAGGAAGTCGCGCACGCGGCCGAGTTTGTCGCGGAGCAACTGGCGGCGCGGCCTCTTGGCCACCACGTGGGACAGCTTGTAGGTGAAGCTCGCGCCCAAGGAGGCGACGTAGCTGTGGTGCCTGTCCGAGTTCTGCTTCTCGGCCTCGGAGAAGGGGAAGAGCCGCGTCTTGTGCATTTTCTTGAGCCTCGCCTGGTCCCGCATGATGGCCATGTGCTCCGGGTCGGCGCTCTCGATGGGGTACACGTTGCCCTGCTCGACGCGGAAGAGTCGGCCATCTGGGAGCTCGACGCCGGCGGCTCGGTGGGCCGTTGTCGCGTTGAACGTGTCAGTCATGGCCAGCATGGCCGGCGCCATGAGCGGTGGCACGCCGGCGGCTGCCAGGCGCGCAGAGTCGACCAGGTCGCTCTCGAGCTCGTTGAAGATGAAGCGAGCCTGCGAGGCGTAAAAGGCGTGCGCGCAGGCGACTTCTTCGGCCTCCCAGGGGGTGAGTCGCGATATGAAGTGGTCGAACTGGTCCTGAGCACCCATGATGGACTTGCCGTCCGGGCCGATGGAGAAGACGCGGCAGTAGAGCTCGTGACGATAGAAGCCTCGCTGCAGCCTGGCAATCTCCCCGGCCGTCAGGCCCTGATCCTGATCCGGGTCGCGGGCCAGCGCCAACTGGAGGTAGAATTCAATCATGTCCCACACGGTGTTGTCGATGCAGGCGATCTTGCGGAGGTCAAGGTAGTCCTTTGGAAGGGTGACCTTGATGTTCTTGTCAAAGTAACGGTCAAGAAAGGCCTTGCGTTCCGCGACCAGTGCCTCGTTCTGTTCCTGGACAGTCATTGTCTTTGTCGTCTTCATCGTCGACAGCTGGGGGACGCCAATGAGGGCAATAGCATGGGGCAGGGCCTCGGGCTCAATGTGAGTCTCAATCTTGCGCGTGTGACAGATAGTCTGCTGCTTCTTGAAGAGTTTGAAGCATCGTGGAGACGCGTTGATGAGGGCTCTCAGGTCCTTGTAGTCGGGGAGGAAGCTGAGGATGCCGTTGAGCAGCTCGGATGGGAGATCTTCGAGTTCCATGGCGACTGGAGACGGTGTTGACTGTACTTCAGTCGATAACTTGATCAGTCAGGATCAGTGTATGACTTGAGTAATTCAAGCAATACTATACCTTCTGTGCGAGTGATGGTAATGACGATGATGGGTGGTCTTGGTCGTTGTTGTTTTGCGCGGTTTGGCAAACGACGCGTGCATGTATCAAGGTAAACACACCAGACTTTCAAATCCACAAGATACAAGGGCTCGCTTAAAAACCGAACCGAACAGTGAACAGGCTCTGACAAGTCTAACTTGCATGTTCTGGGTCGATGCTCTGTTCAGGGGACCGTTTCAATGCCACTGGGGCGACGGAGCCTGCGTTCAAAACGGGGTGGGTGCAGTGAATCGCGGGACGCTTCCCAGACTCTGTTCTCCGTTTACCTACTCAAAGCTCCCGAGTACTAGTAGTAGAGGCCAGCACGTGGGAGAAACCCCGTTGACGGGAGTGTAGGAGTGGGCCAAGGTCAAGTACAAACGGTGCTCTGCTTCCCATTCAGCCAGCAAGAAGCCTCCAAGGACAATACTTTGACTCAATCTGCAAGTCTCGACAGTCCTTATCAAACAACATTGCATATTCGGGAGGAGAAGTACATGAGATAGTCAGCACTGTCGGCCTAGTCATTGCATTATCTTAGCGAGAAGAGAGAAGAGGAGGGCAGAGAGTTCGTTGAGTGCTTTCTGAAACCTGCAAGTGTCAAATAGACAGCCTTGGTAATTCTTGTTACCGAGCGTGACGCAACGACTACGCTTGCAGCTGTGAACATCGAAGAGCTCCTTCTTGATAGATAACAGACCAAAGATGATCGCCTTTGCCCTGCAAATGCCATTGAATCAATCGTCTGAATTTGATCAAAGACTCTCTTCCCTATCGTTACACTTTGCTCTCTTTGCGTGCCTGAAACTGATTCTGACAAGAACGGCCGAGTGCAAAGACTGAGCCGATTTTCTGGAGAGAATGTCTTTTACTTTAGCAACATTATCCCATCAAGACATCAAAGACATGGGCCCTCCCTCACGTCGTTAAGTACCGCCTTTCTCCAACGTGAGGATCAGGACATGGATTAAGACTTTGACTCCGACGTCCTAGCAAGCCATACACTTACAAGCCGTAAACCATTCTGTCTCTCAATATATCACTCTTCTTACTGAACACAATACCTGCGGCTTTTTTTCAGCTGCTTGGATCACGAAGCTCTTTCCCGATGCATGTGGCCATTGCAATGTGAAGGCGGAATGTTGTCTGGTCTGGTGTAAGGCTTGTGGTATAAGGTCATTATCGTTGAGATGGAGCGGAGAAATTGTAAGTCCTTAAGATGGTGGGAGATGAGACTTGAAGCTCTGGTCTCGGGGTTTTTGGGAGAATTGAGGATACCTCATTCAAGCAGTCGTAACTTCAAATCGTGACTTGTAGAGACGCTTAGGCTAACAATTCGTCGGCCAGCAACACAGTGCTGTCAATCGTGTCTATTAATAGTAGCATTGTCCCTGCAGGTACCCCGCCGGCAGCCGCACGGGAAGCGAAGACGTACGTGTACCCACACTTGTGCGTCCACTGACATAGGTACCTACCTTACCAGGTATCGCGTCTCTGCCATTTCCGTCCTCGTCCGTCATCATCAACATCACATGATTGCCATCAAGACCATACATTCACCTGGGAGCCTCCAACACTCTCATCACCACACTGATCAGTCATCTGCATCATCTATAGCTTGAGCACTCATCGCAAACAAGATCTAGAAGCTTCGTCATCCGCGCAGCCAGCTGTCGATAGCTCCATGACCTCGTCATCCTCGACAGCTTGAATCGCCCGTCCGTGGCTCCCACTATCTACATAGTCACGATGACACGCTCATCGATATGGGGTGCTACGCTCACCTTGGCGCTTGTCGCTCAGGCCTCGCAGCCCGGAGCTGTCAAACCCGTTGCAGCACCCATGCGCAACCTGACCTGGGGACAGCTCAACTTTCTCCACACAACAGACACCCACGGCTGGTTGGGCGGTCACCTGCAAGAGTATGTCCTGTCTTTGCTCTTCTAATTTCATCTTTTAACAGTCGCAGACCTCAGTATTCAGGTGATTGGGGTGACTACATCTCCTTCTCCCAGCACATGCGCAAGCGAGCCGACGACGCTGGCGTGGACCTTCTCGTTATTGACACGGGCGATCGCATCGAGGGCAACGGCCTGTATGACGGGTCAAGTCCAAAGGGACGCTTTCAATACGATATTTTCGCGCAACAAAACGTCGACATTATCACCATCGGCAATCATGAGCTATACAAGTCCTTTTCGGCCGACCGCGAGCACAACACGACTCTTCCCAACTATAAGGATGCCTATGTTGCCTCCAATGTCGATTACATTGATCCGAAGACGGGCAAGAGAGAACCCATGGGTCCGAGATACCGCAAGCTCAAGACCAAGAAGCTCGGTCTCAACATAATCGCCTTTGGTTTCCTATTCGATTTCACCGGCAACGCCAACAACACCATTGTCAAGCCCGTCGCCGAGACCATCAAGGAGTTGTGGTTCCAAGACGCTATGCGCGAGAAGCCCGATCTCTTTGTCGTCATTGGCCATGTCGGTCTTCGTATGCCCGAGTTTCGTGCCATCTTCACCGCTCTGCGCAAGCAAAACTGGCACATTCCCGTCGTCTTCTTTGGCGGCCATGCCCACGTCCGCGACGCGCTGAGCTACGACTCCATGTCCATCGCCATGGCGTCTGGGCGTTACTTGGAGACTATCGGCTGGATGTCGATTGACGGCATCAAGCCCAAGTCATCGGCAGATATCAACGGCCCGTCTCCTGCGGCCTCGCTGACCTTTACTCGCAAGTACATTGACAACAATCTCCTCGGCATGTACTACCACACTGGTCTCAACCAGTCCACATTTCCTACCAAAGAGGGCAAGCACACGAGCGACATGATTGCCAAGGCGAGGAAGGCGATGCGTCTTGATGATCGATACGGATGCGCGCCTCAAGATCTCTGGATGAACCGAGCCGAGTACCCCAGCAACTCGAGCATCTACTCGTGGATCCAAGACCAAGTCTTTCCCGAAGTCGTTGTCAATGAGTCCCGCAAGGATAAGCCCCGTCTGGCCATTGTCAACACCGGCGGCGTCCGATTCGACATCTTCAAGGGACCATTTACGCGCGACAACACGTACACGGTCAGCCCCTTTGCCAATTACTTCAAGTTCGTCCCGGACGTGCCCTACGGCATCGCGAAAAAGGTGCTCGGGATCCTCAACAGCGCTGGCAAGGTACTGGGTGAAGACGTGGCCGACACGCGCTTCCTCAGCATCCCGCAGCAAATGTTTTCGGCGCAGGCCGAAGAGCCGCGCCGCCTCGAGCTGCGCAGCGCACCAGACGAGTCCCTGCTTTCGAGGCGTGACTCGTCGCCCGACTTGATTGCTGGCTACACGACCAAGGACGACTTGGGTGACGACGGAGACGACACGGTGCGCAGGCCGCTCACTTTTTATAGCGTGCCCAACTGCATCCAGTCCGAGATTGCCTTCCCCGAGGGCGGCAAGGAGCCCGAGGCCGTGGATCTCGTGTTTGTCGACTTCTTGCAGCCGTGGATCGTGCCGGCGCTCAAGTTTAGCGGCGGAGACTACGACGACGGCGACGTTAGGGGGTACATGAACGACTCGCTCACGAATCAAATGGGCGAGTGGATCAAGAGGCACTGGGGGCAGGACTGCTAAAGGAATCATGGTTTGAAAGAAGGGCGTCTGTCCGGGTGATGGGCGCTGATTCATATTTAAATATACAGCATTGATTTTTGTCGACAATTGTTGGATAATAGAGTCTTTTGAGAATCTACTTTACTATGAACACACGATTCGAATTGCTCACTTCCTGCTAATTTCCCTCGTTGATGATGTCTTTAGTTGCTTCCTGCTTTGATGTCCGCCATCATCATCAGTGTCGTAACGATGCTCTACCAATCGCTGTCTTGGCCATGGGGGCGTGACACCTACTGCTACGAATTCCACGGCAGCGGGGCGGATCTGGGGGATCGATCCATCGCGGGGAGCCGTGGAGGGCGCTGGGTCCTCCCGCCTGCGCCAAGAAAGATGCAAATGCCAACAGATCCACCACAACTACCGACCTTGGGACAAGGGAAACGACCGACGGAGAAATCATCAACGAGAGGGACGAACAAAGGGGACCAGGCGAGGAAATGATATACCGATTGTTCTATTATTCACAAGACCCAGGCCAACAACATCCCACACCCACGGCGGGTTTCTCAAGGCAAATCGTTACAATGTACTTCGTATCTTACTCTTACAAAAAGGCTTCCCAGCGTCTATCGATTTGTTTCCTCCGAACCTGGTCGAGAGAAACATGTTAGCAGCCGCGCATTCTTATCTCTCTACACTTGAGAATAATGAAAGTGCTAAAGGAGGACACTAGGGAGAGAAAAAGGTAAAGGGGAGGAGACGAACGGACGAGCAGAGGGTAGAAAATGCGAAAAAGGATACGAAAATTAGGGGAGAAATCATGACCGACGTACCATTGGGGCGAGAAACATGACGCCCGCAGTGAGTGCAAGCACCGTCGCCACGAGCGTCGCCTTGCTGAAGCCCTTGCCCAGAATGTCAAAGACGCCGCTGGGCGCGACCCGCGCGGCGTACACATCGACGCCGTACGCAGCCAGCAGGCTCGTGCTCTCCACGACGGCCGGCGCCGCAACGATGCCCCGGACGCCGACGACGTCGCGCTCGTGCGACAGAATCGTGCGCGGGTCAATCTCGAGCGCGGGCGCGTACTTGACGAGCGCCTCGGCCTCCATCTCCGCCGCCGTCGGGTCCCGCCCGACCGGCCGCCGGGGGTCGAGCACGAACCTCGACAAGCCCAGGATCCCGTGGCCCTGCGGCAGGTACGCCACGAGTTCGCGCGTGCTGATGCCCTGGCGCGTCTGGGTGACGGCCAAGTCTGTGAGGGGCTGCGAGACGACGTACGCCTGCGAGAGGGCCCAGGGCAGCGGCACGCTCCCCGTGGGGTCGTCGACCGGGCTGAATGATGAAAAGTTGGCAGCGTCGCCCAGAGGGCCGCGGCTATTGGGTTCCGGAGATTCGTAGAGGTCTGTGACGATCAACTGGTAGCCCTTGATGGATCGATCCGTCTTGTCGTCGAGCACGTAGTCTCCGAAAAAGGAGCACGCGTACCAGTTCTCCGCCATGGTGCAAGATATTGATTTGCTCGCGTCCACTCCATTGTACAGCTGCGAGGCGAGGACCTGGCCAGAGGCGGAATCGACAAGTCGGATAGACAGTGTCTTGGCCGACTCGTCAGTGGCCGCGACAAGGATGCTGTTGGTGTTGAGATACTTGTACAAAACGCGGCGGTCTCCCAGGACGCGGCCAATCGAGGCGACTGCGTCATTAGCCGGTAGACTTGCAATGTGCTGAATCTTTTGTCCGGGACGCATCTCGAGCTGCCAAATCTCCTGCCTTACAGCTTTGCCATCCTGGCTGATAAGCCGGACGCCCTTGAGCGTGTCGTCCTTGCTTTGAATGACAATCGTCTGTTCCGGATCCCAGTCTGCAGGCAGATTACCGATTGGCAGATCGTCTTGTCCAAGCGGGACGAGCGACTTTCCTGTCTCGCCAAGGACAATTGCAATGTGAGACACATCTAACCCTGCCCCATCAGCACCAGAAACCTCACGGGCGACGCCGGATGTTGCGTTAAAGACGGCATATTCGCCATGAGAGCCGTACACGGATACAAAGCCGTTTTCGTCGTCAGAGACAATACCCTTAACAGCCAGAGGCTTCTCAGCACGACGAGGGAACCACTCGTTCGTCCAGACAACCTTTCCGTGGTTGCCAGAGTCGAGGCCATAGAATCGACCTCTGCGCGTGGCGACGACGAGAATCTTGCTGAAGCCGAATGAGTCTCGGCGCAGCCCCTCCTTCTTCCCCACCACTTCACCTCCGGCAATGCTATTTACCACGCGCTCGGGGATGCTCAAGAGCCAACCAGGCAAGTACTTGAGATCGTTGATGTGGCGCTTGACGCGGTGCACGTAAGCAGACAGCGGGTTGGTGTGCGCTTCCTCGGCCAGGACCTTGGCGAGATCCTCGCCCTCTGGCAGCTCAGCCCAGACTGCGGCTACGGCGCCAGATAGGCCCTCGGCACGAGTCCAATCCTTTTCGCCATTGCGGAGGAGAATCCAATCGTCGGAAGACGTCACCAAGGCCGCACGCACGGCAAACTCTTGTCCGCTGGGCTTCTTGATGACCTCGGCAACCGCATGCACCGGGCTAACATTAGCTGTCTTGGGATTGGCCCAGCGAGCGAGGATTCCGTGAGACTCGGAAGACACAATGAGCGTCTCGTCGCGGCTGATCTGGGCAAAGTAGACGTTGGCCCCGTCGGAGCTGGTGCAAAAGGCGCCCTCCCCTCGAAAAGCGGGCAGCTCGTACGCCAGGCTGATCTTGCTTGTCTTGAGATCCGTGTGGAAGACCATGCCCTTATTGGTCTGCTCGCCCTGGCCGTCCTCGCTGGAGCGGGCGTGCACCAAGAAATGCGTCTGCGACTGCGCCAAATGAGGCGCGTGGATCTGCACCGAGGCGGTGTTTGGAGGCAAAGAAAAGTCCTGCTTGGACTTGCTGCCGAGGACGTTGATGCTGAGCTTAGCGGCGCCTTGGTTGGCCCAGGCGACAATGGGCGCAGCCGAGTTGGCGCCGACAAACATGACATCGCGCGGTCCGTGAACGTCGCCCTTGCTGCCCACGATCCAGTGGTCGACGCGGGTGCCTGTGGCGGGCTCGAGCGACGTGACCTTGAGGCTGTAGGAAGGAGCGGATCCGTGGAGGCTGACGACGTAGACGTTTGTGATGTCGTCGGAGACCTGCAGCGGCACATCCTTGCTGTTCTCGCGAAATTCCCAGACGACGGTGCCGAGGCCGCCGTGTAGCCGGCGCAGGACCGTCGCGCCGTCCTCGTCGAAGAGGGCCAGCACGTCCTTGCGCGAAGCCTCGGTCATCTCCAGGATCTCGACGTCCCTGAGCTCGCCCTTGAAGTCCATGCGCCAAATGTTCCTCCCCGTCAGCGCGCTCCATGCCTGTACACTGGACCCGTAGCCGGCGGCAACCCAGTTTTCGCCCTCGGGCGCCCTCAGAAACCCACCACCGGTGGTCGTCGTCGTTGCGTCATCGGCTAATTGATGCCGCCAGACGAGCTCTCCATTACTCGGGTTGACGGCGCCAAGCAGGCCAATGTCGCTGAGCGTGTATAGCAGGCTCGCCTTGTCCTCTTTTCTCGGCCGATGGAAGAATGTCGTCTCGACCTGGGGTATGCCGAGGAGCGGGTAGTGGAAGTCGACGTCGCCGACCTCGTCCCTAAAGACGGCAGCTGCAAGCGACGATAGCGCCAGGAGCGCGACCGATTGCAGCGTTCGTCGCATGTCGACGGATTGCGGAGGCGCAAGTGGCCTCGCGACGTGTCGATTGAGTTTGTGGAGCTGCTCGTCGTTGGTGTTTCGTCAAGCTTGAGCTGTCTCCATTCGGAGCTTCCACCTTCCAGCTTCCAGATGAGTGACGGTGCTCCCCGGCGACGGCAGCAGTGGGGGGTTTCAACGCTTAGTCACGCAAACCCCACCATCAGAACACGTGCCACTTTCTGGTCTGGTCTAGGGTATTCGTACGTGGGTCGGCTTCTTTCCCATTGATCCTTCGACAAACTCCCTTCAAGAAAAGGGCAACACGTAGAGCAAAGGACCCTTTCCCAAATGCGTCTCTGGAGAAGAAGGCGACGATTGTTTTGTCTCTCCGGATGAACATAGGGAAATCCCATCATGGACCGCTCGACGGGGAACCCCGCAAGACTTGCCGAGACACTCCGCCCAACCACCAACAGACGGCTGATATTCTTAGCTACAGATTCCAAGAGCCCGGGCCAGCTTCTAGGGACAGACACAGAAGCTAGCGTAGTGGCAAAGGCGGGCTCGACCGAAGGGACTTGTCTCTGACAGGAATGCTGTCGAAGGCGATGGGGGAAAAGATGACAACTCTCCTTGACGGAAAGGACAGACTAAGGAGTTTTCTTGAGAACCCTGAATATTCTCACGAGGTGTGACAAGAGATGGAAAGCATGAAGCACAGACAGGCAGGTTCAGAGGGATGCCACGCGCGGTCATGAAGCTGGCTCACCTGTTAGCGCCGAAATCCCATGGACGGGGCCGCCACAGCGTAGCATTTCACGTTTCCCCCGTATGCGCCGTATGCCGCCGTCCCCGAGGACCAAGAGGTCACGCACCACGCGCCGGGCAACCCCCCCTCCCCCCTTCTTGCTAATGGTCTAAATGGCCGTCTGTCTCGCCATGTGAGCAGGTCTTTCTAGATTTTCATTCCCACATATCGTCGTGATATCCTCGTTGATGCAGCAGTGACATACTGTCCCCTCTCAAACTTGTCCTACAAGAGCTTAACGACATCCTCTCTATCTTCAACAGTACACGTCGTCCAACGAAACTTAGCCACCCTCGTCGGCCCCTTTTCGTACAGGCAGCGTGTCGATTTTTGACTCTCTCCCAATATTTACGGTCTCGCCGGCTCGGACGAACGTGAACGTGTCTCAGCGACCCTGTTTTTAACTCCCCTTTTCCTCTTCCGTCCTCACCCCGGGTCTCACCTTTACAATAATGCCGTCGCCAACGAGCCGCCTCGACTTAGACGACCAACAATAAAAGTAAAAATACACACACACCCAAGACACACAAGTCTTTCTTCAACGGGAGGCTCTTGGAATAGCCTCTTTACGGAGCAACTGGAGCTTCGTTCCAAAAAAGAAACTTTTATATATAAAAGTCGCGTACATGCTCCCCTTTACAACTTCTGACCAGCATCGCTTCTCCGTCTCAGATCCCGACAGCTTCCAGGCGTCAGCAGCACCGCCCATCATCAGCAGCATGGCATTTCCAACCACTCGTCCGCTCGTTCCCTGGTGGTCGCCCACGCCCATACCCAACCTTTCTCTTTCTGCCGGCGGCCTCTTGGCCCTCGCGGACCTCAACACCATTGCCCAGCGCACCGTCATCGCCGGGGGATCCTCGTGGCTCGACGCCCTCGTCCTCGCTCCCGGCTTGCACTATCAGCAGGCCGCCGACGCGCTCGATCGCAAGTTTGATGGCGGCGGCGGCGGCGGCGATAGTCCCGGCGGCTTTGGAGCCGTCGAGGCTCGCGAGGGCGGCGTTCAGGTCCGTTACGTCATCAGCAACACGGCCTTTGTCAGTTTCCTGCGCCGTCTCTGGCGCGAGGTCAATCAGCCTGGCAACTCCACCATGATGCTGGACGTCGGCGTGCTCAAGGAGGGTCAGGGCAGGCGTGACATGGAGACGCTCGGCCGCCGCCTCAGCAAGCTGGTCCGCCGCGGCAGGGAGCCGTCGCCGAGCCCAAGTCCGAGCCTTAGCGGACCGCCTGTTGAGATGGACTGGCTGAGCCACGTGTTGTACCTGCTCAGTCCGCTCCTCACCACGACCGCCGTCCTCTTTATGGTCCTGCTCGGCGACTGGTGGGGGCTCGCCTTCATCGTCTCCCTCATGTGCTCGCGCATACTCAACATTTGGTCCATCAAGCAGCGCTCCCGCCAAGAGCCCGAAAAGCCGGGCTCCGGAACCGGTAACCACGACGGCGAGGACGGTGACGACTGCGACGATCGCCTGACCGAGTACGCCATCGACCTGGGCGACGGCCGCCGCGCCGTCCTTCGCGGCCTCAACTCGGACCTCCAGGCCGTCACCACCAAGACCTGGCTGCGCGCAAAGACAACCCTCGACGAGTTCCTCGAGGCCGCCGCCAAGCTCCTCGTCTATCTTGTCGCCGCCTTCAGCGGCAATCTCTCGCAGGCCGGCGCCATTGTCCTCATGGCCCTGTTGCTCATCAGCGCCGGTCTGCTCGGCCTCAGCAACGCTCACGCCCGCGGGCTCCAGGTCAACGGCCGCGTGGCGAGGCTGCAGATGCAGCAAGCCATGCTAAAGCGTGAGGCTGTAGAGCGCTATCACTCGAGCGGCGAGAGCGGCTCCATGTCCGGGCGACTCTTGTAGCGTTTTTCGTTGCAATCTTTCTTAGCTTTTCCCTTTGTCTTCGGCAGGATGTCAGTGCAGCACCAGCGTAGCGTCACGTTCCAAGGCTTTTGTCGCGCCTTCATAGCGAAATGAAACAAATTGATACCCCTTAAATTGATATCTCGCTTTGCTGTGTAGTCATGCTCATCTGAGGATAATTAGAGCAGCCCAGTGCCCACTACCGAAACAGGCCACAACCTCTGTAGTATCCAAATAATTGTTATACAAGCCTGCGAACGCGATTTTACCGACCTGGGCCCAACGTGCGACAATCTCGTGATTTGAACACGAGGAATAAAGTCTTTTTTTGTAAGCAGTGCGGCGCCCAAATTGCCTTGAAACGGATTGGAAAAGTGAATTTCCCACTTTAATGCGTCTGTTGCCGACTGCGCGTTAATCAAGGCGTCAATCAAGGCGAAGGAGTGTCGTCCACTCTGTATCGATATTTCCCACGCCTTGGAGCCCTCTAGACGTTAGTGGGAACATCGTCTTCACTTGCAGCTGGTGGTGGCCGATCGGCGACGGACTGGGTCGCGGGAGCGTCACCATCAGGCGACGCCTCTGCCTTAGGCTCCTGGGGGGCGTCGCCGGCCGGTTCTTGCAAGCCTGCGTCCAGCTCCGGCTTGACTTCTGCGACATCCTCTGGCGCTGACGCTGCAGGCTCCTGTTCAGCGCTTGGTGCAAGCCCGTCCTCGGGCTTTTGAGTGTCTGCCTCGGGCGTCGGAGCTTTGACGGCGTCGCCACCGGAAGCCGCCTCTCGGTCCAGCTCTCCCATGAGACCTCCCAGTAAATCCGATTCTTGGTCGCCAGCCGTATCAGCTTCTTGAGGGGAAGCAGGTCTCGGTACCGACGATGAGGGATCCGCGACCGGCGCGGTAGGTTCTTTTGAGCCCCCGATAGAGGCGGTGCCAACGTCAGACGGAGGACCGGATTCACTCAGCGGGAATCTCACTGACGCCGAATCGTCTGGTTTGATGGTATCCTCTGTCATGACCGAGTCGTACTGGTTGAGACCGGCTTGAGACGGAAGAGAATCGCCCTCGTGGCGACTCCCGTCACCTTCTCTGCTCTTATCCTCGCCATCGACAGACTTGGCCAACCCATACTCGGCGCGCGGGGAGTTGATATTGCCCACTTGGTCCGGTGGCGGAGGAAGCAGGGCTTCATCCGTAGTGGACTCGGGATTCTCAGTCCGCTGCCACGGCTCGTCCTTGATGGGAGCTGACGCAACCGACCCAGACTCCTGGATAGATGGGTCTGTTGACGTTTCTGCCGGAGGAATATCCCTGTGAGTAGCCTCCTCTGGCTCTTCGCCCACAATCGTGGACGGAGGCTCAGCAATGGTCGACTCGGGGGCCGGCTCGAGCTTGGGTATTGGCGGGATCTCAGTCGGTGCATCGCCCGACGCGGACATGGCGACATTTTTAAGTGGACTCCCCTCTGTCTTGGGCGATCCGCCTGCAAGACCCCCGAGAGGTGGTGCCAAAGTAAAAGGGTTCGGAGGCGCCGACTCTTGGGGAGTCGCGGATGGTTTGGACTCGTCCACGGCGGGCTCCGAGGGCGATGGATTAACCTCGAATACAGCATCAGTCATTTCTTGGTCCTGATTGCCGGCATTGGCGCTGACTTGCTCATCAGCAGAAGGTCGCTCGCCATCCTCTCCCTCGTCACCGTCATCACCGTCTTCGCCATCGTCGCCATCGTCATCGTCGTCCTCTTCGTCCCCGTCGGCCATTTCGCTGTCCGGATTAGGAGTGTTGGTGTCTTCCCGCACGGGACCCTACGACGCACGTTAGCTAGAGTACCTCGATTAGCCACTGTTGAGCCGTCATACCGTCTCGGCTTGACCCTCGATCTTGACCGGCGCAGCAGGTACCTGCCCAGTGGGAACCGGACCAGGAACTAGCGATTGGCCCAAAATAGGGTTCTTAATCTTTTTCTTGCCCCGACCAGGACCAGCTTTGGCCTTTCTCTTGGGCGGCGGCGGTCTCCTGCGCTGTGCTGGCGGCGCCATGGCCGGAGCTTCCGTCTGAACGACAGAGGCCATCTCGACGCGAGTCGCGATGATCTCGCCCTGAACCGGCTGGCCCTCGACAAGCGTAACGTCCTCGGTGTAAGGATTGCCAGCAGCATCGATGCGCCGGACGGTGGCCCGCGTAATGGTGGGCCCCGTTGCCTTCTCCTCGACCGTCTTACTCGCAATCGTCACGGTGCCTTTTCGGCGCTTTGCCAAGTGCGATACGGATGACCCTTCGACGTTACGAGGAATCTGCTTCCACATCTTGATGGAGAAGCCCTGTGCCTGGGACTCATCTTCCTTCTTCTCGGGCTTCTCGGGCGCAGCGCCGTCTGGGTCAGCGTCCTCTTCTTCGGCGGGCGCTGGCCGCTTGTAGAGTCGGCCAGAGCGAGCGGCGCGCAGCAGCTCCTGGCTATGAGGAGGCAGCAGGTTCGAGTCCTTGGGCATGCCGTGAATGAGCTCGATGGCCCAGATATCGTTTTGTTGCTGCTGCTCCTGCTGGGGCTGCGTCGCGACGCTCACCCAATCGTGCCGCCATTGTCGCACGGGAAGACCTGGGCGCAGCGTCAGTAACAGACTCCTCGATCGGTAAGCAAATATCAAAGCGGTAGTCACCTTCAAAGTCGTCGTGCTCGGCGTATCCGCTGCGATTGGCGCGTCTAGTCTGTGAGAAGCCGAAGTAAGCCAGCTGTTCCAGCAAGATGTGTCCGGGGCGAGTCGGGCGCAACGTACGCCGGGAGGCATGGCGGATGTGGTCAGGCGCTGCAATCGCGCGCTGCGTGACGATGAGATGATTGGCGGCGTTGTATCTCCGAAAAAATAAAACGTGCTGCGGTTGCGGGAACCTCGTAATCGAGTGGTCGGGTGAGATGCAGTTATTGGTCTCGCGACTGGCAGGACAATGGCAGAGGGAGAGACCAATGGGTCGTGGCCGTGGTGCTGACATAAGCGAAGCTGTCCGCTTCATAGTTGAGCTGTGGCGTCGGCTTATTGATAGAAGGCCATCCGGGTATTCGTATAGCGGCTAACAATAGAAAGGCTCCCTTTTATTCTGCACATTGCTTCTAAAAGACTGCCATTCTTTTCTGATGTCTGAAATTTCATGCTTGACCACTTATTCTGGAGGCTCGAGGAGGCACGCCGCAGGCCATCCTCAAAGGGCCCTCTGAAGGTTGAATGCTGCATTAGTACAGCTACAGGACTCGTTACTGCTCAAGATTTGCTCATAATTCGGCTAGAGTTTATTGAGATTTTCCTTGGTGCGCTTCATTCCCTACCCGCACCTGTTCCGGTACGTGTCCGGAGCTGAGCGTCTTCTCCCGACCAGGCCGCCGGCATGATGTGCGCTTCATGATATACAACCAGCCCCCTCCCTTTTTCCTTATTGTACAATGCTCGTTTCATATGCGGCGTCGCAAACACAAAGCCAAGTGGCGTTCCACTGCATCACGACTAGGTCCATCTGCAGTGATCCCCGTGTTAGCTTCGTATTGCAAGAAGGCTTCGTGCCTGTCATGATACTCACCCTTGCTCCTTTTGTCGCACGATCTCGCCGGTCTCGCTCGAATCACGACCCTGTTGATGGCGTCAGTCCATGTGACATGTTCCCGAATGGTGAACCGAGTAGGGCTGACGTACCGAGATGCCCCCTTCAACGACTAACCGATCCAGCTGGTAGAACTGGCCGATGACTGTTTGCCTCTGTATCAAGAACATCAGTATCGTCTTCGCTGCGAATGGTCGAGCCAGACCGCCTTGCGTAGAATGTCGCACCTTCAAAACCTGCAGCTCCCTCAAGCCGCTCTGTATCAGCTCCTGGATCTGACGCTGGTCCTGCACGTCTTTGTGTTCCCGGAATGCGTCTCTCGTCCGTCGCTTCGCATACTCGCGAAAGTTGTATGCCGTAAACTGTCCACCCTGTCGCAGCAATAGTCGATACTAAGAGTCAAAATGTCAGCCACCTCGTCCAGGAAAAAGTTGCCGGCAACGTCTCCTATGATCTTGCCATGACTTGACGAGCGCCGGCAGCAGGCGGCGAGCGGCGATGAGGTTGCGATGCGCACAACCGACTGTTGCCAGATGAAAGTACTTACCAGAGATCTGGCCTGCTGCGGCATGTCGCCCCTGAGCACGCCGACGGCAGACATGGTGCGCTGTTTGTGCTGCGTTGGAGGAGGGTTTCGGCGTCGATAAATCGTCACGACGCTACCTCGAACTTCCTGCCTCGGAGAGTCTTGGGGTCCATGGCGAATTGTCTCGGCCGTAGCAATTGTCCGATCCGATCGACAAGCCGTCATGATTTCCCCACCCGGGGGGCCGAGTACGTATCCTGCTGCTCCACTCACATTTCATCAATCGCGACATCACGTGGCGAATCCTCGGAACTCCGACGGAAGACATCAACTGCTGTCCAATCGACTCTTGACACTGGATTATCAACACTGAATTTTTCATCTTCGACTTATACCACCGCGAAGGGAGAGTTTGCCGTGATTACCTCGAGGTGACATGGAACTCTCACTATAAGCGACATGTAGACCGGCAGCTGCCGGCATGCGTATGCTCAGCCAGTAGCTCCAGTTTCGACCCTGAGACAATAAACCTCAATGATGTGACAAACTGCCTGCAGCATCATTGGATTTTTTGCTTGATTAGTCTACCAAACATCCCGATCAGAATTGAGGTATGTAAATATGCTGCAAGTTCCTCGCCTTGACACACAACTTATGGCACTCGACCGAGACCCGGCGTATAGGGTGGCTAACGTCCAAAGGTCAACGGCCAAGACGCCATTTAAAGGTTCAACCATGAGGATACCTTGGGTGGTGCCCATTGGGCAAAGTCGATGCGGTCATCGTATAATGTGAGAATTGACACCCTAGCCTCTGCATCGAGTGAATGAAATCGCTCAGAGGCCTAACTGATAGAGACATTGACGACACTCATACACCTGAAGACCAAATCACGGCAGCCGTTCAACATGAGCATATCATCACTCAGCCTCAAGGCGGGAGACCGAACCTGAATGTTGTTCAGCTCATCAGATGCGTCTCTCCAGCTACCGGTAGGATGCAGTGCCCCGTACACACATGGTTTATTTGTCAAGACTTGCTGCCACAACTGTACCTCACGAGGAAGTCTCACACCGTTGATCACTATCCGCCTCCGACGCGCCTTGTGAGCGATACCGGACTTGCGGAGTATCGGCCTATACAGAAATACACGGAGCCATGACAAGGTCTTACTATACTCACAGAGCCCTTCACCAAGGACATAGTGGTTGGCTAGTGAACCTCTGGCGTGTCTGTTCCATCGAACTCTTGATTGATGGACCGGCTGGCCGTTTGCCAAAAATACGGGTACTTCTTACAAGCAGGCAATGTTGCAAGTGGCTCGCTCGATTATATGCTGCCAGGGCCCCGGATCGTTCAAGCTTCACGCGGGTACTCTGAGCGAAGTAAACCGTTCCGTAGTCGGCGTAACGTGATTTGAGTTGTCGATGGTCGGGCAATCACGCATCTGGAAACTTGTCAAGGGGCCAAGTCAAGAGCTGAACCCACCAAAGGCCCTTTCCCAGCAAGAGGCTCGAACCGAATCGCTGGCGAAAACCCGAGGAGGACCCAAAGTCACATGAACCGAAGCGCACCACGGTACACCAGTGTCGTGAACACACCGCTGGACGTTCAATGACAGGTCGTCTCCCGTAAAACGAGCCGTCAAAGTGACAAGGTCAGGCTGCGCGTCACGATCCATACAGCAATGCACATTATGCAGGGCATCTGGCTGAACCAGCCGCGTGTCAATTATGGACGTCGCAGGGGCCCATGTGTGCGGACCGATGCGATATGTGACGAGGGCGCCACAGGGTGGTATCGCAGGCGGCGATCGACCTTAATACCGTAACTGTAAGCAGGGCGTACTGCGGGCAGTTGTGTAACATAAGTTACATCCCAAGAACGACTCAGAGATTACCTTGATCCTAGGACAGTATTTCCTGGGAAGGGTCTTACCGTTGCACGGAAAGATAAACGCCTGCCCCCACGCCCATATATAAATCAGGCTGGGGGTGCGTAAACCTACATGACTCCACGGACCTGAGTCTATGAACGCTCTTCCCTCATCACCGGGCTTCAGGAAGGAGGAGGACGATAGCGCCTAATTTGTAACTGATAGCCTTATGAAGCGAGCGAAAGAGACGTGGTCAATCGTACATAGGCCTATGTGAATAGTGTCGCAGGAGAAGGAGGACGTGTCAAACACGGCTCGCATAACCGTGATCGCCGTCCTCCTGTCGAATTGTCGCCGGCCCGTGCCTTGTTCAGCCCTGTCTCGGTAGCCCTCTTATCACATCAGTTGCGGGACGGAGCCGCGCCGCCGTGCCTTTATGCGCTCGCGTCATGTTGAAATACGGTCCTTTACTGTAGTAGATCTCCGGTGGTAGCACCAGCAGATTGCCGTCTTGAATCCTTGTTCTAGCTCTGTTGCGGGAAATCTGACAAGTATCGCGATTATCACGGTGCAGTAATCATCAAAGCGAATAGCCGTGTACAGGCCAGCTTGCTAACACTGACTTCCCCTAGATGATCGGGAAGGCGCTCATGTTTCCTTAGGGGCATTATGATGATCTCTCTCGAACCAGGCGGGGGTCTCCTGGCATAAATTCCGGGAGTGTCCTTGATTACGTGCAGAACGTCGCACGACAAGGCTGCAAGGGCAAATGCCGCCCTTCGCATGGACGCACAGGAACGCGCAGTGCTTGCATTGCGCGACCGGACTATCCAATCCCCATTGTGAGATCTGACATCTCGATAAGCTGCCCTACTGGTTCTGGTATCAAGTGGATAAAAGTCCCCTGCAGACCTACCTACGTGTGTATCTAACGGGCGGCGTCGCTGAAGAGACAGACGGCTGGTCGCGAAGTCAAGTCCGTGGCGAAACGAGCTGCAACTCGGGTTGCCTACATAGCGCTGCAGCACTCCCTCTTGAGATTTGCAAGAAACTGACAGGCTGTCGAGTTGCGATCTTAATTTGATCCTGTGAGTCACGAGGATTCTGAATCTCACATGGGTCTGGACGCTTCTTCTCAGTTTGCAAGCGGAATTCACGACTGACCCGAAGCCCGAAATGTGCTTCAAGATCTGTGTCCATGAATCCAATGGCGAGCCAGCGAGCAAGTTAAATTGAGCCGAATCTCCGTCCAACGTGTACTTCGTAGTCGTTGCTACTTCATACTGCGGACAGTTTCCGAACTGGCGTTGCATTTTGGTTGGGAGAGGCTACCCGGTTGATCGTCTAGATTGCCGAGCTACTAAGAGCTGATTCCATGGCAGGGATAAAGTACAATGCAGGCCGTCGGTTGCTGAAGCGGGGTGCCGCCTCCCTGTGCAACCGCCAATGTCAGCCCATGCAGGCAGGCAGGGGCTCTCCTGAACTTAATGCTACGACGATGCTGGGACGTTGAATTGTGGATGAGACGGTGTCGCGGACGCTCATGCAATCCTTTGCACTCTTCGCGGCCAGACACTGCTTGAAAGACCAGGCGACACCGTTTTCGCAATTGCGAAGCGATGGTTAAGCTGTTGCCATGCGTCAAATGCGACGGGTTTAGTACCCAGATAAGCTGGTTGAAATGAGGGTCAGCTCTCGTCAGCTGAGCAACTGAATCGCCATGTCTCCCGGTATCCGGCACAACACCAGGTAGGAGTATTATGACACAGTGCTGGTATTGGTGCTTGGCATGACGATGAGGCTTTGAGCCGCAGTAGGAAAAGCTGATGGTCGCGGCTCTTTGCTGCCATCGTCAAGGTTCAGATTCGCTGCGCCCGCACGAAGTTGCTAGTAAGGGTAGTGACGACGCGAAGCTTCGTAAGGCAAAAGCCTGAGATGCCATCACGCCCTTTTTACCCAGTCGGTTCAAGTTGGACAACCTCCACATGGTTACGACATCGGCAAACTCGAAACTCAACGCATCGGCACGTGCCCGTGACACTACCCGGTGAAACCCCTACAAGGTTCGGGATTTCGCTTTCCCCGAGGATATGACTTTTGTGTTGAGTGAGGCCAGGACAGCTTGGCTCAATGACGACTCGGTAGATGACAAATTCTAGGAGGAATCTGTTCCGGGGCTCTTACTGTACCTCGAGTGACGGGGGACCCGGTCAGTTGCCAGGGTTCACAGGACGCAAGTCTGGGTCAACCAATGTCAACCAATGTCAAGACAGCAATGCATGTTCATTCGGAAGTGCTCTTGAGCTGCATGGTCGCCTTTTGTAGTGCCTTTTGTTCCTCGACGATGGCTCGCAGCTCGTTAACCTCCTTTTGAAGATCTGCGTGATTTCGGGACTGAGGTCCCGGTAACGCAAGGGAAGTAGCGGCGTTGTCCAAATACGCGCCAGATATACCCGTTGAGGCAAGTTTTTCCAAAAAGGACGAGCAACCGCTCACTTGCCCTTCAAGCTGCGCCGAGAAGTTGTAGAGACGTTGCGCGTGATTTGGCTTGACAACGTTCAAGGCTTGATAAGTCTCGTCTTGCGGCAAAAGAGGAACGAATACCAAGTTTGTGACGGCGGCGTTAAGGTTGGCTGATTCGGCCGGGTGACCATCATCGACGAGGGCCCACCTCAAGATGTTACCTTTGCCGTGACCCGTAAAGACGAGAGTCCCGTCGCTACTGACCGCGAGACAATCCGGGGGTCCCGCGTCAGCCTCGGCGACACCAAGAGGAGCGTCTACCTGGATAAGAGCGGAGGCGAGCTCTGCGCTGCGAGAGCCCAGCAGAGGTTTGTCGCCAAACAGCTCTACGAGATAGAGGCCGCCATCCTGGGCGCCAACGAAGAGGGCCCGGGCGCAAGGGTCAAGCGAGATGCAAATCGGTGCTGCGGGGAAGAGCAAGGTCCTTAGAAGCTGGCCAGATTGATAGTTCCATAAGATGCATGTCTTGTCCTTGCTGGCGGACACACAAAGGCCTGTGTCCGGGCTGGTGCTTGGACCGACGGCAAGGTCTGTGACGGGGGCCCGATGATTGGACAAGACTCGGTCCGGTTCATGTCCTACATCTGCACCGAGCTCGAGAAGACGAGCCAACGACCAGACGTTTATGTTGGAGTCGTCAGAGGCAGAGAGCAGGTGGAAGGGTGTGACGGCCAGACAGCTTACGGCCTGAACATGGCAGGGAGGTGTCGCAACCTGTCGCCCGGTACACGTCTGTGCAGCCCGTTCCATTAGTGTGACGGTTCTCCCGACCCCATCCGAAAGACGGGGACCCCAAAAAACAAGGGAAAAAGAAATCAACGGCCGGTAAAGGAGCTCATCTCACCTCCCAAAGAATCAAGCGACCCTCGGCGGTCCCAAGAACCAAAACGTCGCCTGCCAGGGCAAGACAGCGTATCCTTTCCTGGAAAGACACCAGGGCTTCCTGGTTCCCCCGCGAGCGAGAATAGACATGGACATGAGCCTTTTGGTCCTGGGCTGCAAAAATGTGTGATTTGCTGACGGCCAAGCAATGGCGCGGGCTAGAGCTCTTCTTGAACGTGGACTTGACAGCCCACGATGGTGCAACTGAGTGTCCATAGATGCCCACGTCTTTGGAAACGGCCGTATTGGCAGCGATTGGGGGTCCGCAAGTGGCGGAAAACAGCAACTCCGAGAGGTCCATGACCGAAGTCGTGTCGAGAATAGGGAGTCAAGGGCGAAATCAAAAGGAGAGTCGGTTCCAAGACGACGTAGAGTCCGGAGGCAGGGCGGGTCTCGGGGGCTCGGGACTCGACAAAGGTCCTTGACGGGTCTGGAAATGCACTGGTCCAAGTGACAAGGCAAGAGGGGTGGGCGCGCAGGATTCGAATGTATTGATTGACAGCCCGAGTCGCGCGAGCGGAGGAAGGGTCGAGGAGGATACACGAAAATGCAGAATGGAAAAAGCAAGCTGAGGCTTCGCGAGAAAAGAAAGAGAGACGTCAAGGGAAATGGACAGGGGGGGAAAAGAAAGGAAAAATTGGCTGTCCCCACTGGACGGGATCTATTTGGGGCCCACGGACCGCCAACAGTGCCAGACTGGGGCGCGATGATGGGAATTACACAGTACTATCCTATTCGTACAGTACCGTACCGTACAGCGGAACCAAGTAAGAGCAATGAGCGGCGCGGGGAGAAAAGAAGGAAACAGACAAGCGATGTACCGAACATGTACGGCGTCAGGTATCTGTTTAAAGCACAAAGTAGCCTACGTGCTGCCAAGTGACAGAGAGCAGAGTGGCAGGAGGGGCCCGAGTGCAATCGATTGGAAAGGTGTCACTGTCATAGAGCCCAGACCCAAGTGTCATCCAATTTGATGTCACGTCCGGTCTGCTGGTGGTTTTCTGCACGTTTGTCATTGGCACTAATTCGAGTGGCACCAGACCGCGAGAGCTTGGCCAGAAAATGATGGATTTGCAGGGTTGATGCTTCGAAGAGACAATATAGGCCTACCTTTGAAGTACAGTACTGTAGTGTAGTGTAGTGAAGTGTACGTACAGTACCCGGGTAGGTGAGCATTCGCCCGCTCCTCTCGACGGTTCGAACGCCGGCATCAACAAGGGGGGGGGGGAACTTGGGCAAAAGGAGGAGAGATATGTTAAACACGTGCAAGCCAGACGATGCATTTGATGCATGTGCAGTAGGATTTGATAATGAAGAAACAAAAGGAAAATATGGTCAAAGCCAAAGCGACATGCAACCACTATGGCCAATGAGCAGCGATATATCCCGTGAGCACATGGCAATCCGCCGTCACTTGGACCTCTTTGCGGCAGATGCGTCGCCTCTCGCCCTTTTCAATGTACGAAGTACAGTAAGGCGATGTAAGGCAAGGCAAGGCAAGGCAAGGCAAGTGCGTTTGCTTAACCGTTACAGCGGCCTCGAGCTTTCCCAGTAGGTATCTACGGTAACTTGTCTGGTAGGCAGCCGAGGCAGCTTATCCGAGCTCTCTAACTTCCCGGGTCGTCTCTATGTGAGATTTTAGCTCGTTAACTCCAGATACCGGCCGTGACGCAGAGGTCGGAGTACCCGCCGAGATGTCATGCCACACGCACGCACAACTGTCACTGAACTCCAGATTTCCCCTTCTCGGAGCTGAGATGCCATGCAGCGTGGCATCTTTGAATGACTTCCAAGTGATGTCGTATTGGCAACGCCTTTGATCCTCGAGATACCGGATGGGCAATACGCAGAAAGAGTATTGGAATCTGGAACGGAGCACGCATGGATCCGGTACCAGGACCACTGCCAGTACCTGCCAAGCAAAGTACCCAAGGTACCTCTCTCTCTGGAAAGCACCTGGTGGAGGATGACATGATGCCTTCCTGAAGAAAGAGGAAAGCGCATTGTTGGCATGCTTGCCTGTTTCGGCAGGACCAGCATTACGCCGTGCAGGCCACCGTGTACGTATCCAGAACCCTACCAACTTGGAACTTGCAAGTCCAGTCACCTACCAGGGCAGGCGGCGATTAGGGCCATGTCTCTCGTACCTGACATTGCCAGTGCCGTCGGGGCCGCTCACGTATGAAGTACCGTGAGCCCCTTCCTTGGTCCCTGTCGGAGTCGAAGGGGGGTCATTGGTCCCTCAACCTTGGCAGCCATTTCGCCAACCCACTTTCTGTAAGGTAGGCGAGAGACGGCCAACAGACAACCGGCCGACGAGCCTGCTCAACTTGCACCGCATGCCCTCGGCCGCCCGCGAAACCTGCTTGCCGGACGCCAGGAGCCGGTACAGACAGCAGCAATCGGATCATACCATCGCGTTCTGGCCAAGGCAGCCGGTTTCAGCCCGGCCGCGAGGCTTTCTGTGGCGCCGTGTCTCGACTCGTCAAAGCAAATGGCATTTGTATGGTTTCGACAGGAGACAGCTCGACATGGACACTTCTTGTCTCGTTTGAAAGGTCCCTTCTCTGCTTTCCCCTGACTCGTTGTCCGTGTGAGACGATCATCTCCCTTACTTGGCTGCAGCACACACACTTTGGTGACTTTATTCCATCCCTGCTTCTCGCCACCACCGTCTTTTCCTATCCCAGCACGCCGTCGATCCAAGGCCATGCCATGTGGCAGGCGATGCCGTTGCCGTTCCTCAGCCCTTGCGCCCTTGGCTCTTGGGACCGGAAGCCTCGCCCGCAGCCCGTTTGAGGAGACAGCACGTGCCAAGAAGCGCTTCTTGAGTCCGTTTTTCTCGACGAATCTGGCCCTATACACGTATGCGATGCAATTGCCGAGGGATTGAGTGCTGTACAGTCCGTAGTCTGTACAGTAACTTGCAGTAAGGACTCGGCATGGGAGCTTGGGACTTGAGAGCACGGCAACACGCATCAAATCTCCCGCCTAGTCACTACAGCAGCACCACATCAAAGCACAACAGCATACATGTACGGACGGACTCTGGCCGGCAGACTGCATGCTTTTTGGCGCCTTGTCCCGGCTGGCGGCAGATTCTCATGCACTCGGTCCTCTCTTCGTGCCGTCCCCGCATCTCTGTTGGGCGCCTCGCTCTCCTATCAATCTCCCTCTGGCTTGTAAACCACACAAAAGCTTCAGTCGCCACAGGGTCTTGAATCTGCTTCTTGCAGGGTCGCGCAACGTCTTCCCCTCCCTGGAGAAGACGCACGACTAACGTCTGTATCCGCGCACGTTGACTCCTTGGTTCATTACGCCACCCCATCACCCTCGCGTGCGCCAGACGACAAGACACAGTGCTGTGCCGGCCAACACCCGGGCCAGGGCATTTATCGATTCTCATTCGCACCGGGCTGGTTCTGGAAACGAAACGAGGCAAAGCAACGACACGAGCGAGTGACAATGGGAAAGGGGAGCCTTCTCGACAACGGTTCATCCCATCCCTCTCCACCAAAGACTAACCAGTACTCCGTCCTCTTTTCCATATTCGTCCATATTCCTATGGATATTCTCATCCAATCCCGGACAAGACTATGTACAGCAACTCATCACGGGTCTTTTTTATGCATCCATGCACGCAGCGTCGTAGGCGGCATGCTGATGACACGCTCGACAACTCGTCCTTGGCCGCGCCCGCAGTCCATTGTCAAGCAGTCCCCCTTCGGGCCCTTTTCTTTTCTCGACGTTCTCTTGCCCACGACGAGGATAGCATGTTGGGCTTGCAGCGCCACGATCTGAGCTAGCGCTGCAGGTTGCTTTTGCGCACTGTCTTGGGTTTTGCTTATTCTACCGTGCTACGCAGGCCATCGTCAGCCCTCACCTGGCCCTTGCGCCCATCTTCGCCCTTGCACGCAGATATACATAATCTCGCTGCTACCTGGTACTTCGTATAACGCCGTGTTGTGCCCCCTCGTCATTAACGTGTGTGTTGGGAGATCAGTGCGACAGTCTCTGATTTGACCTCTCAATTTGCGACAGCTCCCCCAAACTTGGAGCGACAAGCCTCTGTCTGTCTCTGAACACCTGATTCTTGCCTTCAATTCCCACTTCCTGGCCTCCCGTCCCAATTCGCCCTTTGTGTTCCCTCGCCCTCTCCTTCGACGCCCTCTCTTGGCCGAATCATCGATATAATCACCATTATCCTCCGCTACGCGAATTCGGCTGCCTGGGCTGATTCCCAGGTTTGGCCCGCTCTCGATGTGCCCGTCGAGCACGGAAGAAACGTCAAGGCAGTCCCCCATTTCCCCGGCCGACACCGACCTCACCGCGTTGCCATCACCATCCTACTTTCTCCGCCCAACGAGTCGCCAGTCTCGAACCTTTCGACCCGCAAGGTTAACCCCTTCCCCCACTGGAAGCAGAAGATCAGTCTCGAGCATGAAGAGCCTCATGCCCCTCGCCCTTTCCCCCTCGAACTCGAGCTTATGGAGCTCCTCCTCCGCCGAGGAACCCGTTGGAGAGCGGGTTGATGACTATTTTCCGGAGCTCCTGGCACGCGATCTCGAGCTCTCCACTCGAGTCTTCACCTCCAAGCGCATGACGGCTGGAATGCCGATCTCAACCCTTTCCCTGGACGACACGGGTCGGCAGCGATCCTGCAGGATGATGCCTTCTCTACCCTACCTCGCTGCCTCTGCCCGGGTCCAATCACTCGGTCCCATTGAGGAACGAAGCTCAAGCTCGAGGGTCTCCTTTCTCAATCCACAGGGATTACCTGTCCTGGACGACACTTCCTCTGATCTTGACTCCAGGTCGACTGCCCAAGCTTCAGAGGACACCATACCGCCCTCCATCCGGCCCCGAGAGTCTTTCATGACAATGGCCACATCCCTGGCGTCCACGAATTGGAAACCCTCTATAAAGAGTCCAGCTCGAGGAGGCGGTGCTCGTGAGAGTAGCTGGATTGATGGTGATTCGGACGGTGAAGGCCACGATGACGATGACGGCATGCGTCGAAGCAACATGGGATCGCCGACTCCGAGGCCACCCACCCCACCCGAATCGGATCGCGAATCAGGCGTTCCTGGCGGGAAGATCGATTTACGGGGTCATTGGGGCTACAATGAAGCTCCACTGCATCGCAAGTCTCACTCAGTAAGCGGCAGCTCACCTACGACGTCTCGACGGAGGTTGTCATGTGCGTCCGTGGATGTTCCTCTGCGTCCGGCATCCACTGCTGGTGTTAGAGGGAACGAGGCCCGCGAATCGATGTACGGAAGAGTGCCACCGTCGCTGCTCACGCCAAACGTCTTTAGCAAGCAGGAAGAGTTTAGACCGCGCCAGCCACGGAGGAACACCGGCGGGTCACTGACGACTAATAAGAAGTCTTTCCACGTCAATGTGGTTACCGAGCCGTCTCCCGTCAGCGAGGACTACTCTGACTTGGAAGACGAGTTAATGACGCCACCCGGGCTGCAACAGCCATACCATCCGCTCAGCAGCCACCCTGTCGAGATTGCACCTCCGCCGCCTCGGCCGCCACTTCGCAACGTCCAATCCTGGTTGAATGGTAGCCTCCAGCCTCTGCCGCGATCATTACAAAACGAGGACCTGACCAAGGTCGTACCCCTTCCTCCGGATGCCATGGAAACCTTGCGCGTGTCGATTGCCTGCTTCCCGGAGACGATGCTCTTGTCGTCCAGCCTGACCATTGAAACGATTCGGACATATTCACGGAAAGTGAGGCAGCCAAGCATTGAGCTTTTCAGGAACCTGCCAATTCGCAGTCCGTCCCCTGAGAGTCCCACGCAAGCAAGTAAGAAGTCGCTTTGGCGAAAGGTTGTGCCGTACAAGAAAGGCTGGGATGCGCCAGAGCCAAAGCAGAGGCACCATCATTCCGGCGCCAACAGTATAGACTCGTCCACGTCCTGCTCATTATCACCGCCAAAGCCATGGGAGTCGCTTAAGCATATATTTGGCTGCTACTCGGACTACATATGCGACGCGCTGTATGCGCACATCTTGGCATACAACTACATTGCTGCCCTGGTATCTCGCAACCCTCAGCCGCTTCAGAAGGTGCAGCGCGGTGCCTCAGTTGCGACGCGCGATTCGCAACAGTCGCAACAGGAAGAGATTCCGAAAAAGGCAGCGTCTTTGCTTGGCCTCGCTGGCGCAGGTGATGCAACGTCGTCGAGCTTCAGTCGGTTGACGCGCCGATTGGGCACACCATTGGGTTCATGGACGAAAGAGGAAATGATTACCACACAGCCGAGCTCATCAGCCAATCACGAAAACATGCTTCAAGGACTACTCAAGTGCATCTCTCGGCTTGTGTCGACGGCGAAACTAGTTGCCGAGACTGGCTCAGCAGACGAAACGACGATTAAAGAGGAAGTGGAGGAGATGGATATGCTGTTTGTTCGGAGTCTTTGCGAGATTGTGCGAATGGCGGAAGAAGCATCCTAGGCATGACGCGGGATTGCAGAGAGCGAAGGCGATGCAACTTGCGAGGAGGAGACGGAGCCACGGGCAGTGGATGCGACAAGACTCACCATGAACGATTTCTCTTACAAGATGTCCACCCGACGAACGTACATTTCTTTTGTCTTTTTTTCGGTTTATCATGAAGGAAGGCATTCGGATATTTGGAATTCTGATTTCAGGAATATGCATGCGGAATACCCCTATTGGCATGGTGCTCGGACAGGATGGCGGGCACTTTACTACTTAGTGTTTTAACGATGTGAATTGAGAGTATTTCACATGGAATCTCGTGTCAACTGCTATATGCGAGTTGTATGAATGATATGGGACTGTGAGTGTCAGCTGATGAGTCACGATGAGCACGCCTGACGGTCTGACTTGACCGCCGCTGGGTTCTTCTAGTGTAGAGACGGCTCTGCAAAATCAGGAGGTAGCACTCGAGAGGACCGCTTTTTGTCTGCTGCTTCACAGACTCGCACATTACAGACACAGCGTCCAGTCCATTACTGCGACCATGGGCACACCGCAAGATCACCTCCCAGCAAAGCTGGCCGACGAGACCATCGATGCGCTTATGGATGAGGTCGAGCTGCCGCGCCCGACGTGCATCGAGACGCTGGCCGTCTCTGCGGCCTTTCACTCCATCTACATGCTGCACTTCCCGCGATCGGCGGCGCCGGCTCTGCTCCCCGCCAAGGCACGCAATCCGGACGGGAGCATTACACTGGTACTGCGCGTGTCTGGCGGCCACATACCGAGGGTCAAAACGATGAACGAGGTCGGGGTGATGCGATGGGTGTCGGAGCGGACAAGGCCCGGGACGGTGCCGGTGCCGGCAGTGGTGCGGTACAGCGACGACGCGACGGCCAATGCGCTCGGCTACGAGTACACGCTGCTAGAGCGCGGGCCGGGCCGGAGCGGGGACGCCTTGACGCTCGGCCCGGCGGAAGCTAGGGACCGGCTGGTGGAGTGCCTGACCGAGGTGTTGGTTGAGTTGGCCGATGAGCGCCACGCGTGGTCCCACGTCGGTGGGTTGCGTGTTGGTTCTTTGTCTCTGACCCACCACGGACGGCAGCAGCAGGGGGTGAGCGAGGGCATGAGGAGCAGGAAGAGAATCGATGAGGATGATGGTGATGATGAGGCAAAACTGAATGTGGTGGTACCTGGGCCCGTCCTCGACGAGACGTTTTGGACGGACCCGGATGTTGCTGCGCTCTGGACGCCCCTGGTTCCCGGCATCTCGGCGGGAGACTTGAATCCGCGAGGGCCATACGGGTCGCATGGGGAGTATGTGGCTGCGTATCTTGAGTGTTATGTGCGGGCGATTGATGCGCATCCGACGCTGGCGTGGTTGCGAGAGGGAGAGGATGCGATTCCGCCGCGGCTTCGGCTGCTGGCCGAGTTGGCGGTGGCTTCTCCCAAGGCAAGCGGACAAGTAGGGGGTGAAGATGGAGAACAAACAAGACAGCAAAGAACAGGAGAAGAAGGGAAGCAAAAAGGACAGCGAGAAGGAGGGAGACATGGGAGGGGAAACACGAATGTCGCGACGGCGCTGGCGGCGATACGTCTGATTCTCGCGCACAAGGACCTACACATGGCCAACGTCATGGCCACGCCCGACGGCCAACTCACGGCGGTGCTGGACTGGGAATTCGCGGGCGTGGTTCCCGCGAATCGATGGGACCCGGCGCGGGCGTTTCTATGGGACGGGCGAACGCACGGCGACGACGAAGAAGCGGCTCGCGAGGCGGCGCAGAGAGAAAAGGATCGGCTCTGGGCGGTCTTTGAGCGCTCTCTACAGAGGAAGGGAGTGAAGGCGTGGTGGCGCGAGGGTAGCGAGGAGCAGCGCAGGGTCGTGGATGATGTTTGGACGGCGCTGGGGTATGCGCGCGCGCTGGTCGAGGTATGTCCGCGGGGACAAGAGGGGGACGCGGTGAAGGGGTGGAGGAGTACGCTGGAGGGTGCGTTGATGAGGCTGGGGGTTTGATGGAGAACTGAAGTGTGTATACTCGAATACATATCGTGTAGAGTTCCGGGGTCGTCCTGGTCTAAGTCCGGACTCGGGGCCGGTGAGTGGATCCCAGCTCCGCGTTTTCGGCTCGGCGCGATTCGGGCGATACATATTAGTGATGTGATTCGGTAACGGCTGGAACGTATAGTAGCTACGTTCTGTTGTATGCGGGCCATGTTATACTCTTGTTGGTTGATACTACTTGACTACGAGCAACGCAGGCAACCAGAGCTGACGAGCCTTTCTTGTCTGCTTCGGCGTGTCCCATAACATGACTTGTCTTGTTCAACCACCAAATACCAACGATTCAACAAAGAGAAATATACTTAACTTGAACTTGAATTGTAACATTCTTGCTGCATCTGATCAGCAACCGGGCATTACTACAGGAAACTCCTGTCTCCTTCTCATCCCTCTCCTGTTATATCTCTTGATTGACGCCGTCCGACAGTCACGACCAGATGAACGAGTCACTTCCTATGGCAAACGCAAACAAATCCAAGGTACATCGATGCCTCAATGATGATACTTTTGGCCCAGCCGTCGTTGGTTGCCGCGATGACTTTGACTTTACCATGCTCTTCGAGCATTTGATGCTTTCCACCGCCCCATCCGCTCTATTCATTCTTGTAGCCGGCTGGCGTATTGCCTTTCTCTTTCGCAAACCTGTCGTCTTGAGAGGAGCATGGGCCTTTCAGCGAGCAAAAATCGCCGCAATAACATTGTATCTGAGCTTGCAGACAGCTCTACTTGCTCTGGCCTGTATCGGCCACAAGAGCACTCCGACAACCATCGTCGCCGCCCTCCTGTCCCTCATCGCGGCCGTCTTGGTTCTCGTCGTGTCCATACTTGAGCACTCGCGAACCGTGAAACCGTCGGCACTTCTGGGCGTCTACTTGTTCTTCACCCTGTTGTTCGACATTGCCCAGTCGCGCACACATTGGCTATCACCGGGGCAGGACGCATTCACCAAGGTCTTTACAGCTTCTGTTGCACTCAAACTCGCCGTTCTTCTAGTCGAGGCCCAGAAGAAGACGCGGTGGATCGAGAAGCCGGATGATTATGACAGTAGCCCGGAAGTGACGGGAAACATTTTCAGTCGGATCGTCTTCTTCTGGCTAAACGACCTACTCCTTCGCGGTTATCGGAAGCCGCTGATGGTGGACGATCTCTATACACTCGACAAGAGCCTTTTAGCTAATGATTACCAGGACATCTTCTCGGATGACTTGGAATCACGCATCTCGAGATCTAAATGCCACGGCATGGCCCTGCTCACTTCCGTTGCAGTCACCCTGAGATGGCCATTTCTAGTCCCAATCATACCGCGCCTTGCGCTCACGGCGTTCTCTTTTGCACAGCCATTCTTCATCAACGCCGTTCTCAGACATGTCAAGTCGGATACTGCGTCGGCCAACAAGGGCTACGGCCTCATCGGCGCTGCAGTACTCATCTACACGGGCATTGCAGTCTCCACGGGTCTCTACTGGTACTTTCACCAGCGTGCCCTCGTCAGACTCCGGGCCTGTCTAGTCACTGCAATCTACCGCAAGACCCTCCGCAAGGGGGACAAAGACGACGGTAACACTTCTGCCATTACACTCATGAACTCCGATGTCGGCCGCATTCAGGGCGGCATGCGCGACCTTCACGAGTGCTGGGCCAGCGTTCTCGAGACGGGTGTGGCCAGCTGGCTGCTATACCGACAAATCGGCGCTGCTTTCGTCGCTCCCTTGGTCATCGTCTTGTCCTGCGCCGGCTTGACCATGCTTGTCGCGCGGTTTGCTGGAAAGCGACAGGGCCACTGGATGGAGCTACTTCAAAGACGGGTGGCCATCATATCGGCCATTATCCCGAGCATGCCAGCCATCAAGATGTCCGGGCTGGGCTATCAAGTTGGCCGCCTGGCGCAAAGATGTCGCGAGGAGGAAGTCGGCGGAGCCAAGCGATTTCGGATCTTGACGACAGTTTCGACAGTCATTGCTTTCGCGCCTTTACTCCTCTCCCCTGTCGTTACCTTTACCCTCAGTGCAGACGCTCTGAATCTTGAAAAGGCGTTCACTTCCTTGAGCTGGATCAACCTTCTTTGTCAGCCCCTGACGCAGGTATTTCAGTCTGTGCCGCAGCTTCTGGCGGCGCTGACTTGTTTTCGCCGAATCGAACAATACTTGGTGTCTGCCTCTCATCCGGCATCATCGATTTCGGCGGAGGATGTAGGCAAACATGAGCAGGATCAGACATCAGTTGAATTGGAGATGACTGAAGGCAGACGCATTCCCTTCTCAACGGGTGAAAATCAACTCGCAATTACCGTCCGGCAAGCCAGCTTCGGCTGGGACGAGGGCATTTGGGTACTGGAAAAGATTGACCTCTCCATCAGGAAATCTTCTTTAACGGTACTCACCGGTGCCATGGCGGTGGGCAAGTCGACGCTCTGCAGGGCTCTGCTAAGAGAGATACCTTATTCACGCGGCAGTGTGCATTGGCACAATGGTTTATTGCGTGTTGCCTATTGTGACCAGGATCCACATCTCTTCAACGCATCAATCCGTGACAACATTGTCGGCTTCGAGGACTACAGCGTGAAATGGTACCAAGAAGTCGTTCAAGCATGTCAACTGTCTAGCGACTTTGAGAGTCTGGTCAAAGGGGATGACACAATCGTTGGGACAAAAGGTGTTGCTCTAAGCGGAGGACAGCGAAAACGTATTTGCCTGGCTCGAGCTCTTTACTCTCGCCCTACCGTTGCCGTTCTCGACGATGTTCTCAGTGGCTTAGATACAACCACACAAAGTCTCATCGTGCGTCAGGTCTTTGGACCCGAGGGAATCTTTCGCCGGATAGGTACAACTGTTGTGCTTGCCACTCAGCAAAGATATCCGCTGGACCTTGCCGACTGGATCGTGGTTCTTGGCAATAAAGGTATTCAATTCCAAGGCTCGCTTCTGGAATTAAAGACATCCGGCGAGGCTATTGCGAACGAGTCCCTGGTGACCACAGATACAGCAGATGTCGAGGAGCGGCCTATGCCAGACAACGACAACCCGCCATCCCTGGCCGCAACTCCAAACTCCGACGCAAGTTCTCCAGAACCCGCTGTCAGCCTGTTTATGGGAGACATGGCAAATTACAGGTACTACTTCTCTGCTGTTGGCGGTATAATGCTACTTCCCCTGGTGCTCGTGGGAGTGGCGTTTGCTTTCAACTACAACTTCTCCTCCGTGTGGCTAGACCTTTGGCAGCGGTCTAGATTCGGCCCAAACAACTCACATCTCTACCTCGGAGTCTACTTTATGCTACAGATTGTCTGTATGCTTGTCCTCGCTGCCTTTTTTGGCTACAACGGTAACGTGGTGGGACCCAAAGCCAGCGCCAGACTGCATCTCAGGGCGCTCTGTGTCCTGCTGCGAGCACCGCTTGAATACTTCACCACTGTAGACGCTGCGGTGACGACTAGTTACTTTTCTCAGGACATTGGCATTATCGACAATGACTTCAACGGCTCTTTTGGAGACACGGTGCTTACCTGTCTGACGGCCATCGGACAGGCTGCGCTGATTCCTTTGGCAGCGCTGTACGTCCTCGTCGCTTACCCCGTCATTCTGACTGTGTTATTCTTTGTGCAAAAGTTTTATTTGCGAACTTCGATACAGCTAAGAGCCCTCGTGTTACAGACACGCGAGCCCTTGTAGTAAGTCCAACATCAGCTGCTGAGCTTATATCGATCACTAACCTTTTACTCGCGCAGCAAGCACTTCATGGAGACGGTCGATGGACTCGTGACGATCCGAGCATTTGGCTGGACATTTGAACACATGAAAAGGAACACCAGATTGCTCGATGAATCGCAGGTGCCCACGTATCTTTTGGCAATGCTCCAGCAGTGGCTCAACATGGTGCTCAATCTTTGCGTCGCGGCACTCGCCGTTCTCTTCGTCGCGCTTGCGACTCAGCTACGTACGAGCGCTGGATTCACCGGCGTTGGACTCGTCAGTCTCATGTCCTTTGGAGAAATTATGGGTAATTTGGTGCGGTGTTACTCGGAATTGCAGACGGCTACCGCGGCTCTTGCCCGCCTGAGAGCATTTGAAGACAATGTCGCCGCCGAGGATGCTGGTAAGGAGGATCTAGTCATCCCTAATCGGTGGCCGGATTCTGGGAAAATCACGTTTGACCGAGTCTCTACCTCTTACACGTACGTCTCTTCTACATCCATTCCGCAATGACTCGTCGACCCGGCCCTTGGGCAACGGAATATTGAAACGGGACATTGATCTTATCTTGCGCAGCAGGACTCGTTCTTTTTCAGGCAAGCAGACGGCAAGCGACTCCAACACGGTCGAAAAGCAGCAAGCTCTTGTAAATATATCCCTAACGATATCATCTGGAGAGCGTGTGCTTATCTGTGGAAGGACCGGCAGGTAAGTTGTCATTCCTACAGCAAGGTTTGAGAGTTCGCTGACATGTAAACGCAGTGGCAAATCGAGCCTTCTTCTCCTTCTTCAGGGTTTCCTCAGGCCATCATCTGGGCGCGTTGTGATAGACGACATCGAAACGTCTGACGTTGTGGGTTCAGTACTCCGCAATCGTGTGATAGCCCTGCCTCAAACACCCTTTTTCTTGCCGGAGCGATGTAGTGTCCGGGAAAACCTCGAGTACCACGGAAGAGACTCGGACCTCTCTTTCGAAACCTATCAATGCAATGAATTCCAGGACCCACAGGACGAAGAATGTGAATACGCCCTTCGGTCCGTCGGTCTTTGGGAGTTGATTCAGTCCCGTGGCGGTTTAGACAGCAAGCTCAACGATGACGAGCTGAGTCGTGGGGAGAAGCAGCTCTTTAGCCTCGCCCGGGCCATTGTACGTGTCAAGCTGCGTCGGCGTGCAGATAGTTGCAACGAGCATACGCGAGGGGTGTTGCTCATGGATGAGTTCAACACCGGGCTGGACACGAGGACGGAACGAGCCATGTGGAGTGTAGTGCAGCGCGAGTTTCCGCGCTTTGCAATTATTTGTGTTGCACACAGACTAGAGGCTGCTTCAGAGTGCAGTCAGGTGATTTTCTTGAGTAAAGGGGAGATTGTGAGGAAATAGCCGAAGACCATTAGGATGCAATGCTATTAAATACTGTATGTCGATATGTGGAGTAAAAGCATGTAGCTCCTTGAAAGGTCTATTCTACTCATGGTGCAATATTCTTGGCATATGAGTGCCGTCTCAGAGATGTAGATTTTGGATGCAATCTGAGGCTGTTTTGAACGCTGGGAAATAAATATTCAAATTCAATTGCGGGCATCGCGGTGTTTTAGAGAACGACTCGTTCCGCTGCTAAGGAACCTGGCAGTAAATGTATGTAGATCTCTCTAAAGTCGTCGTCTTCATATACGTAGAGGAGGAAATCAGCATCCGATTCGGGACCATGTGTGTCAAGAGTGACCTTGCACTTGAACAGGTCGTATGTAGCGTGCCAGGGAAAAGATTTCGGCAATAGGAGCATTCTGAGGTTCAAGACGTAAGTTTTTGTTATTTTCGAAAGACGCCCCTACAAAGAACAAATGATTCTCTCGCGTTGGCCTGATGCTCCGCTCAGCCAAAATACATGTAGGTGAACAGGGCACTCGGATGTTCGAGTTGATTCTTTCATTCCAGTCAATAACTCAAACGAACGGTCGAGTGGAAACTGGTTGATTTCAATAATCACATCGCCAGCAAAGTGGTAGAAGCCGCCCTGACCCTTGACTGTCTCTTACGAGCGAGGGACTAATGATGAACAAACCGAGTGCACCGTGAACCAGTCATCAATAGTCGTCGTCATCCCCGCTGCCGTACGTGTCCTCGTACTCCTGATAGTACTCCTCGCGCCTCCTCTCGACCCTGTCATCGTCACTGCTGCTACTACTGCTCGAGTCGTCGTCGCGCTCGCGAGCAGCTTCCTCGTACCGCCGGCGCGCGCGCTCGACGTCCTCCCGATCGCTCGACGACACCGAGCGGCCGTCGTCGTCGTGCGTCGGCAGCGGCGCGGGGGGCATCCCGTAGGAGCTGTACTCTTGCTGCGAGGATCCGTAGCCCTGCTGCTGGCCGTAGGGCATCTCCGACTGTCCGCCGAAACGTTGCTGCTGCTGCTGCTGCTCCAGGCGAGCCTCCTCCAGACCTTCTTCGCGGCCCTCCTCGCGATCCTCGCTGCGCAAGTGGTGCAGCAGAGCGCCGCCCGCGGCACCGGCTGCTAGGCCTCCGGCGGCGCCCATCAGCATGCCGCCCTTGCCGCCGCCCTTGCTGCCGCTCTCTTTCTCATCGCGAGAATCGTGGCCCTGTCCGTAGCCACCGGACGTCTGAGCACCGTAACCGCCCTGTCCCTGACCGCCGTAACCGCCCTGTCCCTGACCGCCGTAGCCGCCCTGTCCCTGACCGCCGTAGCCTCCCGGTGCCTGTCCGTAGCTCGAGGAGCCGCCATCAAGAGGCCGGCTGTCTGTGGGGGGAGGCGGAGGGCTGTACCCAGGTGCCTCCCACTGTGTGCGACCGGTCTCTTCCTGGACGTAGTACCATCGCTGATGCTGTTGGTCGAATAGCGGCGTCCAGCCGCTCGGGATCGGGGGCTTATCCGAGGGCGGCTGGTAGGCCGGCGTGGGCGGCGCGGCGTAGTACTGCGCGGGTGGTGGGCCGGACGACTCCTGAGTCGGGGCGTGGTAGCCGTAGTCTCGCTGGGCTGGATGTGATGAGAGAGAGTGGCACGTGTCAGCGGTTACGGGTTTCGAGGCTATTCGCAGTATCGCGACTCGCGAATCTGCGGTCAAGGGGTGGAGGAGACTTGGGATCAAGGGGTCGGGATGGGGATTTACCTGGTGGTTGGTCGTCGGCGCGCTTCTTGTCGCCGATGCCAAAGTTGCCGAGCTCCTTTTGGATGTTTTTGAAGAAGGACATGGTGCGGGATTATTGAGTGTCAAAGGTGCATGTGGAGAAGGACTGGGGGGAAGAGCCGAGGATGAGGGTTTGGTTGGGAGGTGATGATGGTGATGATGACGGGCGGGGCAATACAGTACTTTACTCTGGATAAGATGGATTTTGAAAAGGCTACTTCGTAATACTGCACAAGAGAAAGGGGACAAAAAGGGCTGACGAGCAGAGTTTGGAGTCTGGACTCTGAGCGCCGCCATTTATTGGACGGTACAATGAGGCAGTGCTAATTGAGAAGAGCTGCATCGCCCACATACGTCGTCATATTGATGCTTTTGCACAAGATACAATACTGTACTCCAAACTGTCTGTACCGTCAGAAATAGACTGAAAGTACTTCTCCGCGACGGCTCGATAGTTTCGGTGAGCAAACCCGGCGCCCGTACGTGTGTGGGGCAGTGGACAAGAGAGAAGAGACCGGACGGACGGGCCGCGCCGAAGGCAACTTGGAAGACCTTGCCGGTCTTTCTACAGCCGCCCATGACCATGACGTAAGTTAAGTCGTCTTGTCGAGAGAACCTGGTTCAACAGTTTTTCTTTCCTGCTGACTGCCAGGACTACTTTTACGCAAGTGCTGGTATTGGTGTGATGTCATCTCTGAAAGTTGAGCACAACCAGAAACTGCATGTGTGCAACCAAGATTGAACAAGGTCTCTGGCGCTGATCCCTCAAGAGTCTGTGCATTGCGTGTAAGAGTGGTCAGATCGATCTGTTTCGGCACGGGTTGCCAAGTGAAAGATTCTGATTGGCGTCTATTTACGTGAAGCGGCGCAAGGCGAATGAGGAGTCAAAGCTCAAGTCTGTCTTCTCGCATACAAAAGTTACTCCATGTCACTTGGTGTCGATTTTGCAGCGCAATTGTCATGTCGTTCATACAGTTCAAGCAAAGCTTCAGAGAGCTATTTAGAGCTATTTAATCCACCAAATCGAGCTCCATCCTGGTTCCTCTTGAGTCTCTGGCATCCACCTTCCCCGTCCCCATTATGTCAGTTTGGAGTATAATTCAACGAAAAAGTCTAAAAACTTGCTCAAGCTACCTTTCATCGTGCAATCATGAAGACGAATTTGTGTCTACTCGCCATGAATGCGTGGATAGCCGGTGGAATTGAACGCTCAATGGGGCGTTGCGATGGTTACCTGACAGCTTATCAAGCCGTAAGCAACCGCCAAGGAAGCAAAGAAACTCGATGGTTGTACTTAACTATGTGAGCGGTCAGAAACATGCCGACGTCGTGGACATGCGATGACGGTATCAACGGTTGTTGAGGTCTCAATGATTCAAACGTCCATCGTCAAGCGTCAAGTCTAGATACAAAAGCCTTGCATGGCCGACTTTAGACGTCCGTTGACGCCCCGAAAACTCGAGTCTAGTAGAGATGCCATCGTGAAGTGCGTCAATTTGGGATCGTGACCCTTGTCAAACTCTATTCTCAAGTCTCCGCAAGCTCTACATTTTGATATATCTATAGGATCAATTAAGGACCGTTTTGTGGCTATAAGAAGGTATACGAGCCCCAATGGCGAGTTCAGTCCTACTCGAATGTCTAGCAAACAACTTTCACGCTTGTCCATCGATCCGAATCATCCACCATGCGGTCAGGAACAGCTCTCGTTTCGCTCATCGGCGTCTTTGGTCTTGCGGTCGCATCCGAACATGACCATCAGTGTGCGCACGCACTCAACGACGCGAGCTCATGCGACCAGTTCTGCAGTCAGTCTTGAGCTCCCCGCGATATGGCGTATATATATATTGACTCAAGGCCTAGGATGCGCTCTTGAAATGTCCAAAGACCATCTCGACAAGAGTATTCACTGCCACGGCTCCTTCTTCGGGCCCTTTGACAAGTGCGCCACCTGCGTGAAGCCGGATCCCAACCTGAGGACCAAGTATGGCCCAAAATTGACGATTGCCGGGCAAACATGCGGATTGGATGTGTCATCGTTTCTGCAGAATAAGAGACGATCTCTATACTCTCGCGCGGAACCTCGGAGCGTTTTCGATCAGGCGCGTTTGGACTGCTATAAGAGCTGCTGTGCGTCGAATGCTCCATTTTGTTGAACTTCTTTGACCACATCATCGATATGTTTGCTGATCTCTTGGCTTTCCAGATGACGCGTCCAAAGACTGCAATGCACCTTCATGGAAAACAGCGTATGGCAATTGTACGACTTGCGCCAAAGAAAAGGGTATCTGGTCTATGTGGGAAAAGGGCGTCGAAGGCTCGGCCAAGGCTTGCGGCGTGGATGCCAACAAGCCTGGCACAAGTCAGTCTGGCGATGCGCATGAACATCACAACCATGACGATCACGAACACCACGAGAACCACGAGCACCATGACCATTCTGAGCACCAGCAACATTCGACTGGAAGTGACGCCGCCAAACCTACGTCTACTCCAGAGCATCATGACCACCATGATCACGCTTCAGCCACTGCTTCCTCGCAGGCCTCGGCCGTTACGCAGTCTACCGAGCAGCACGACGACCATCAGCACCACGCCTCAACCGGCGAAGCCCCAAAGGAGACTCCCGACGCGCACCAACATCACGACCATCATGAGCATGGCTCAACTAGTACGACGGTCATGACAACTCAAACGCATGCTCACCATACTCCAAGCGCATCTACCAGCTCTACTGGTGACTCTGCCAAGGTAAGAAAGTATTGACCCGGTCTACATCTATTACCCTTTGGTGTCCGTTCTTTTTGCAGGAAGAAGGACCCGTTGGCTAACACAAAGGCAACCAATAAGGCAACAAACATCCCTTCTCAAGTAGGTAACGGCGCCGCGAGCAACGCAAATATGCTTGCTCAGGCAGTTATTGCTACTGCCCTAGCGTTCGGACTTCACCACTTTGTCCTGTAAAGAAGTTGTAAAGAAGACTGTCATGTCAATGCCGCTGCTCAGGTTTGCTTCATGCACTACACGCGCAGTTATGGCTAGTTCGAACATTATTGGAGGAATACAACGTCATAAAGTAGGCGTATCTTCAAATCGGGGACGTCAAGTCAGAGGCATGGGTGGTGGTTTAGAACCTTGCGTGCCTGCTGTTGTGGATTCGGGATCAATGCTGTTGAGGGTATTGGGACCTGAGTGAGATTTATCGTGATGAATATAAAAATACACGTTTTGGATGGTTGCGATCCAAGTACGGCATTAGAAGTTGGTTCATCTTGTCAACGGCTCAGGGACAATGGAACGACGGACACGTGAGCGTACCATGATAACGAAAGAACCTTTGCAGAGTCTTCATTTTCTACAGTCATCGGCATAGGGCATTCGAGTGACAATGACTCGATGTTGCGAGACGCGCCAAAACAATGCCATGTGGAGTTTGACTATGCAGTCATGACATGGAGCCAGCTTCGGTGCCAATTACAGCGACGACTCTGTCCGAACCTCTGGGTCAGTCTCCGGCTGTTGAGCATAGCCACTAAGATCTAGACTCGTTCACCACGATTGGCTATAGGATGATACGCGTTGAAGTAATTACAGTATTGCATTTCAATGCTACAAACTCTCATCTCCGGGGACTCTCGAGTTGACTTGCCATTCGGTTCCGGAGAACCCCAGCGCTAGAGATGAAGCCAACTTGCATTGGCGCCGCACCATTCGCTCCGGGAACCCTCGGGATCGGATCCTCCTGGGAACAACTAATGGCAGCGCCTTTGTTCGGGCCTTGAATACTCTAGAAGAGGCCGATCAGATCGATATATTTGGCTCTTGAGCCCTGTAGAAATGTAACAATATTGGATCCTCCTGATTATCCAGTCCTCAAAGAGATACTCGTTCCATTGGATACCAATGACATGGGGTATTACGTACAAAGGATTGGACGCGAATCAGTCGTCACCGTGACCCCGTTTGGTAGGTCTTTCTAGGGTTTCAACGTCCTTCAATGCGAAAGAGAGGATCGACCGCATATGCTGCGCTCTACCGCTGATGCATGTGTAGCGTCTGGCGCATCAAAGCAGCTTGCAGGTTGTTGTTGTTGTCCTCGAGTAGTCAGTCAGCAATAGGACTAGGGAACCAAGCAAAGGATGGGCCTTTGGCAGATCTGAATTTTGACGTAAAGGTATGGGGACCGGAAGGATTGATGGGATGAACCAGGGAATGGATCCAATTTTATCGATGCTGAACTATTTGTCAGTAACGGCGATCTACTTCGTATAGTATAGGAAATTCGAGTCAGATACAATCTGGCCAGGAGACGTCATAACTTCAATGAGAGAATACGACGTCGGAGGGTTTCTTCGCCTATAATTCCGTCACGAATAGAGTCATCTTTTTTCGCGGTCTCCACGAACTTGAATCTTGGCATAAAAGTATACCAATCCTCGATACTAGACACTATGAACATGAACTTGTTCCTCTCAAATTTGTGGAAGAAATGTACCCTGTATGGCTTTTCAGAAAGTGCTTACCAGCATGGGGGTTAGTCTGGTTCAGTGATCGGGGAGGGATGAACTCAGGATCAAGGAAGTAGATTCCAGATTCGCTTTAGAAACCCTTACACGAGATTAAGTTAAGAGGAAAAAGGATAAAAATGCGATACTGCACGTGTTCCCACGCTGGCATCTAAACGAGAGTAGCCTAGAGGAGCGTCCCTCTCCACCTTGATGGGCCGCCGTTGAGCAGCTAGTTGAGTTCTAGAACTAAGACAACCTCGAAGCCTCTAGTAGTGCCATGCCACGACTCGCGTTCAGCGGAGGAACGTGCCCCGAACCTCGAGCAAGCCCGAACCAGTGTGGTGGAAAGTCGCAATTTTCCACGACAACAACATAGCAACCGAGCCCCTGGATTTGGTCAAAGTAGTCGGACAAAAGCTTGCATGGGCAGAGAACATGCGATCCTAGATCCGCGAACAGATAATAATGAGGGCCGAACATACGCTAACGCCTCCATAACAAGGACAGGGGGGCATTTCGGTTCTTCGAGGGAAGCCCGGAGCCCTGTAAGACTGAAGGGCGAAAACGATGGAAGTCCAACTTCCAGTCATGCTTGGCCTAAGAAGCAGATTATCACAAGGTCATATCGGCCGTCGCCACGAAGTATAGTCCTGGCCCTTACACATGAGTCCTTGTCCAGAGGTTTGATCCTTACCGCAGAGCACAAGCATAATTTCATGGTTCAACATGAGAGATTGTTCAGCACTTGTCTTGTCCTAGTCATCCGCTCTGTATGTTGTATCCTCTTGCCATGGATCGTACGTCCGCCGACTTTCGTATTCGGACACTGTCCTCCCTGCCAGGATAAGGTGCTAGCAGTCACCAGCCAGGCCGAGATTGAGCACTACCGCAACAAGAAGCTCGTCAAGATCACCCACGAGCCGGGCGTCATCAGCATCTGCCCACAGTTCTTCGAGACTCCGGAACAGTCGTCCGCGTGCCACGAGAAGAACCAGGCCTCGACCATTATCCACGAGATGACGCACTTGGCCAAGGTTTTGGGCTCGCTCGATCACGAGATGGTGGGCGGCGGCGGCGTCTACGGTTACGAGGACTCTCTTCGGCTATCCAAGGAAGGACGTCTGATTCACGCGGATACTTATGCGCTTTATGCTGATGCGGTGCGTCGGCGCTGCTAAGTTTGTGCGCTTGGAAGATGCAGAGAGTTGAGAATTGAGGTCTGGACATAGAAGGCAGCATCTTGTCAGTGAAGATTGGCACACCTTGGTCTGCGCGGGGGGGAGTTCCGGAAAATGTTTTAAGTTAGCTTTATTCCCAATACAGCTTATGGTCGTTTTGTGTAATCATGTAATCAAAGTTGAAACGATACCATTAATTATCGAAGTGAGCAATGAGCATTCTCCTTCGTCGTTGTAAACTCATGTTCTGACAGATGAATCTTGACAACTTGGTCGTGCGCTCTGGATCAAGAAAAGCATAATAAGCAAAATCAACTATATATAACCTTAGCAGAAATCTCAACTATGATCCTCACTTGAAGTGCCTTCGCCCATACGCGAGGCGTCCTGTATGAGATGAACTCGTTCCAATCTGTAGCAGTATTAAAGGGCTGCTTGTCTTCTTACCTTGGCAAGACGGTACGGAAGCGGGGCACTTTCCCATCTACTGTATGGCTCCATGCCGTGCCGGCCCAGATGAAGAGTCCTTGCAGCTAACGCTCGGTTATGCCCCCAAAAACCCTCTCCCGAGCTGCATAAGACGCTGTTCTATTGCGTACATTGCAGATTAGACACGGACAAGATACTATTTACGGACAAAGCATGGCTTACGTTTGGAACAAATATGATATCGTCGTCTGCTGGCATATTATAAGACGCACCCTGTCACCCATACGACAGAATGTTTCCTGCTGCTTCTCTCGGCCCTCCAAATTTGCTAGAGACGACGCGAAGGACTCTTCAGTCCACTTACCGTCTCTATGGCCCCCATCTGGTCATCACAGCCTTTCAAGGCCATTTATACTGTTCTCGTCTTGGTGAAGACTCCTGTAACGCTTCTGCTCCTCTTTGTCAAATACCTCGTCCCGCGATGCCGTCCATCACCTAAATGGAGTATCAATACCAGCCTTGTCTGCGCTGGAATGCGTGCCTTATTCCAGTACGTCGCGGCCACTCGCTCTGCGCTTCTTCTCTATGCGGCGCCCGAGAAGGCCAAGGATCGCCATACGCGAATTGAACCATATCCAGAGGAGTCCTATCAAGGCGTGTTATCCTCTGACCAAGAGGTCACGCCATCCGAAGTCAACGCAGTCTGGTTTCCAAATCAGCCGTCTGTAGGCTCGCCCGACGCAATAAAGCAGATCCAGAGAGTAGTCTTGCACTTCCCCGGCGGTGCTTTTGTCATGGCCTTTGGCCATACCGATATGGGCCAGGACCTATCCCAATCTATGGCCAAGCACTTGGGAGCTACAAACACCATTTGGGCGCAATATCGGTTGTCTGGCCCGCCCGGAACATGCTTTCCTGCCGCGTTACAAGATGCGCTTACTTTCTACCGGTACATCCTCTCTCTTGGCATCCCCGCGAGTAATATCATTCTCTCCGGTGACTCTGCTGGTGGTAATATCGCAATCGCGCTCTTGCGGTACCTCGAAACCGGCCAAACCGGGGTCGAGAAGCCTCTGCCGACCCCTGGTGGTCTAATGGCGTTCTCCCCCTGGGTTCATATCACGCGCCGCGCCGGCCTCGATTACATGGAGTCGTCCAACTCGGACAAGGACATGCTGGTTCCGTCTCTACTCCAGTGGGGTGCCGAGGCGTATCTGCCGAAAGGTGAGCTGTCGGCCGAAACTATGGCATACATTTCACCGCTCGGCCATCCCTTTCGCATCACGACTCCACTCTTTATCCACGCTGGCACAGCCGAAGCTTTTCATCAAGATGTACAGTGCTTCGCCAGCGATATGACGGACTTGAACGGCGACCTGGTGCAGTATCATGAAACCGCACGTGCCCCGCATGATCTATTGCTCGCGGGTAAGGGGCTTGGCCTAGAAGAGGAGCTTGCAGTTGCTTTGGATAGTGCCTCGAGGTTTTTAAGAGACGGGGATAAGAGGACAGAGCATCAACGGGAGTCATGAATCGCGACAGATTATTCAGGGCGGATATATAGTTGGTTTGCAAACAAGAGAGCAAGCCCCTTCTCTCGGTGCAAAGCACAGAGGGAAATATTGAAGCCTTTCCAAGTTACAGTTCGTTCAGGAATCCCAAAGCATTCGATATGCTTCAATTTCTATGCCGTTCATCGAGTCGTGAAAATGCGCCCGAGCATTATTCTTATCCTTCACGACTGGTTGTGTTGTCAATGCTTAGACATGCAGTAGAGTAAAGGAAACCAGCCTAACCAGGGAAGGACTGAAACTAGGCGCACTCAATTCGCAGCATCTAGAGGTAATTCGCATGAGATGTTATGGAAAACGCGGAGCCGCTCAACAATGGTTCTTTGACTATTGGCCATATGCCAGACGGCATCTGGGAGGGTTCATATTTGGAAAGATAGGTTACCGTTGACTAAGGAGATGACATTCAGAGATTTAAGCAGTGACCGTTGATATCGACGCTATTTACTTGAGCTATCAAGGACCGGATCACTACATTCTCTGTACACATCTCCTAATCGAGCCGAGGCAAGATAACCAATGCGATCAACACGGAAATTGGGGGCTGAGAACTGTGGAGCCATGTGCCTGGGACGTGAAGACACGACATCTGCTTTTGAACCCCCTCGTCTCCAGCACGCACTCTCGAGTCTCTTCACCACAAGCTTCACACTTGTCTCCTTTGTACAAGCCACAACTAATCTGCAAACACTTGGCTGCAAAACAAGATGGGATCTGTTCAGCCTCGCATCCGAGTTGCCATCATCGGCGGCGGCCTGGCCGGCACAGCTTTGGCCAACGGCCTTGTGCGTGTTCCACACATCGAGACACACATCTTCGAGGCCAGTCCGTCATTCTCGGAAAGAGGCGCAGCTCTGGGTCTTGCTACTGTTCACCAGAAAGCCCTCGGAAAATTGGTCACGTCTGTTGAGGAGACATTCGACAAAGCCGGTGCCGTGTCCATTGCTTCCATGCAAGCTCTTGTGGTACGTGACCTGAAGCAGGCAAGCATGTGCGGCTTATACTAATGGAAGTGACAGGGCTCTGGGGTGAACAAGGGCCAAGTGATATTTGACTCGGGCGATGACAGCGACAAAATTCTCCATCGAGCCTCTCTCCTTCGTGAACTCTTAGCTCCTCTGCCAAGAAAGATGCTGCACACCGGTAGAAGACTTACGGAAATAAAGCAAGCGCCTCTTGAGGTTGCTTTTGACCAGGTTCCCGACGGCCGGACAGTCCGTTTGACGTTTGAAGACGGAACAGTGGAAGGATTCGACATTGTCATAGGCGCTGACGGGCTCTTTAGCTTTGTCCGTGACTACGTGCTTCAGGACGACGCGGCAGGCTGCGCTGCGTCGCCGGCGGGTTTCTGGGATACCCGCTTCCTCGTCCCGATAGAGACAGCTAAATCAGCTTTGGGCGATGAGCTATTCGAGAAACCGAGACAGTACATATGGTGCGGACAAGGCGCCATCATACTGCATGACGTGCTTGAGAATGGTTCCCTGGCTCACTTTGTCTTTTCGGGAGTTGAGAAGGAGCCTACAAAGGATCGGAAACGGCCTCTGTCAAGGACTTTTCTGCAAGAAACGTATCAAGACTGGGGCTCTCTGGCATCGAAGATTATCGACGTATGATTCCACCCTTCTCATCAGATTCTCGCGGCATATATCTGAATTGGCTGACGCTCATCTTTCGCAGCTGGGGCTTGAACAACCCGGGGGCTTGCACGGTTACTCACAAATGGAGCACAAGAAGACGTCGTCTTATAACCGCGGCCACGTCTGCGTGATGGGCGATGCGGCCCATGCTACTAGTCCCTGGCAAGGCGCCGGCGCGGGATTGGCTTTTGAGGACGGAGCGGTGCTCGCTGCACTTCTCGCAGCCGTTTCATCGTCGGAAGAGATTCCCACTGCGCTCGAGATTTTCGACGCAGTGAGGCGGCCGAGGTGTCAGCGCATCATTGATTCGAGCCGGGCAGTCGGAGGCATCGTTTGTGGTCAAGACGCCCAAGTCGGTCTAGACCCTGAGAAGATGAGAGAAACTTTACCGCCCCAGTGGGGGTATATCATGAGTTTGGACGTTTCGCGTCATGAAATGGAAGCAGTGGAGATGTTCAAGCAGGCGCAGAAACAGGCGTGAATGAGTTGGACATCTGTGGAGAAGGAGAGTGCGAGCAGGATTACCCGCCAGGTCCTCCAGTTCCGTCGAGGCTTGAGCATTATACAAGGTGAAGACACATGACACATTTCGACTATATATCGTTATCGATCTATACCTTACTCTGTAGTTTACTCCCGAGAAGTCTCTTCATCAAGTTGACGATATGTGCCAATGCAATGTGCTTAGTGTCTGCCTTATTGAGCATTCGAATTGTACGTGTTCTGAATCTACTAATGCTGGCAGATCTTAGTGGTGAAGAAAATACTGCATAAACGATCGTGTTGAATCCGATTGATCTATAAAGTCTACGCCAAGATACTGGGGTCGTTCGGACCCCGGGTCTGCCCCGGTCCGGCCGCTAATTTTACCCCGGACGCCATATTGCCAAGGCCGATTTGAGTGGATCTCGGCCCGTCCCGTTGTCCGTCCTCGCCGAAACTCAAACGCCTCGTTTCCGACTACAATGAACCTCATATCGAATCTAGGTGGTTCATAGAAGAGAATGATGCTTTCTGCAAATATGATGAGGGGCATATTTTTTTTTTGAAGTGGTGAGCACGATGTGCTCATCTTTGGCATATATATGTATAAAGGGTCATCGGCCGTACGGACTGGAGTTTAGCATCATATTGACAGTACCCTCATGTCCTATAAGCATGCGCAATGGATATACAGATGACAGTCCGGCTTAATAAGAGGCTGAAGAGAAACGTACAATGATCTACGGCAAGCTCTGGGTGACACTACCGACAAGTGAGTGGTCTGTCGCGGCATCGTAATGCCAAAAACTCTGTTCCTCTCTATGATTCGCATCCAACTTCGGCTACGCGGCATCTCGAAAACATCAATGCATGATGCGGCTTGTCTGCTCAGCATGAGCTGGCAGTACTAGAGGGCAATCTGGGTATTTCGGCGGAGCAAAGCTCCCATCGTGAGTCTTGCGCGTGAGCACAAGGAACATGGTCAAGGAACGCGTGGTCATGACGTCTCGATAGCGATTATCAGAAGGGGATACCGCTCGTGGCGGAAAGCTGGAATCCGACGGAGCCACGGCGTCTAGTCTTCATTTCCAGCCGCGCGTTCTCTTCACCAATGAAGAGGTCCAAGCGCAAAGAAACAGCAACCTGTTTCTCTGGGATCTGCCCAGGACCACGGCAATATCGGCAACGGACGACGATCCTTTGTCGACGGGCCACGAGAGCAAAGGGGAAAGGGCCCAGAGTTCCGGAACCCGCGAAGTAGAGGACAAACATGGAGGGCATGAGAGGAATACAGGGAGAGAAAAAAAAGGAAGCCCCGGGGTTGCAGGAAGCATTTCCCGCGCCTTTGCGCAGATGAAGGATGCAACTCTATCGTTGTAAAGGGGGGCGATTGATGCACCTCGACTCGGCCGGACTCTGCAGGAGCATTGACTAGCGAGCCGCCGTGCATGAATCTGTTGACATTTTTTTGGGGGTCAAAAAGGTGAGCGGCCGCCGGATGGTTGGATGAATGGGTGGGTGTGTAACTGATGTGCGAAGAGTGTGTGTGTGTGGCTCATGGGAGGCCCTCCAAGTTTTTGCAGAGACAGCGGTGGTCGCTGGGGGGTGGGAGACATGGAAGGGGGGACATGATCCCATGCTTCTTTGGTCGTAGCTGCATCTGAGGTGTCATTGCTATATCGAAAACCGTAAAATCTTAAGCGGAATAAGCTTTGAAGAACAATTTCGTAGGAGAAGGGGGGGAATGGTTCACTGCATACACGGGCAGGCGGAACAATTGCGTGATGTGCGTTGCCAACATGTTCCCGGCTTCTCTTTTTTTCTTCACAGTTGTTCACTTTCCTTGTATGCCAGTCTGTGGGTGATTACTTTCTTTCATTTCTTTTGTTGCCATTACCTGGTACCTCATTGTTGGCGTCTCATCCGTAACGGGGTCCAGGTCGGCCATGCCTGGCATTGCATACTGTAAGGTAACTGGAGTTACAACCCCCGAAGCCAAGCGAGAGCAACAGGCGCCTGCTAGTAATCTCGATTGGCGGCCCAAGATGCGGGCTCCCTGCCGCATGCTGTATGTAAGTGTAACGTCTGCCCCTGCGACTCGGCATCATGATTTCATAATGTGTTTTTTCTGGTCTGAAGCCCGCCGGCGTGCTTGTAGCATTACGTACAGTATATTCCCCTGGTGTCTCGGCTTTTCGTACCCGGACTTTGTCTCCTTCAGAGAAACAAATCGCCTTATTGCCGATGATTGAAAAGCTTCTCGAAAAGCACACACATAATAGTTGTTCAAGACTTACCCGGTCATTGCCGAGACCCCTCCCCTTTGATGCCCAACTCACCAAACCGCGTCAGTCATGTCAGCCTCCGACATGCAAGTGAGCTCATCTCACCATCAGCCTGTGTCACGGGAGCTCCGACTCGCTCATGGGGGGTCATGGAAGGAAGAACAAGCAGCCTCCAATAGGAATTAGACTATCCCCCAAGTTCCTCCTCGGTCCCCTGTCCGATCCTGTACGCGTGTTCCTGGCTCTGGCCCAAGAAACCGTCACCTTTCGTCGGCCGCCCTATTGACATGGAGTGATTAGCCTGTGACTCCACGCCGGAGCAAGGAAAGACGGCCATGTGCAGCAAATCGTGCCACCCAAGAAGCGCCCGCCTTGGCAAAGGCGGCTCGGCTATTGGGAATACGCCCACTTTGCGGCGCACACACACACACACACACACGAGAGCAACATTGTCGATCATCCCCTGTCAGCGTCGCTGTTGCAACGAGAACAGAAACCGACGCTACTCTTACCAACAATTGCCAGGTAACTATTCGTACACTGATCTGAGCAGAGGCGGAAGGGGGTGTGGAGGGAGGGGGAGAGTTAGCTGGACCACTAGACGGCCGCCGTAGCAAGGGTTCGAGATCCAGCCGCCACCATCCAACCTATCCCCCTGGGTGGAATTTCTCTCCGGCTCACTAGACCGAGACAGGGGCAACCAGATTATGCCCTGGACATTGCGCGGCGTCGACAAAAAAATCGCCCAGGGGACCCTGAAACTCACGAGTTCCTGAGGATTACGACGCATCGACAACTTCTATGCCGGATCGATCAGTCATTTGGCTCACTCGATTTCAGATACTTCTTCTGTCGACTAGACCAGAGTCTCTCTCATTAAGAACTATCGAGGATGCGAAATATAGAAGAAAATGCAAAAAAAAAAGATGACCAAAGTAGATTTTTTTGCCATGCCCATTGCCACACTCTAGGGGAGCCAGTCTAGTGACATCACGTCGTTACACGTAGCGAATACAATCTCCTTTTTGGTGTCGTCGCCCGCCTGCCAGCCAGCTCCTTAGACCCTGTCGAACCAAATGTAATCCTCCATGCGCTCCTCGAGGTGGAGACCAAAGGAGACGGCGCGGTTGTTCTCGAGCTTAAACTCGGCCTTGATGGGCAAGTCGCTGTCCTCAAAGACTTGGCTGACGTAGGCAATGTACTTGGTCTGGTCGCAGATGTGCTTGAGATTGAGCGTGAAGCCGTACGACCGATCCGTGCCGTCGACGTAGAGCACGCCGTCCCTCTCCTCGACCTCGAGGCCTCGGTAGCCCGGGTGCCAGTAGGAGCCGGTGTAGGCGCTGAGGGCCAGCTTCTGCGGCTCGGGCTCGCCCATGCCGGGGGAGAGCTCCTGGCGGAGTTCTTCCTCCATGTCGTAGTCGTCCTCCTCCTCCTCGGTGCCGCTGCCCGAGACGGACTCCGACTCGGAGTCGCTCTCGTCGTCGTACTGAATCCGGCCGTGCGGGTTCGCGTGGACGAGCTCGTCGATGAGCTTGTACATGAGCAGACTGACGACGGTGTCGGCCTGGTCGCAGTTGCTGAAGATGACGCCGCCAAACTTGAGCTCGGGGATGAAGAAGTGGTTGCATTGGAAGCCCGGCTCGCCGCCGTCGTGAGAGACAATCTTCTTGCCGCCGTACTCGTGGACCTGCCAGCCGAGTGCGTAAAAGGTCGAAGACTCCTGCGGTCTGTCCTGCTCGGGGTCCTGCTCTATCCGCTTCGTTGTAAGTTCTTTGAAGATGGCCTCGTTGATGGGCCCCTCGCGGTTCACCATGGCCTTGACCCATTTCAAGTAGTCGTCAACGGTAGCGTAGATCTGACCGGCGCCCTGAGCTTCGGGACCATCATTGCAGTGAATCTCCTTGTGTCGCTGGCCTGGACGATCCCACGAGTATCCGGTCGCGACGCGGTCGGCGAGTCCGCGGGCCCGAACGCGCTCCTGAAGCAAGCACGTCGAGTTCATCTTGAGCGGGTCAAAGATCTTCTTCTCGAGATAGTCGCTAAACGACATGCCGCTCACGCGCTCGACCAGGTACGTCGCGACCGAATACATCATATTGCAGTAGACATGCTCGGCCCGGTTCGGCGCGACGCAGGTCAAATTCCGCAGGTTCCTCGTAAGGGAGCGCGCATTGTCTGGCTGTTTGGCGTTGGGTCCAAAGATGGAATACTCATGGCTAGAAAGGGGGGGGAAGAAGAGAAGAAGAAGCGGTCAGCAAGTTTATTTTCTCTAGGCGCATGATCGACGCCCGCGCCATCCGAGAGACGACGGCCGGCGATGAGGGGAAGGAAACTCACGGGGCCATGCCTGTCCGATGGCTGAGGACGTCTTCTACCGTCACGTCGTCGTGCTCGTCGCCGGGCATGACAAAGTCGTCAGGCAGCAAGTCAGCCATCCGGCTCTGAAGCCGAACCTCGGGATGGTTCTTGTCATCGGCCAAGATGGCGACCGACGCCGCCGTCAAGGACTTTGCCGCAGATCCGACGCAGAAGAGCGTCTCTGTCGTGAAGTCCTTGGAAGGCTCGAGAGAGGCCTTGCCATAGGCCTGCGAGGCGACCTGGTCGCCCTGTACAATGGCGATGGCTATACCGGGTACATGGTTCCGGTCAATGAGTTTCTTGACATAGGTGGAAAACTCGGGCGACTTGAACAAATCCATCTTTGGGCGGCCGTTGTGCGCAAAAAGGGGGACTCAGAAAGAGAGGGTCGCTGGGCGTTTTGGCTTTGCTGGCTGAATGAAAGAGACGGAGATGCTGCTGCTGCTGCCGCTGTCTCCAACACAATTAAAGAAAAAAAAGGGACTGGGGAATAGCCGGTCTGATAAAAAGGTTTCCCGCTTCAGTGACCAGTGACAAACCTTGCGACCGTGTAAGCTTATTAGACGGATGCTCGGCATCGCAAGGGCAGGGATCTTGCGTACTACCCTGACACAGTCATATGCACAGTCGCAATATTACATACATGCATAGACGACGTGTGTGCCTGTTTAGGGAGGTGCGTGGCTCGAGTTCTTGGGGAGTAAGCATCACGTCTTTTCCTTGAGTGAGTGTGCCTTGGCCGAGTCACTCAACTCTATTAATAGGTGACTTTCTTGATAAGCATAGGACAGCTTCCTTTGATCTTGGTAGAAAGAGACTGAACTTCAGTTAGGAGTCGTCTTGAAGCCAAGTATGTACAGTGGCTCATGTGGTGCTTGTTGGAGTAACTTAGGATATAGTGACAAGTTTCCCCAACTTTCTCAACTGTCTCAGGGGCCAGCACGACAGCCGGACAGGTACTGTACTCTTCTTGCCCACGGCTGACCTTGAATAAACTGAGGTTTCGTAGGTAAGGAGTCGAATCCTCGACAGCCTTCTTTGCTTCTTCCTCTGCCAGGAGCTAGGGCTGATCCCTGTCCTTGGGCCACCGTACATCTTGGGCTCCCGCTCCTCCGATTGCGCGCCGATCGACTTGGCCTCGATGGATGGGGAGCCCCCCGATCTCACGTGGAACAGAACCGCGCGCTTACAACGGTCAACGACCCGGCAATGTACGCGGCAACCACGTGCGGAAAAAGCATCCCGCTGAGACACGCGTCCCCTCGCACGAGGGGGGAAGAGAAGGAAACCAAGAGTAGTTGAACCCCCTTCTCCCCCCCTTGTGGGTGAACACGTTATGCCGGTCAGCGACGCGTTGGAAGGGTGCGTCATCGTCTCAGCAGCGACATCAGCCCCGTCTTTCTGTCGGCTGCCACTGACAAGGAGCGGGTTCTGGAAACGGGACTTACGGTGTCGGGTGTGTACGTGTTCCTGATGATCCTACATGTCTGTATCTGCGTCAATGTCACCTCGAACAGGCCTTGGATATAGCATCGTTCGGATAACACGGCTGTTGAGAGCTCCCTCTCTCGGCGCTCTCATCGTAGGATTGGACGTCTCAGGCTTCCTTTTGATAGCAGGATCTCCGTGAAACTCGTCGACTTAATCAACGGCTTGAAAATGAGAGATGAACGCGCGTCAATGGAAGCCACGTCGGAGATACTGACATCAGGAGATGATGGGCTGCTGCAAAGAGTTGCCGTTTCATCCGTGATATCATATCCCTCGTCTTTTAGAAAGGCATCAGAACGTTTCCCTTCCACTTGTGTGTTCACTATGATAGCAGACCTTGTTCAAGCTTCCGTCAATTCCACCTTCTTACGGTTTTTCGTGCTATTTTTAAGTTTCAATCCAGTATTTGCGTCTTTGGTCTTTTTAACAGGAGTATCGTCTTGCTGATATTAATGGCGACGGTAATACCCATTGGTGCCGGCAGTTGGGCTATGCGTGAGAGCATGTAACTTGGTGTCAGGGTAGCGCCGCCAAGACCATACTAAAAAGAAGACTGTAACATCCGCATATGTGCCCAAGTAGCTCCTGACAGCATGTTTAAGCTTATTTTCTCATGCTAAAATAACCTCATCTCGCGTTGTTGATGTGAGCTATTCTGTTTCTGAGAAAGGGAGCTACGGAAGAACAGAAAAATTATTCAATCTTCTTGCATCGTGACAATGGTGAGAACAGGTCTAACCCTATGCGTATATCTCTGGTCCGTCATCGCCCATCTAAGCCAGTGCGTGCGTGAGGCAGTGCCTCAAGTGATTCGGAAATTCCTCTGAATGTAGATCTTGTAAATGTAGAAGTACATCGTCACCAGAGACCATGACTTATCAAGAGCTGATGAGAGCTCTCGAACATGTCTTTTCAGTGATCACTCGATACGACTTGTCGACTGTGAACAGCGAGGAGGGATGATCGACGGTAAATCTGCAAAAGCTTCAAGTCAGCACTAGCATGTAGGTGAAGTCTTGTTCCATTATAGAGCCTTTCTCTGCGAATTCTGATGGTTCTTGGCAATCGAAAGGCTTCCGGTCTGCAAGATTCGAGATAGTACACGTCAGCCATGTCTGAAAGAAACGCTTCTTCACGCCAGGCTTCGAGGTGACCGGGGACTTTCTCACTGAGCGTAACACGGAGCAGTCCTTTGGCAATGACGTTATTCCAAAGTACGAGATGCGATTGAGCGTCGCGCACATGTCTCAACAACAGGGTCAACTTTCTTATGTGCAGTGTGTCCACAGAAGTACAATTTCAAGGAGTCAAAGGAATCGTTCCTCTCGTTCGTCACTTCGTCTCTCCGCGCCCAACCGAAATCATATCGTCATTGAACTAAGCTCACGGGAGACATTTATTTCAGCATCCAGTGCGCACGCACTTGCAATCAAAAATTGTGCACCGACCACATCGGTAGATGAGATCTCGGCAGGCTCTGTTGCAGCTATCCGGGGTGAATCCGCCGCACCAGTCCGCAGCAACCGCGTCACCTAAATGATAGCCATGTTATCGTTAGAATAGCCTCCTAATCGGACTCCTTTGCGTGGATCATACCAGAGGACAGAGAAACCGTTCCCTGTGAAAGCGGAAGGGCGGCGTCTGCGGAGTTCTTCCCGTCGACTGTCTTGTCAGACGTCGGGGCCGCGACGATGCTGGCCGCAAGGCCGAGACTGGCGCCTATAAACAGGGCGGTCTTCATGGCAAGGACGATTCGATAAGAGCTGTGCGATTTGTCGGTTATTTGCCGATGTTCATGGAAACGGACTGTTAAGTCGTTGAAAGCAATGGTCCGGATGAGAAATGAAGACTTGCCCACCGAAGTCTTTATGTTAATCTGCGACTACAATAATGAATCGAGTGGATTCAATCTTTACGTCCTTGAACAGATCTGGATTGAGTAGGTCTTCTATTCGCCGGATGTCATTTTCTTCGTCCAGTGGTACCATTCAATGCATCAGAGCTCATTTCGGCTCAACTCTGACGTTGCGCAAGACTGTCAGCAATATCGGTCGTCGGCATGGGCGTGAAGCGATTCGCCGCGATTTGCGTTTCTATTATATATCTTCAACAAGATTGGACGTTCAAGGATACGGCGAACCATATGATTGAGCCGAATGCCACTTGAATACCACTTTCCATCTGACATGCATCGAAATGGCCAGTTCAGCATGCGATGATGAGAAAACACAACAAAGACTTTCCGGTGTACATTTCATCTTGACTCAAGGTTGTCAAAGCATCATCTATGAACTTCCAAAAAGCAAGGGGGGGAGACATTTCGGAAAGACTACAATTGCAAGGACATGGGATTTAAGAGCATGGAATAATATCATCCTCTTGCGGCTCGTCACTTTCCTGTGACCCTTGAAGAAACCGAGTGCCGGCAGCCCAACAGGAGTAGAATGTCTCACATTGCTTCAAGGTCGATGTGCCGGGCTACGAATACAGCGCACGAGACTACGCCACGCCGCTGCAGCTGGCATCGTTTCCATGCGCCGATGGTGCCTCTTGCCTCAGCCGCTTGTCATATGACGGCGAATCAAGGCGATTAAACCGGCTGGACCGGCCTGCATGGCTTGACACCCGGTGTAATTGGACTTGGTAGAAATGGTCCTTTGACATGGCACTTTCTTTACCGATTGTTACTTTGCCGATTGTCGCCTTGGACTTTGCACAAGATGAGCTATTTGCCACTCAAAAAGACAGGACGATATGTTTAACCCCGTGGGCTGGCATTTACTCCTGAGACTCACGATACTTGGCGAGGGCCGCGATAACTTCGCCACCGCCGCGGATACCAGACCGTACTGCTCCCTCCATATATCCTCTCCAGATTGCTGACGTCTCCGTGCCGACAAAGTGTATGTTTCCAAACGGCTCGCAAATCGACTTGCCGGCGTCGCCCGTCAACGAACCCGGCGGCATCACGGCACTCGGCGCCCCCAGCATGTACGGATCCTTGGACCATTCTTTTTCGTGGATGCGAATTCTGAATGCTTTGCCGATATCGTCGAGGACCGCTTGCCTTCGCTGTTCTGCCGGCAGCTGCGACCACTGCTTGCCCGGGTCGCCCGTGTGGAAGCAGGTGATGCTGTACTGCCCGTCTTCAGCGACGCAAGTATCTCGAGTGAAGGCAATCGGTCCAGTCTGCGAGGTATATACTCCTGAAAGACCTGCGTCGTGCCACCAGGGCCGCGAATACACGAGGACAGTCTTGGAGTAGTATCCTAGTCGCGTCGACTCGTTCAACAGGGTCCTCGCGGGAGGCAATGCCGGTTCGAATCGGATACGATGCTGTGGAGCTGATGGAACGGAGATAATTACCTTACGCGCGCTGTAGTAGCGCCCGTCACTTGTGGTGATAACACAGTGATTCCATGATTGTGTGATGGCTTGCACGTGTGTGGATAATTTGATCGCGTCTGTTCCAAGTTCGGCAGCCATACGCCTGCTGAACGACTGATTCCCTGACCCAGTTCATTTCAACATACTGATAGGGGGGCGGCCAAATAGACGATGCTCTTCTCTTGTCTTGGAAAAATCGGACATACCTTGGCGGTTGCGGAGATATTGGCCTCCATGCTTTGAGTCGGACAAGATGTTAGCAAGCCCGGAAGCTCCTTTGCAATAGTTGAACAGATAGAGTGCGCTGAGGTCGGAGCTCTCTAAGCCAAGTAAGCTGCGAGTGATGGCGTTCAAGACAAAGTCGACGAGTGGATCGTCTGGAAACCTCTTCTCGGCATACTCTTTTACTGTCATCATGTCGATCGAAACAGCGTCAAGCCTACGCTCGGGATTATAGAGATCACTTTGGTCGATGTCATCCGCTAGTTGGGACAAAGCTCGCTCGACGCCTTTGAGCTGGTCGGGCTCAAGCTGGTAGACTCTATCAGTTTGACAAACGCCCGTAACAAAGACCAAAGATTTTCTCATCATCACTTGCCTTGGCTAATTGCTCGTATGGTATTGCATGAACCTCTCCCTCGACATCTTGATAGAGGCTGGTTCCTCCCGTCCGCTGCATGATGAGGTCGAAGCCGAACTCTTGGGCTAAACAGAACATTTCCGACTGGGTCGTGTCGTTGATCCATGCAGCGCCCAACTCCACGTATCCCGGGCAATCTGGAGACGCTTGTACAGAGAGCGTCTTGCCCCCAACGCGGTCCAGAGCCTCGAGTATAACGTAGGAGAGACCGGCTCTGTGGACCTGCCTCGCGGAGCTCAGGCCGCTCAGACCGGCACCAACAATGATCACGTCGAGTAAGTGACTATTCGAGTGCTGAGACGCCATCGCGGACTCGATGGAGTTGACAGACGATTTGATAATTTGATCTCTTGAGAAATGGGCAAGTTGATTGCAGACTTTATAGGATAATGCTAGCTTCGTGTTGTTTCGCTCCATCCGGGACATGTTCCTGGATTTATTCACTTTTTGGAACGGGGCGAATACATGGAAACTCCCCAGGTGGCAACATGAGGTTGTCCTCTGGCAATCATCAGATCTTCAGGGCGCGGCTCGCTGAACCTGAACCAGACCCTTTCGCGATTTGGCAAAGATGGTTCCATTGCCTTTTTCTCTGGCACACACAGCTCTTCAGAAACACGGGCCGGCCCGGCCACTCCGGACGTCATTGGTCCTGGGGGTAGAGTAGCGTTGTGTTGACTGCTTATGCTGCAAAAAGGACCGCACACTAGAGTCGACTTCGGCCGAGGGAGGGTGGTTCAAGTAGTCCCTTGCCCTCCACAAACCGGCACTTGGCGGTTAGATAGACCTATGGCGGCCCGGCTCCTTTCTTATCTAAACGCTTCATGTAAGCTTACCAACGCACACCGTCGGTCCACAGTGATTCCATATACTGGGTGTGGAATCTCGCAGCCTGACTTTACCACGATCTCGCGTGTTAAAAATCAAGCCTCTCATCTAAGTGGTATAGAAACGAGCCAACCTGCATGGACGTTTTAGGAGCTGCTGCCTTCCTTGAGTATGTGAACCAGGATCGCGAAAAGAGACAACCGTAAGCATAACCACATGCATCAAATCTTGAGCGCGCAGCTGGTGGAACTTCGAAAATGTGCTTACGAAAATTAGAGCCTTGAAGTACAAGAACTGACTTGAGCTCGGTCGTCTATTCTCTTGCGACATCCTATTCACTTCGTCTCCTGAAACTTGCGTTCCTCGGTACATATCTGCATGCTGCGGCGAGTGCAATTTAATCACGGAGCCGCTCGACTAACAGGATGACCATTCCGTGGTGGTCCCCGGCTCCCTTGATGTCTGTATATGAAGCGTCGGCTGATACCTAATGGATATTTGGAGCATTCAACATCCTATTCATACGAAATGTCGGTTACATTGAGACTGTTCCTGCCTCGCTGTTCGGAGGTGAGTATGGGAGGATTTGCAGAAGATATATCTGGATACATCAGACTGATCACATGCAGGATTGCGAAAAGGTCCCACCTATCGCATATTCCGAAGACTTTATTTATGATTTCTGGAACTAGACTGCCAGTGAGAAGCACGGATGCCTCTTGTTTCTGGAGCAGAAATGATCTGGGCTGGAGTCTGGTGTGGCACGGTCATGAATATTGAATAATGCCGCAAGGGCGCGCAGTGACGGAAGCTCACGTGAATCATTAGCAAACGACACGCTTTCGAGCGCTGCTTTGGCCGAGCAAACAAGGTTGCATTGATTTTGGGATATCTTATCATCATTCACCAGCTGGCAATTTCTGCAACTTCCCATGAATGTCAAGGAACTGTTCATCAACCCGTACGCATAAAAACTTGCGGGGCCACATCAGCTATTGACAATAGCACACCACAGCTTCGGATATTCTTTAGCATGCCATAGAGCAGAATGACTTCCCACAAACGCTCGGCTTTCACGACAGAGGACGCAGCCTCGGAAGATCCAGAAGCGATGGAGATCACGTCGAGACAGGGCGCCATCGCAAAATACCTACGAGAAAGAGTACCAGAATTCGAACAGCTCACCGAGTTGAGGCAAAAGGTACGCTTGGTGGTTCAATGTCCCATCGCTTGCAGTCTTCAATCTTGCAGTCACTTTTAAAACATCACGACTTGCTGACTGACTGAGGCAGGGATGGAACAATCCACAAGGAGATGCGTTTTTCGAGAAGCAGCGACAGGACGCGGACAAGCAGGACAGTAGGATGGCTCAGATCTTTTTTGACCTGATGCAGAGAATCGGCCAAGAGATGCAACAGAATGCGCGCGCTTTTCGAATTCGGCGAAAGGACGTGGAGGTAGACGCCGGGCCTGTCCAGATTCTGGACTTTTGCATGGCTCCCGGCGGATTTCTCGGCACCGCGTTGAAGCACAATCCGGATGCTCGCGCCGTTGCTTTCACTCTTCCCCCGGAAAAGATGGGCCACGAAGTTCGTCTGTCTGCGCAACTGCTGAAGAAAGTCGAGCTCAAGTACCTGGATGTTACCATGCTCGCAGAGGACATGGGAGTCGACGACATACCCGAGGACCATCCCGAGGCCGGCGCGTTTCTCCCTCGTCAGATGCAAGCAGATGAGATGTTTGACCTGGTTTTGTGCGACGGACAGGTTCTCCGTAAACACGAGAGGCTCGAGTACCGTCAGGCGCGCGAAGCTTGTCGACTCACATGCACGCAGCTCGCTCTCGGCCTCCAACACCTGCGTCCGGGGGGGAGCATGGTGGTGCTGCTACACAAAGTCGAGAGATGGGAGACGGTGTGCCTGTTGCGGCTGTTCAGTCAGCTTGCCCAGGTCAGACTCTACAAGCCCAGGGCAGGCCATGTCAAGCGATCCTCGTTTTACATGCTGGCCACGAATGTTCGCAGCGACAGCGCCGAGGCTCATGCCGCGGTCCGGCGATGGAAGTCGGTCTGGTGTGCTGCGACGTTTGGTAGCCGGGATGAGTTTGAGACGGTGCGAGAGGAGTCCGACGTCAGCGCGGAAGACGTTCTCGACAGCTTTGGGGAAAGGCTGGTGAGCCTGGGACGGCATGTTTGGAGGATCCAAGCTGAGGCTCTGGCTCGGGCCTCCTTTGTGAAGTGAGAATATCCTGCATGCATCAAGTCATCGATGATGGCTCATGCATGTGGTTGGTGATCTACTGCTACCACGAGATAAAGAAGTTGTACTTCGCAATCTTGTGGCTGGATACAGCAATTGTCAGGATACTCAAAGACTGACAGTAATGCCTGCATGGCAGCATAACACTCGCCTGAATGAATCGATAGAGGATGATCTCATGATGTGCGCCGATAATGTCGCTAATCGTAAGCGTGGTGATCTTGAAGTCAAGAGACTACCCGGTAGAGCGGATAAATGTAACGTATCGTGAAGAGTCGGGACAGTCGCTGGTGATGGAAAAGGATAAAGACCACAGGTGAATGCAAGGATTGAGTTACGAGACTTTTTACGTGGCCAAAGTGCCTACGCTGTCTTTCTTATGCGTACATCGGGAAACAGGAAAAATAAGACGTTATTATAAAGTTGATTGGGACGTAAAGACGACTCTAACACTTAGGTTGCTTCATATTTTTAATGGCTATAAAACACATAGGCCATGAAGAGTTCAAATTTTCGAATCGGACGGGATTAATTTGTAAGTGGTCCTCCAGATTATAAAATGATATAAGTTATTATACATGTTCCCAAGGACAAAGTTCAACAAGCAATTTGGGTGCAATAGAAGCCTGGGTTCGGTTTGTTAGTCAGCTAGGCCTATGCCTTGAGGCTTGAACGGTTGACACTTGACTCACGCTCTGGACAAGACGAACACTGGGCTACGTAAGTCGCGATGTACCTATGTATCTCCCTCATCCATGATCCACCCCTCCCCCGCCTTTTTTCGCTCTCAAGGGGCGGATCCCAACATCCATCAGTCGAGTCGAGTCGAGTCGAGGTTCAGCTGGGTTCAGCAGCCATGTCGCATCCATCCACCATCACATGCTGCAGTTTCCTCTGTCGCCTTTAATCCACATTCTCCCTCGCAAAGGAGTTAATGTATTTACAGCGACTACCACTTTGAGTCCACTATCGAATATATTGTTTGGCATTCCAGTCCTCTTCGATGTCCCCCTCCCTCGAATACTGAAAGCTGCCGTCGTCTGCCCCTCAACTCTGTTCCCATTGACTTTTGCATACAACTCACAAGAGCAACCTCGAATTATTTCCAGAATTATAGACAACCTTGCATCGAGCGGCTCAAGATGCCGGATGCTCCCGATGGGTACGTTTCTGTTGCATTACTGTCCGCCCCGCTGACATGCCCGCCCGTCTGCTCCTTCCTGCTCTGCCCTTACTGGAACGCCTCTTCCGCCTCCCGCAGCTCCCCCTCTTCAGCCCGAACGCGGAAGGCACGACGACCCCTCTCTCTACCATTCTGGCAACCTCTCTCTTCCTTTCTCGCTTTGTCTCTCTCTTCCCCATTGATACCCCAAAACACTTCCTTTCACGACCGCTGATTCATTCTGCGCTGGTCAAACAACAGAACACACAAACGGACAAAGTCCAAGTCAGCTGCCGCGCTGTCGCTGCTTCGCCGCAAGGACACGCGCGAGGAAGAGTCGAGCTCCGAGGACGGCCGAAACGCTCTCGCCCAGCAGCAATCCTCCACCTCGAGCCACCCGGCAGCGGCAGCAGCCCTCGCACCGACACGCAGTCACGGATCGAAGCGATCGTCGGCCTACAGCATGCTAGGCAGGACGCCTCCGAATCAGCCGACGCCATCCCGCGCCCCTGCTCCGGCACCGACTTCAGCTTCGGCCCCGGTTCCGGCTGCCGCCGAGAAGCCGGTCAGCCTCGAGCAGTCAGTCCGCAAGTTTCGTGTGGTAGAAGCCTTGCGCGGCGGCGACACGGCTGCTATAGCAAAGGCCGTTCGCGACACCACCGATCATGGCCGTCGCCAGAGCACGTCATCAATTGCCTCCCTCGGCCCGGGTCCCCTCGAAGATACCACCGTTCTGCACTTAGGAATACAATGCGCCGAGTTTCCCGTAATCGAGTACATACTCTCTGACTCTCTCGGTACTCTCGATATCAACGCCCGAGACAAGGATGGGAACACGCCGCTTCACATCGCCGCCAGCCAAGGCCGCACGTCTGTCGTCAAGCTACTCCTCGAGCAAAAAGGCATCAACGATGCCGTTGCTAATCAACAAGGGAAACTGCCAATTGACTTGGCCCGGAACCCAGAAATCTTCCAGTTGCTTCAATTATCGCGGTCCCTTTTTGCAGAGGCCAAGGTAAAGCAGGTTCAACAGCTTATTGCCAGCAACGATTACAACACCTTGGCGCAAGTGCTGGAAGAACAGCGTTTGAAGACGGTACTCGACATCAACAGCCCCGAATTCGCCTCAGAACCGACAACCGTTCAAAGTGGCGGTACTTTGCTGCACGAGGCCGCGCGGAAGAAGAACACGCAGCTCATCCAGGTCCTACTGCTTCACGGCGCCGACCCCTTCCGTCGAGATCGGAAGGGAAAGCTGCCGCAATCCGTGACCAGTGACGACGGAGTCAAGGGCATTCTCAAGAAGTCGCCCGCTGCCGTCGCTGCGCAAAGGGGAATCCAAGAAAAGGCTGTCCTGGGCCACGCTGCCTCTCAGGGAGTCGCCTCGACTGGTCCCTCAGATCCCTCCGCTGGTCGTGAGGCGCGCGAGATCAAGGGTTACCTAAAGAAGTGGACCAACTATCGCAAGGGATATCAGCTGAGATGGTTTGTGCTCGAGGACGGCGTCCTGAGTTACTACAAGCATCAGGACGACGCCGGAAGTGCCTGCCGAGGAGCCATCAACATGAAGATCGCCAAACTCCATATGAGCGCCGACGAAAAGACAAAGTTTGAAATTATCGGCAAATCATCCGTCAAGTACACGCTCAAGGCAAACCACGAAGTCGAGGCAAAGCGGTGGTTCTGGGCCTTGAATAACTCTATTCAGTGGACTAAGGATCAGGCCAAGGAGGAGCAGAGGCAGGCGGCTCGCAACGCCGAGCTCCTGAAGCAGGCCAAGGCGGAGCAAAGCGGCTCCCTGTCCATACACGACTCTCACAGCGAGATTGCAAGCGTGTCAGACTTTGGACGGAGTCCGTCGCGGCCGCATTCTCACAGAGTTCCTGCGGGTACCAGCACCGTAGGCAGTGGTGACGAAGAGGACTTCGTCGACGCCGGCACGGAAGGCGACGTTGCCTCCAAAGGAAGAGGCAACGGTGCGTCAGTCATAATGGGCGACCACGATGACGACGACGATATTGGAGACGATAGGAGCATACGCGAGGAGCCCAATGCCACCAAGGATGCACTTAACATTACCGCGCAGTCCGCTAGATTACAACTCGAGACCATGTCGAGCGTACACTCGGCGCTTCAAGCAGAGCTCGCACAGAGTCCGACGACACCCCTCTCAGACGCCAAGGTTACCCAAGCGCTTACCACGTACGACGCGGCAACTCGCAGTCTGACGGCTCTCGTCGGTGACCTACTCCGCATCTCGCGAGACCGCGACGCCTACTGGCAATACCGTTTGGACCGGGAAGCCAATATGCGTCGAATGTGGGAAGACAGCATGCAGGAGGTTGCTCGCGAGCAGGAGAAGCTCGAGGCTCTGGTTAGTGAGGCAGAGACGAAGCGCCGGCTGACCAAGAAGGCGCTGAAGGAGGTCATGGAGGGAGGGGGCATGTCATCCACAAACACGCCAGTTGCCGAGAAGGGGTTGGCCGAAGTCGAGCTGGAACCCAAGTCGCTGAGATCACTATCTCGCAAGGCCACCGCGCTCGATCAGCTGGGAGAGCTCTCGGAGAGCGACTCTGATGCCGGAGACGAGTTCTTTGATGCCGTTGACGCCGGGGAGGTCGAGGTGGCCGAGATGCCGCCAGATGAGACGAGTCAAGAGGCGCAAGGACTCGTCGTATCCGGAGTGGACATCAGCTCGTCGTTCAAGGGTTATGAGAACGGCATAAGGCACCGGCTCAAGATGGATGCGGACGACCGTCCGAAGATTTCGCTCTGGGTAAGTTGAATTTGTGATGCAGTCAAGGCGAGGAAATGCACTGACAACGACATAGGGCATTTTGAAATCCATGATCGGCAAGGACATGACCAAGATGACGCTACCCGTCTCCTTCAACGAGCCGACGTCTCTTCTGTATCGCTGCGGTGAAGACATGGAATACGCAGATTTGCTGGACCAGGCTGTGGAGCGCGCCGATTCGATTGAGCGGCTTATCTACGTGGCGGCATTTGCGGCCAGCGAGTATGCCTCTACCATTGGCCGTGTTGCCAAGCCCTTCAATCCCCTTCTCGGAGAAACTTTTGAGTACGTGCGACCGGACAAGAACTACCGCTTCTTCATTGAGCAAGTCAGTCATCATCCACCGATTGGCGCCGCGTGGGCCGAATCTCCTCACTGGACATATTGGGGCGAGTCAGCCGTCAGATCGAAATTTTATGGCAAGTCTTTTGACATCAACCCGCTGGGCACATGGTTCCTGAAGCTGCGCCCAAAGGCAGGCGGTCGAGAAGACTTGTATACGTGGAAGAAGGTGACGTCGTCGGTCATTGGCATCATCACGGGTAACCCAACTGTGGACAACTACGGGACCATGGAAATCAAGAACTGGACGACAGGAGAGGTGGCCATCGTCGAGTTCAAGCCGCGTGGGTGGAAGGCGTCGAGCGCTTACCAGATTGCGGGCAAAATCCTGGACGCACAGGGTCATGTCCGGTTCAGCTTGGGCGGACGATGGAACTCGAAGCTCTACGCCCGATTGACGCCAGGTTATGAGGCGACGCTCGACGAACCAAAGGACAGCAGGCCGGTAGATGGCGGCGGTCTCACTGATCCGAACAGGGCCTATCTCGTCTGGGAGGCCAACGCACGGCCCGATGGCATTCCCTTCAACCTTACGCCATTTGTGCTAACGTTCAACCACATTGATGACAAACTGAGGCCGTGGCTGGCACCGACCGACTCGCGACTGCGACCAGATCAACGAGCCATGGAGGATGGTGAGTACGACTTTGCGGCCGAGGAAAAGAACCGATTGGAAGAGAGCCAACGGGCACGGCGGCGAGAGCGCGAGGCCCGTGGCGAGGAGTTTGTGCCTGCATGGTTCACCAAGGCAAGGTGCGAGGTGACAGGAGAGGAGTACTGGAAGTTTAATGGCAAGTACTGGGAGCAGCGCGAAAGGGCCGGGCCAACGGGGGATCCTGAAGCATGGGAGGGACTGGAGCCTGTTTTTGGGTGAGTGAGAAGCGGCCGGACAAAAGGTAACGCGAAGCTATGTTGGTTAAAGCAGGCTAGCCTTGAAGTTTTAGGAAATGTTGAAGTTTGGAAATAGCTTGCTGCTCTTGGCAGCCTGACCGACGTGAATGGACGCAAGACGGTGCTGCTACCTTGGTCTGGAGTAACTCACCATTTCCGTGTTCAGCGGTCGTGAATGGCTGGAGGCCTGCCAGCCTTGCAGGGGAGGCGCGGTTCGCGTGCCGAGAGAGAGACAATGCGGGAGAGAGATAGAGAGGGTGAGGCGTCTGACATGCATCTACGGATTTAGGAGCCGAAGCTCGGTTGGCGAAGCGAAGGCCGCCGGGGCTTCTTACGGATGAGAGAGTGCAGTGCATAAGCTCGATGAGGGTGACTAGTACGAGGGAGACGGCATTTGGTTTGAGGCTTGTCGTCCCCCGGCTGCCAGCAACGGCTCGTAGATTCGGGGATGAGATGTCCAGGCTTGGTATCGAGATTAACCCTGACTCCCCGACCCCCTCCCCCTTCCAGCTGTGAGTATCGGGTGCAGGTGTTGATCATTCTGTGACTGAGATGAAGAATTGCTTCACGTTGGACTTGCAAAAGAGAATAAAGCACGGCAGATCGAGAAGGGGGGTCCCAAACTTGGGAGGAGAAAGTCGAAAAGAGCTATAGCTCACGCGAGTAAGCGCTTTCTTTCCTTTTTCTGCCGTGCGACCCAACATTGAAGTCAGGGTCGGAAGTTGAGACCCTTTTTCTTCCTTTTCTGTTGTGAAGTGAAAGAGTGACGGGAAATAACTGGAAGGGTATGTGTTTCGTACAATATTTGCAGTAGAGGAGTTATAACAAAGTCGCGGATGCAGTGCGACTGAGGGATGGGTGATGGGATACGCGAATGGATGGATGAATAGACGGACGGACAAATGGGTGGATGGGTGTGAGATGGGGAACATGCAGAGTTCTAGGCCGTGTGCATGTGAGGCGGCGTCGATGTCAAGTCCCAAACTGCCCGTCAGACATGCCCATGCCGTTTTTTACCTTGCCTTGTCTTGACGACCTAGGCAAAGACGGCAGGGAGTAGGAGGAGCGGCTCGCTTCGATGGCTGTAAAGCAAAGTCAAAGAGCGATTATTACATACTGTACTGTATTGTACTGTACAGTATGTGGTATTTTCAGGAAGGGGCGTATGTGTCTTGGCGAACAAAGGTTCACTGCAAAGTATAGGTAGACATTCGTACATTAACGCATGTGGAGGGACGGGGAAAGAGATCGAGGGAAGAATCGGAGAAAAAAAAGAATTGGGCAAAAGGGCAGATGGCGGGCCGTTGGTGAGATGTGGATAGAGCCGCGCGACGAGGTCAATCGGCATCGTGCTAACTTTTTTTTCTTTCTCTTTCTTCCTTCCCCTTCCTTGTTCCCGCCCGGATGGTACTATCAGCAGTCCGATTCATATTGTCCGGTCCTTGTAATTAAGCTGCTAGCCAAGGTGGTCTGTAGGCTGGGCTGTGGGCGGAGCGCGGGGCGGAAGTGCCGAATTGGATTTGGCGGAATCTGAAGTTCGCCTTTTTTTTTTTGCGGCTAAGCCTTGAGGGGAGGGGATGGATGGTGGATGAGGGGGGAAGGAAGGATGGAGAAGAAGAAGAAACACAAGGTGGGATGTATTATTCCCGCGCGGGTAGGGGGGACTGCGAGGTAACATTTTTCGAGATTTTGCCTTTTGATGGCCTCTTATCTCTTTATTCGTGATTTGTGTCCTCTTTGGAAGGCACCTACGCCCAGTGCCTACCTGGAGAGCAGGGAAACCCGCTTCGGAAGGCGCCGTGGATAGGAAGGCGGAAGGAGGGAAGGAGGAAATCGAAAGAGACGAAAGTGAGATTGGTGGAGATGGACGAGTGACTCACATACGACTCTTGCATATTATATCAAAACTGGAAAATTCTATATTGAAATTTCTAACTTCATAATGATAATAAAATATACCAACCATGAACGAGTTCCAAACGTTCACGTCTTAAGCTTTGGCTGTCTGAGAGAGGGAAAAAGAGAACAAGGCGAGCCACGTGCAGAGGTATACCTCGGACGCAGGGTACATACCCACCGTCTAGCCCCCCCGGTAAGTGGCCGGCCCCCACTGACCACCACTTTTCAGCGCCCAGTGGGGGAAACAAGGATGACGATGATGATGACCTACAGTACATACTGTACCTACCATCGCGCGCCATGCGAAGTTATCAACAGGGCTTTTGCTCTTGTAAGAGGGGTTAAAATAGTGTTAGCAGGAGCTACAACGATTTTGGTGAGCGCAACACCCTATTAGAGCCCTCTTGCAAGTCCTGTTGATCAGAAAATACTGTCAGTAACTCCCCCCCGGCGCGCGAAGGTAGGTAGGTAAGGTAAGGTACCTAGGTAAAGTGGTGCTCTCTACGGGGTCAGATACACGATGCACGCAAAGTACCGCTTGTCCTGTGCCTACCTACCACAGTACCTAGGCTCAATGCACGCTGCAACTCTGCTGCTATTACTCTCGACCGGTGTCTGCAGGCCAGCGGGCGCGCGCGCGCACCGTCGATGCTCAGAGTTCAGTCGTTCGATCCTCAGGCATTATTCGTACAGTACCCCCTCCTCCTCAATTGGATTGCGCAAGAGACGGGCTCTGGTCGCCTTGTACGAAGGAGCTCAGCCCTAGTGTGCCTCAATCAAGGCCTCGACTACCTTCTAGCTCTCTCTCACTTCTTACGCTTTCTCGCTCTCGTCTATGCGTACCTTGCTCTCGACGTCTCTCTTTTTTTTCCCTTTCCTGACCTAGCTTACTACTCTACAATCTCTCCCGCGCTCCGCCGTCTTCCTCCTCCTCTTCCTCCCCTCCTCCTCTCCGCCGTCTTTCTTACTGTACACAATCTGACAATTCCTTCCTTACCCTTCTCTCGTCGCCTTCTTTTCCTTCATCCCATTCACCGAACTCCGATGATGCCGCATGTCTCGCCTGCCGTCAACCTGCAGCCTATCGATCCATTGACCCGTCCTCAACAGCACATGACGAGTCCTCTTCGCATTTAGGCACTCACTTGTCCTTTTTTTTTTGGGAGGGGGACCTTTCCTCACGTTGTCCCTTGTTTCTGAACAGGGACAATTTGCCTGCCGCTTTCCCTCTTCCACACACACCCGGCTCCATCGAACCCGGAAACGCCTCGAGAGCGAGACCACGCCGACTGTCGCTGAGGTGTAGTTCCGTCATTACCCCCCCGGCGCCGGCAGGCAACCGGCAAGACGATCACAGGGGAGAGAAGCAAGGAAATCACCGGGCCTTGCGCAGAAGCCAGCTACCATCCTCCTCCCGTTCGAGACAGTCACTCGAAGCCAGGCTCACTTTGCTTGCTACTGGCCCTGCCCTGGGTCTTCCCGTCCATCATGGACCCTACTGCCGCCGGCGTGAATCCGCCATTCGGGATCGGCTCCGGATCTCCATCCGGACCTGACTCGGGCCTCTCCCCCGCCACTTCCGGCCCCCCTGCCGAAGGGTCCTCCATCAAGCGCCGAGCTCCCATTGCCTGCCGACGGTTGTGCTCCGTGCCCCCTCTTCATCCGTAGATGGCCTCGTGCTGACTCTTGGACTCGCAGATGCCGTCGCATGAGGAGCAAGTGTATCCATGACAAGGCCCATCCTCCCTGCAAGTCGTGTCTCGACGCCGGCTTGAGTGCCGATGACTGGTACGTGAATCTCTCTGCTTCTGCCAATCACAAACTTGTGAGCGTACACTCACACCCTCTCGCCCGCGTAGCATCTTCCCCGTCAGAGGCCAGCCGGATCATGACCGCGACTACCGCCATCCTCGAACCAGGGCAGAGAGGTCTGCTAGGCAAGCTGCCTCAAAAGCCCGGCGTAGCATCGTCGACGGACCCGGGCCCGGGCACCATGCCACAGCCGCCGATGACTGGTGCGATCTGCCGCCCCTTTCCGACCTCATCGACGGCGTCAATCGCTTCACCCGCTACTACTTCCAGCTGGGCTTCATCCCCAAACTCCAGTATCCCGAGCGCCTCCGCTCCGATCACCGTTCCGCCAACCTCTTCCTCCTGCTCAGCATCCTCAGCATCTCGGCCCGTCTGAGCCCGTCTCTCACTGCCCGCTATGGCACCGGCGTCAAGGCTGCCGAGTTCTTCATGGAGCGCGCCTCCGCCATTGCCGTCGGCGAGGTTTATCAAGAGCCTACACTGGAACGGTGTCAGGCCTTTTACTTGTTGAGTATCGCACAGCAAGGAAGCGGCATCCGAAATAAGAGCTATGTAAGTTGTCGACCTTGACGGTGCTTCCTTTAGGGGAGGGAGTAGAACACCAAAGGAGCTCATATTGTATAGATCAACATGGGTATCGCGGTTCGCATGGCCGCCTTGATGCAACTGCATAGAGAAGAGACGTATCAAATTCAACATCCGACGCCCGAGCTCATTATGCGCGCCGAGTCGGCCAGGAGAACCCTGGTAAACCGCCCGCTCTCGACAGGTCAAGGTTTCCACGCTGATTCTCTTCTCGATAGTGGATGCTACACAGCCAGGACAGTCTTCACTCCGGTCCACTGTCGCCCGTGTCGCTGGCCGCCGCCGATATCACGGCCCTCTTGCCATGTAACGAAGACGACTTTGCTCACGGGAGAGAACCCCGGTCCCGCGCCGCCTTGGAAGGAACGCCCCCGGCCGTCGAGGATCCGTCGCTCATCCGAGATCCGAACAGGTCACTATTCGCAACGCTCATGCAGATTCACAACTTTTGGGGCATCGTCAGTCGCCGCGCCGCGAGCTACAGCAAGAGCGCGCGGCCGTGGGACCCGGCGAGCGAGTTCTCCCTCATGGCGAGGAAGTTGAGCGACTGGGAGCAGGATCTCCCGCACGAGCACATGTGGAGCAATTTCCTCCTCAAAGGCTACAAGGCCGAGGGTCAAGATCTAGTACGACCCACGCTCCAGGAAGTATAACGAGACTGTGACTGACCAACCCAGGCGTATCTGTGCGTAACGATGATGACGAGGCTCTGCAATATCGTTTTACGACGTCCCTATTTGACCGAGTAGGCACCTCTTTGTTCTCTTGACTATTTTTTGACAAAATCTGGCGCAAATTTCATGAATGCATACTTACATGTCTCTAGTGTCATCAAGCCTGATCCGAAGAATCGAGAAAAGCAAGCCTTCTTCGCCGAGCTATCCAAGGAATTATTTCGCAATGTGCGGCAGCTATATGAACAGGTGGACGCGCAGTTCACGGATCGTACGCCAGACGAGAGCGTGGGTGCTCAAATCGCCGCCTTTTGCGTCTACAGCTGCGGCCTTTTCTCGACGTATATTTGCAAATATCCTCACAGTCAGTCCTCCTCGCTATTATCCCCCTTTTGACAGGCGCTCATCTCGCTACCTTAGTCTGCCAAGACAGCACTCTAGCCCAAAACGGCCCGATCATGCTCCAGCGCATCATCACCATCCTCCGCGAGTGCAAGGAGGTGTGGCCCCTAGCCGCGCGTTGGCTCGAGGCTCTGGAGAAGTCTTTCCTGGACCCTCAGGCGGAAGCCCCAACGACCGAAGGCAGCATGGACGACGGCAGAGACCCCGTCCCCCGCGCGATTCGTCTCATGGTCCCTCTGCCGCCGCCGACAAAGACCATCGCTCCGAACACGGCACCCACGCCGCCGCCGCACGTCCCGCACACGCCCGTCTCGCTGCCGGACAACACGGTGCTGCCCAAGCCAGGCACGCAGCCGGATTTCCAGCACGCGGCGACCAACGCGAACCTGACGCCTGTTCGCGGCGGCGTCGTCCACTCGATGCCGAACGCCACCAACGGGCAGACCCTGACGCCCCCGATCCAGCAGGCGCCGCCGCCGTATCAGCCCCCGGCGACGCTACCGGCCCTGACGCACGCTCTGCACCAACAACAGCCCATCATGACGACGCCTCACCAACACCAACCTCACCGACACGCCCACGCCCCTGTTCCTCATCCTCCTCCTCCGCCGTCTATCCCCACGAACGCGACGGCAGCCGCTCAACCACTTCATGCGCCGCGGCATCCAGGTCCTCCTCATCCAGCCGCAATGTTCATGTCTCCCGGCCCTGGCACGCCGCAGCCACAACTCGGAAATCGCCAGCAACAGCCCGTCGACGGACTCGGGATGCTCATCGAGGCCTTTGACACGCACCACCCGGGAGGTCCTGCGCCGGCGTACAGTATCAGCGCCGGGGGCCCACCGCCGCCACCTACCTCGGCGGGCCACGCCGGGACGTATTATCCGCAGCTCGGCCCGGGCAACGACGGCTTCGAGGGCGAGTTGCAGTTTTATATCGACGGCGCTGCGTCGAGCTGGATGAATACCGGCGCCTGGCTGGATACCATGCAGTCGTGATCGCATCTCCCTTACTCTCTCCCGCCTCATCTTCCCAGACCTTTTTGTTTTCTTTTTGCGAAAGCGATCTTGCGGCGCAAAAAGACTCCGTGTACACCACATATATATATACATACGGTATTGTATACCGCGACGCCTTTTTTTTTCCAACGTCGCTAGTCGTTCTGAATCGTTTTATATACCCACCCACCCGTTTTTCCATCTTTTTCTTCCTCTTTACCCTTTCCCATCTTCACTTTTCCTCTTTCGGGGAAGAAAGCTTCTTGCTACGGGATATCGCAGTTCTCGAGAGTTGGGAGACTCGGAGTATATACAATACATCTATTCCCCAGCCACGGGAACGTTACTACTCATGGCCGTGGACTTGGGAGCATAAAGATGACACATTTCCCAGCCACGAAGCAGTGAAATTGTTGGCTATGGACTTGGAGTGTATACATGATTCTGCCAGGAATACATCATCGCTAAAGAGATACCTTGGAGTATGAATAAAAAGGTTCACGGCGTCTTTCGCCGATATTTGTGCGTCAGGCGTAGTTGTATCGACAAGGCGCCCACTTTGATCATGTACAAAGAATTATATATTCACACTCGTGACATGTACCAGGGTTTTCTGGCCATCATCGCTCTTCTCAAACCCGAGTTCCCTGTTCAGCGACGACCCGAGATGCCGATACTCATCGACTTACTCGCCCCGACAAGAGGGGTAGGGCGGGTACGGAAGTCATGTCCATTTAATACTTCAACACACGAAGACAGCACGTACAACTGTGTCAGTCACACATCAAAGTCTCTAGCGGGTGAGTGCCGTGCCTCGCAGCACCGGCTGTAAATTCGGCCTACGTTTGAAGCTGGACAGCAAGCTAGTGTCGATCTCCTGCCTCAACAAACTCCGACTTCCTGACCAGACGCAAGCCGCCGCCGCCGCCGCCGCCGCCAGCACGCCGGCAGAGCCGCAAAGGACCCCGCGCGCCCACCTCGTTGGCTTTTCCCCTCACTTGAGGGGTTCATCCAATAGCAGGACCGAAGTTGAGGGGGGAAACAAAGTTGGGGAATGTGAACAATGGGAAAATGGATGCCTGTACTCCCTATCCTCTCTACATGACTTTTGTGTCGCCACCGCTTCTTTTCCTTGGAATCCGCGCGGGGCGTTACATGACTCCTCTATTCCATCAACACGTAACTTTAAGGGGTAAATGATAATAAAAAAGATGTGCTATGGGCGCAGAAAGACACGTCAACATCAGGAAATGCAAGGCACTTCGATGTGACGACATGATATGAAGGGGGTATTGCGATTACTGGTTGCAGTGCCTGTAGGGTCTATATACACGTGAAAGCGTCGTGGGGGTTCTTTGGGGATGTTGTGACTTCCAAGGGGGGATTGGGGAAGGGGATGGGGAAGGGGGCATGGGGTGGGATTGGGAGTGGGAGTGGGAGTGGTAAGTGAGAGGTGCGACTGTCCTATCGAGCAAGGCTGCTCAATGGCCAGAAGTTGGGCGAACGCGTGAGCCGACGCTATTGTTCTCAAGAGACGTGCAATTGGTCGCCCGGGGTTTCAAGGTGCCTGACTGGTCGCGATCATATTTAGCTCATGACGGTCTGGTTACCGCCGAGTTGACGCTTGACCTGCTCGCGAGCCCAGCGAGCCGTTTCAATAGTCCGCGGCTGGAACTCGCGGTTGGTCTTGGTCTCCTTGATCATGGTGGTCAACCAGTCTTGGCGGAAGAAGCTGTCTACCAGCTCGCCGTTGGGATACGCATCCGCAAGGTCACTAAGCATGTTAGCAATATTCCTCGCACATCACGTTTACTAACGGTGGACTTACCCAATAACACCCATGGATGCACGCATCAGAGCCTCGCTGCGGTTCATGTCACCAGAAATCTGGTTGAGCAGGCTGAAGATGGCAGGCACAAACTGCTGCAGGTTTTGGGCTGAAGACTGTTAGCAGTAGTCAAGTGCTAGCGGTATTATAGAGACTCACTCTTGTTGCTGACCTTCATGGCACCAATAATGCCACCCCAGGCGTCCATAATGCCCTCACGAAGCGAGACTACGTAGTCGAACATTTCGTAGGGACCGTCGGGCGTGGCGTTGACGGTGGAGGCCTGCTCCAGAACTTGGGCCACGACTGACAGGTAAGCCTCGAAGTGTCCGCCAATAGCCCCAGCGATATCGCCAAAGCATTGCAAAATAGCCGGCTTGAACTGATTCGCAAGAGTAGTGCTCTGTATGTCGGTTAGCTTCAAATTTGCTTTGGGACAAATGCCCGTTGTAGCATGACGAACCCTCAAGTTCTCCAGCAAGTAGTTCATGAAGTTGTCGCAATAAGGCTGGCTGCGCTCGCCGAGAGACCTCGTGATGTCGCTGACGAGACCAATGCCCATTGAGCAAAGACTGGGTTCATCCTGGTTGCCGAGCGCATTGTAGAGGAACGGTGCAAAGGCATCCATGTACTTGATGAATTCTTCCTCGATCGAGGTCGACAAGGCGCTGATGGTGGCAAAGACGGCTTCGGGAACGCTCGACTTGCCGCCCACGGTGCTGAGCATCTGAAGCAGGACCTGCATGATGCGGTCGCCCTGGGGAACTATTTCGCTCTCGAGACGCAGAATGATGGCCTGCAACACGGTGCAGAGGCTGTTTTGCATCTCCTCGAGGGTGATCTTATCTTCGACGCTCACAACTTGCGACTGCAAGGGGACGGTCTCCTCGAGTCTTTTGATGATGACTTCCGAAAGCGAAGCAACTGCCGGCATGCTTTCGGTGGCAGAGTTCTGGACGAAGACGTTGAGGACCTCGTAAGCGGCCGTGCGGACTGATCCTTCGGCATCTTGGCGGGCCGTCACCTCAAGCAGGGAGGTGACTGCCTGGTTGAAGTGTGAGGTGATGGGGTTGCTCGCAGAGTTGCCATCACCAGCAAAGCGCTCTGCCAGGTTCATGAGCGCCCAGCAGCAAGAAGGGGCCATCTTGGCGTTGCTGATGAGGCCCTTGAAGAGAGACTCGATCAGGCTGGGCAGGTGCTGGGCGGGGTCGATGGCTTCAGAGCACGCCTCGGTGACACGGCCCAGAGCGTAGGCTGTGGAGTCGCGGACTTGGAGGGACTGGTCGTCCATCATGGTGATGAGGATAGGAAGAGCCTGCTTAACAATGGGGTCCAAGACCTTCTCGTCCGGACCCTCCATAATTGCGCCGAATGCCGAGACGGCTGCGTCACGATGGTGCCAGTCGTCGGATCGGAGGTTCGCCTCGACAAACTGGAGAACAGGGGCAATGATGCTGGCGCCAACCGCCTGAGAGTAGAGCTGAAGGCATTGGTAGGCGGCGCGGGAAAGGTTGTATTCGTCGTCTGTGGCATCCTCGTCCTGCTTGGTCAAAAGCATCAGGAGAACAGGCACAACTTCGTTGGCAGCAACTCGTGCAAAGTTGAAAAAGGGACGCATCTGGTCGGCGCTCTCGACCTGGGCGTTGTCATCCTCGATGGAGAGCTCCTCCTCGCAGACAGTGCACCAGAACTCAACAGCAAGCTTAGCGACGTCCTCGTCGTCAGACTTCATACCCAGAATCGTAAGTCCAAAGAGTGCCTTCTCCATGTAATACCGCATGTTGTCGTAGTAAAGACCCATGATACGGTTCAGGCAGCCAAAGGCGCCCTGCTGAATTCGGTGGTCATCGGCCTGCGTCGCTTCGCAGACGACCTGCATGATGTAGTTTCGCTCGCCATCGTGCTTGAAGTTGTTGCCGACGAATTCCAGAGAGTCGCCCAAGGCAGTGATGGCAGCAAGGCGGACCTCATTGTTGGCCTCCTCTTTGCGAGCACCCTGGACGACGGCGGTCAGGATGGGGTTGGAGTGAGAGATCAAGGCCAAGCGGAGTTCGGTGTCGGGGCTCTCGCAAATGTAGCCGATAGTGGTGAGAGAAGCCTGCTTTTGGTGGTCTGCGCCGTCGCTGACATTTTTTACGAGAAACGGCATAAGCTCGTCCCACTCGTTGCGCGGTAACTCGATGGCGGCGATGGAGGAGATGACCTGGGCTGCGGCGTTACCGGCTTGAGCGCTGGATGACGCCAGGGTCTGCAACGTCAGCTCCTTGACACGGTTTTTCGTGTTCTCGTCCGTCTGTTGCAACCATTTTGCCTGCAGTTCTAGGTGGCGGGCAAAGTCTCTAGTAGTGAAGGCATTCTTGAGGGCCAGACCGGCGGCGGCACGGATGGAGCTATCTGCCTGTTCGTTGGCGAGTTCTTGGACGAGCGTTGCGAGGTACAGCGGCTGCAACGAAGCGGGCAAAGGTAAGCATGCGATCACAATCAAGGCAGCAAATGGTATGGTAGTCTCGGATGCACGTACAAAGTTGCTCTCGGCAGCCTGGCTGAGCTGCTGCTCGGCGGCGGTTCGCAGGTTCGCGTCTGTCGAGGTCAGCACTTGAGCGTGAAATTTCGGCAGAGCCACAGGCCCGCACTGCACGTCGCGATCCAGCGCCTGGATCTCGAGAGCAACGAAAGAGCCGCAGGAGAGGAAGGAACTCACCCGGAGACAGCGAGTTGGCGAGCACCTGATTAATCTCTGAGCTCGACATGGTGATGTGCGGCGAAACGTCTCGTCATGCGTCTTCAATGCCCTTTTCAGGTTTGCCCGGATTCCTTGATCTAAGGCTCACGTGCGAGCAGCCCGGGGCGGAGTCGAAGTACGCGGTGGGGGAATTTTTTCGGGACGTGCCAGTCGACGGAAGGTGAAAAAAAATAAAGGGCTGCAGAGCGGTTAACAAGGAGACACGCAGCCGTCGGCGCTGTGAGGAATCACAAGGCGGGGGGAAGAAGAAATGAAGAAAGGAGACCCTGGGAGCGGGTGTGCGCGTGTGTGTACTGTATGTGTGTGTGTGTCTTGAGTTTTTTGCGCTGCTGCGGGAGAAGAGCAGGAGGCAAGTGAAGATGTAAAGAGAGCCTGGCTCTTCTGGGACAGGAGAGAGAAAAGGACTGGACGAAGCGGGATGGGAGAAGAAAGATTGAGAGGTGAGAGGTCGCACAGGACGCGTTCGCAAAGGGGTGCGAATGAGCTGCCTTTGGGGGGGGATCCAGGGCAGGGATGGTGATGGGGGGGAGGGGGTTCTGCCGCCGCTGCAGTTTTCGGTGCCGCTGCGCAATGAGAGGTGAAGGTGAATGGGGGGAGAGTGGGAGAGCATCTCTGGCGCTACCTGGCCGCTGCTGGCGGGCGGGCGGGCAGCGGCATAATGTTGACGGTTCCCGTCAGGTACCTACCAGAGATGAGGAGAGCGGGCGATGAAACACCGCACGCGTGTACCTGACGACAAGTACACAGTACCTGCGCGCCGCAAATAGAGTTTGGGGCACAGTGGGAAGTGGCGGCAAGCAGGCAGATGCGACCGGCCAGGGACGGAAAACGAGACGAGGTCGGAGCTGGAGGCGGTGTGCGCAGGAGAATGAGAAGGATGAATGTTGAGAGAAGAAAGTCGGCGTTAGAAGAGGGAGAAGAAGAAGGAACCGGATAAAAAGAGGACTGGGGGAGGTGAGTGTGAGAGACGGCCGTGGCAGGTCTGGCGGCAGTCGGTGGTGGTTGTTGGTGAATCAAATGGCGGCGGTACAAGCTGCACCAAGAGTTTCAATACAACGCTTGTCCGGGTCGCCAGGTGGGAAAAACCCCGGGTCTCGTCACCCTAAGGTACTAGTACCTAGGTAGGTACGTGGGTAGACGCCTGTCTGCCCGTGACATTAACCCGTAGCGGCCACATTGACTGGACGGCACTTGGTTGGCAGCTGGAGACAGGGCAGTGGTCCCCGGAAACAATGACTAGGCCAGACTGCGCTGCCCTATGGGCCCTGTAGGTACCCGACGCCCACGAGCAAAGCCCGCCAAGTTACCCGTCAATCGATGCCTGTCTGTGCCTTTCTCGTCGTCGCCCCAGTGGCGAAGCACGTCTCTTGTCGACAGCCGGATCGGGAGGGACGCACACGTGCTAAAATGACCGTAGCCATGTCAAGCTCGAAGAACGGCGCCCTCGTCAAACTCGTGAATGCACAGAGCAGATCCAAGCTTTCGGGAAGACATCGTGGGGAGGAGATTCGTCTCGTTGCCAATCTCGTGATGGTCAGCCAACCACGCCCATGCCCACGCCCGACAGACCGACAGACCATCTCTCCCAAACATCAAGCGCATGAAAGCAACTCCGCCAGAAGTGCACTTTATTCCCCGATAACTCCGCCGAGCACATAGTGTTCTTATGCTGTAGCGCCGGAACCCTCCTCCTCCTCCACCCGCTTCTCCCCCGCCCGTCGCCTTCCCGCCGGGCAAGCTCCCGTCCTGCTGCCCGCGCGTCGTTTGCGAAAGCAGACGGGGACAATCATGTCTGTTCTGATGAGCTCAAGTACATGGCCTTACAGCACTGCCCACAGTAGAGTACCTAGCTGCCTACCTTGGTAGTCACCCAAGGCTGAACGATCATGGATGCCTTCCGCGCTGTCATGTAGGTAGGGTTTCCCATGCGCCCGCGACCTGCATACGGCAGTGTAGAGAATCCTAAGCCTTCTGTCTCACTTAATCCCTTCCCCCTCCTCCCTCCCCTCCCGCACTCGCCGTGTCGGGCGAGCTATTGGCGGCATTCATTCATTCAGAGAGTCCTTTGTCACATCCTGTCCTGTCTTCTCATGTCCTGTCTTGTCCCCGTCTCGTCTTCTTCCTCCTCTCCCCCGCACTGCCAGGGCAGGCAGGTGCATTGATCTCTGAGACGCTCGCTCGCTCACTCGCACTGTATACCTCGAATTCCAACCCCGCGACCAGCGCCGCTCGTACCTTTTTCCCCCCTGGGCCCTTCCTCTCGAGCTCTCCTCGTCAGGGCCAGGCGCTAGACCGAGACAGCAATGTCAGAGCCAGCGTCCTTCCTTCACAGGTCTTTTTCTCCTGCAGAAGTTTCCCGTCGCTTGCCCCTCATGCCCTTTTCCCCCTCTCACCTTGTGTCCTCCTCCCCGCGCCCATCTCTAACTACCTGCATCAGAGCTTTCGTAAATCGTCTCAAAACCCGACTTTTCTAAGCGTAGCCTAATCCCTTTCCTTATTACAGCATTGCAATGCAAAATACACCGTCTTTCTATCGCGGCCCGAGCCATGCCCCCCCCCCCTTTAGGTCGTAAAAACCCTCTCTACAGTACTTAGGGGAGAGGACCCATCGCCATGACGTAGCAAATGGATTCACACTCACAAAAACACCTCAAAAAGTCTCCATCTTTTTTTTCTTACCCTCCTGTTGTTTTGATGTTTTGTTTTCTCTTGTTTTTGTTCCCATCCTTTTTTTTCTCCTACCCGCTTCCCATCTCCACACCTTCCATGGCAACGACGGGGATGCTAGAACACCATCGAACCTCTCCTCTCCTTTCGCCCACTTAATACTACGGGGCGCCTCGCCGTCCCCCCTCATTCATCCTCTCTTGGCGGTGGTAGAAACGAGACATTCTTGTATTCGTGACTTAACTTCATATCTTCGCTTTGCAGAAAAAGCCGCGCTTTGGCCAGCCTGTAATCATCGTTCGAAAAGTAGACGTCTTACTATCAACGTCGTGAGTCGCCAACCGAGAATCAGTGCGCGACAGCCGTACAGTACAGGACAGTACCTTGCATGGAGACAACCATTTGCGCTCTATCCCATTGGTCGGGCAAGTGATCTTTGCTCAAGTACGGATGCAAATACGCACATAAAACTGCGGCCTCGTCATAAAAAGCCAAATGCCCCCGCAAAAACTCTCCCCATCGACCATCCTGTGATTCAGTCGGGGAAGATCCAGGCTGCAGATCCAAAGTTGAATCTGCGTGAAATGTCACTGAAATCATCTTTCTTGCTTTTTTACCCCATAATCATTCTCATGCGCAACCTACTTTTCCAAGTATACCGTCATTCTTATAACTCGGCAGCCTTGGCTTCCAGATTGCTCACGACACTCGACACCCCGTTGGCACCTCCATTCAAGTTGGACTCACTCGTCTCCCCCTGCGAGACGGCCCGGGGAGTAAACGGACTGCCGGGACGACTCGACGCAAACTGGAATCGGGCATGTTAGTTGCAAGGCCTTATCCGTCCCGCGGCGGTAGGACGCGGGTACTCACGTTGCTGGCGGCGCTCAGCAGGGCAGTCAGGGAGCTCTGCACCACGTCGTGGTGGATGCCGACGCCCCAGACCTTGACGTTGCTGCCCATGGCTGTGCACTCGATGTAGGTGGCAGCCTTGACGTCGCGGCCCTTCCCGATGGCGTGTTCCTTATAATCCTGCACGTCGAGGTTGACGCCGACGCCTTTGAGCGCGTTGGCCAAGCTGGAGATGGGACCGTTTCCGCGACCGCGCAGCTTGTACTCCTTGCCGTCGCAGGAAATCACGCCCTCAAACACTCGCTTGAGGTTGTTGGTGTCCTGGGTCTTACCCGGGGCCGGCGGTGCCGGCGACTGGCTGCGATCGGGCAAGATGCTGTAGTCGACGATGCTGAAGCGCGGGTTCTCTTTGAGGAAGTAGGTTGTCTCGAAGAGCTCCGTAATCTCCTGCGCGCGCAGCTCGCGCCCGAGGTCGTCGGCTCTCCTCTGCACGACCTTGGAAAAGGCGACCTGGAGGCCGCGAGGCAGGTCCAGCTGCAGCTGGCGCAGGATGATCCAGGCGGCACCGCCCTTGCCGCTCTGCGAGTTGACGCGGATGACAGCCTCGTAGTTTCGGCCAATGTCCTGCGGATCCAAAGGCAGGTAGGGGATCTGCCATCTGTCGTCGTAGGCCATGTTCTCGCGCTCGCGTAGCTGGAAGCCCTTCTTGATGGCGTCCTGGTGCGAGCCACTAAAGGCGCAGACGACCAGGGAGCCACCGTAGGGAGCGCGCTCGTGCACGGGAATCTTATTGCACGTCTCGACCGTCTCGATGACGCTATTCAAGTCGGAGAAGTCGATTTTGGGGTGAATGCCCTGGGTGTAGAGGTTCAGCCCCAGAGTCACCAGGTCGACGTTGCCCGTGCGCTCGCCGTTGCCAAACAGGCATCCCTCGACTCTGTCGGCGCCGGCCATCTGGGCGAGCTCGGCAGCGGCGACGGCGCAGCCGCGATCGTTGTGCGGATGCAGGGAGACGCAAATCTTTTCGCGCTCCGTCATATTGCGGCAAAAGTACTCGATCTGGTCGGCGTAGACGTTGGGGGTTGACATCTCGACGGTTGCGGGCAGGTTAAAGACGATTGGGTTCTCGACCGAGGGACCCCAGGCGGCCTTGACGGCCTCGCAGACCTCGATGACGAAGTCGGGCTCCGAGTCGGAAAAGGTCTCGGGGCTGAACTCGAACGCCCACTCGGTGCCCTGGCGGGCCGGGTCGTCCTTGGTCAGGGCGCGGACGAGCTTGGCGCATCGCACGGCCGTCTCGAGGGTCTCCTCCTTGGAGTAGTTGAAGACGATGCGCCGGAAGCACTCGCTCGTCGCCAGGTAGATGTGCACAATGGCCTTCTTGGCTCCGCTGAGCGACTCGACCGTCCGTCGAATCAGGTCCTCCCGGCATGGCGAGAGAACCTGCAGCCAGACATCGTCGGGCACGGCGCCGGGCGTCTCGATCAAGCGGCGGGTGAAGTCGAAGTCGGTATCTGAGGCGGAGGGGAAGGACACTTCAATTTCCTTGTACCCGAGGTCGACGAGCATCTTGAAGTAGCGCCACTTTTCGTCACCGTTCTGCGAGTCTCGTTAGTCCCTGTTTGTATCTCGCATCGGGCGCACCCCTAAAGACTAAACGTACCATGGGGTCGACCAGGCTCTGGTTTCCATCGCGAAGGTCCGTGGCCAGCCACCGAGGGGCCTTGTCGATGGTCTTGTTGGGCCATTGGCGATCCGGCAGCTTCACCGGCGGGAACCTCTTGTACTTTTTCCACGGTTCCTGGAGCCTAGCGCGGTAAAGAGGAAAGAGAGATGATGTCAGTCACAGGAGAAATGTCTTTGCGCGCTCGCCCGTCGGACCTTCTTTTTTTGGGTAACACTCACATTGTCATCTCGGCTGGTCGGAGCGCTCGCGGAGGGGAATAGGGCCCAAGGGGAGAAATGGCGGGGCAAATTTGAGGATGGATATGCGATGCGGAGAGAAAAGGGCGGCGTTGGAAGAGAGAGAAATACCGCGGCTCCCTTTGATGATGGAAGGGGGATGCGGTTGAAGATGGGAATGGCAAACTGCCAGCCGGCAATTGCTCAAGAAAAAAAAAGTTGGTGGTGTTCGGAGGTTAGTATGCGACGCCTTGCTTGCCGTGACTTTCCAGAGAATCAGCGTTGGATCCGGCGTTTGCTGGGTTACAGGGCTGATGGGTCATTTTTTTCCCACTTGGGCCGCGACATCGGAGTGTTAGTGTGGGTACCTGCCGATACCTGCGCCCGCCCTTTCTGGAGTGCCGATGGAGCTGCCAAGAAGCTGAGGCCGGGGAAAGCTGAGTGAGTCACTTCTTGACATTCAAGACTTGGCTGCTGCCCAAGACGTCTTGCGCTTCCTGAATTTCAACCTCATTTTACAGCAATTTGAAAGGTCATGATGGGTGAATATCTATGAGGAAGTGAATGCGCAGATCGTCCTTTACTCTCTACCGACGACCCGTTTTCAGCAGGGTTCATCAGAAGAACTGCTACGCGAGAGTCCAAGACTTGGTGCTAATGCAGCCGTGTGTCCCTTAGTTCTCGTCAACCTCGCCGCTCTCGTGCGTTTCGACATTGGCGCGGCCTTGCATACAAAGCACTTCCAATTGTCTCTGTTGCGGGCAGCTGGCAAGAGTTGAACTTGTAGTAGCTGCCAAGCAACCCCTCACCTCAAGACGTTAATCCGAGAGAGGGGTCAATCAATATCGGACATTGCTTTTCCCGCCCACGCCCTCTCTCTTAGTCGGTGAGGACCGGGGGGTGTCTCACCGAAGAGTTATCCAAACTCTCCCCATTCACGCCGCGCACGCTATGTACCTCTCGCTTCACCCGCCGAGCCTTGACCACGACACTCTGTACGACTTTGTCCGTAACACAGTCCCTTCATCAATGACTACCTGAGTAACCAGACCATAGTGCGAACACGTGACAAACGTAAACCCAACTTTGTACAAGTCGTTGAAGCAAAACATTCATCCCCAAGGTGATACGTCATCCGCCTTCACCCTCTAGGCCTGTCCTCCCGGCCGGCAGTCCTCCTCGTCCCGTGAAGCAGACACATGACTGGCCGCCACAGCTGACGGCGTTTCACTCCGCCGCCCGTCCTGTTCCAGCCTGTTCATTTGATGGGGGAGGGGAGGTACTCGTAAGTTGAGTGCTCAGCAGCTCTTCTTTGCCTCGTTTGCCAATCATGAGCCGTCTTCACCTGACGAGCACCGTCCCCCAGATTCAGAAATGCCCCTACTTCGTATTACTCGGGGGCGCCAATCTTTGTCCTCCGCATCATCGCCCCATGCACATTCTCCAATCGAAGCCTCGCCATTCGCTGCGCTTCGCACACTATTCAAAGGTTTTGAGTAAGACGCCTACCTGCCTGCATGGGTGCGTAGACATGATGGTGATGTTTTTTGGTCATGGAGAAATCGACAACAAAAAAAGGAATGATGATGTATAGAGCAAGAAGAAGAAGAACAAAAGATGCAAATGATCCCCCTTCCCCAAAAAATGGTACCTGGTGCGTGAACAGTCTCGCGCCTCATGCCTAAACCGTTCCCATGACTGGCTCGTCATCATAAGTCGTAATCTGCATATGAAATTTCTCACAACTTGCTATCCGACAATGCGTCTGGACTCTGCCGGCCAAAATCTCGATAGATTCTGGTCGGGGTCGTTTCCCAGTAATTGCTCGAGTACGCCTCCTTGCTTTGAACGTAAAGTCGTGTTCAGATGTCATCATCAACGGAAATACCCACGCGCGGGACGGCGGCTGTCGTAGATTACTTCTCGCTCCCTCACCCTCTCGTCATCCCAGTCTTCGCGTGAACGCCATCGATCATTGAGGTCGGGAAGGTGGCGTCGGAACGGTCTGTCCCATTCGTCTCGCCAGTCCCGTTCCCACTGGATTTCGCGCACGCGCTCCTTTCGTGCGCGGCGAATGCTATCGGATAACTCCGTCAAGCGAATTACGTCGTCCTGGATTTCCACAAGTCAGATAGAGATCCAAGTAAAAACAAGGGCGATGCAGCTTGATACTTACGTATCGTAAATAATCCATAATGTAAAAGAACCATTTCGTCTCTTCGTATTCGTAGCCCAGCTCTTCAATGGCTTCTCGCGCAACCAGGTCCTTGGTAATCTCAGTCCACATCTCCTTTGGCGGCGGAGGTGGCGGGGGCGCCGGAGTCCGGGTCGTTCGACGGTCAATATCGATATCAATCTCCCTCTCGCGGTCGTACACTCCTACAGTGGTGCGTTCTCGGTCTCGAGATGGAGCAGGCGACGGCTCTCTTGGGACGAGGGCGCCGTCTCTCTCGGGGATGAACTGAGTTCGCCGTACTCCGCTGTACTTTGTCCAGCTGGTGTCGGTGCTGCCGCCTCCAATACCGTCCATGCGCACTCTTTCCGTGCCAGGAGGCACATCCACGATGGTCCAGTCCTTGGTTGCGCCACCCCAAGCTTCACCCACGCGTCCGCGGGAGTCGATCTTGGAGGTGAGGTATTCGCCCTCTTCATCCATCGGCGAAGCAAGTGGCGCGGCTGAGTGAGCTCGGCGACGTGAGGTAGAGTACTCTTCTACTTTGAGGCGATCATTGTCACGGCGGATGTAAATGTCATCCTCCTGATAGCGCGATTTACGCTCGCGGCTCCTGGACCGCGCACGACTGGAGCTAGATTGGTAAATATCCACCTCTGTTCGGTTCTTGGACAAGGAAATGTCAATATCGGTTTCTCTTTCTTTGGCGCGCACGCGAGGTGGCGGTGGAGGACTGGGTGCTTTAGCCCGAATAACGCCTAAGTCATGTTAGTCGGCCGCTCATCTCATTCTTGTCTTCCCTGTCCATAACCTTCGACCTTGTCTTTAACGATCACACGAAAATTACTCGACACCGTCTTCATGAAACGTGAATGAGAGCTTACCGTGGTCAATGTCAGTCCAGTGTGTAATGACTTCTCGCTCAATCGTCGGCCCTCGGATGACAGTTGGGGGTGGGGGCGAGGGAGACGGAGACGGAGAAGGGATGCGCTCCTTTTCCTTTTCAATGATGCGAATACGCTCGTGCTCAACCGGCGAGGGGGACCGTCGACGGCGCTCGACGAAGCGAACGGGCAAGGGAGAAGGAGACCGGCGGCGGACGACAGAAGGGCTCCGGACTCGCTCGCGCTCCCTCTCGACGATGCCGACCCTGGTGCGAGAATGCTCGCGCTCGACGGCGCGCATGGCTGGAGGCGAGGCGCTCTTGGGACGACGGACAACCTCTCGTATGCGTACGGGAGGCGGACTTGGGCTTCGGGCGTGGCGGTCAAAGGTCTCGACGTCTCGCTGGCGTAGAACCATCTGGCCGGCCTCGGCACGACGGCCATCGTCCCTTAAGAAAGCAGGTGTGCGGTCGGTCTCTCGGTCACGCACGCGGACATCTACTTCGTCGACCTCGCGAGTAGCAACACGAGCCCGCGGAGCCTGAGAGCCTCGCCCGACGGAGCGGCGGTCGTCAAAGTCGCGGCGAGGGGGGCCGTAATAGTCGCGCTCCTCGAACTCGGTCATCCTATTGCCACGGTGCGCCATGATGGGCGACTGAATCTGAGTCTCTTTGCGAAGAGAGACAGTTGCTGATCAAGGAGGGTTGAGAGCGCGAGAGTGCAAGAGACGACGTTACTGTTTTGTCCCCTCTGGCTCCTCTTCGACCCGCACGATGAAGGAGGGGAGGGAGGTTGGTGTGGAAGGGGGGTCAAGGGGCGGAAGATGGGCAAAAAGAAGGCGAGAATCGGACAGCGCTGGGCTGCTGACGCGGGGCCGCTTGCTGGGCCGTGAGTTGCAACAGGCCACACACAACCACCACGTTGCTATCGAGACGGGGGACCCCCCAGTTGGAGACACGACAACAGTCAAGGAGGCAGGCAAGGACACGAGGAAAATTAGAGACCGAAAGCAGGACGAGATGACCCGGCCGAGAAGAGATGGGGGAGCCGTTAACGCGGGCAGCAGGTGAGGCGTACAATAGTAAAGAAAAGACAAGACAAGGCGTCAGGTGGACTTGCTAGGTCTCCTGGGACTTGCGCGGGAGGGTGCTAACTGCAGAGGGGGAAAGACGTAATGCAGTGGCAGAAGGAGAGAGAAAGAGAGTCGAGGAGAAGATGCGTGATGCATCGATGGATGGATGGGCTGAAAGCGCATTCTGGACCCCCCCGGGCCCGTTAGGCACACACATTAGACGCACACAATATCCGTACATTTGCAGCAAGCGCGGCCTGGCAGGATACAGTACTTTGTACAGCATAGCACCAGTGCGTTCCCTCTGTCGTCATCCGGCGCACGCGGCACTTTGGATTGGGCCGAACGGGGGCCGATGTAGAGAATAACGAGGGAAATAAAAATACTGCAGATTAAGTTACAGTATTAAACCAACGCAGGACTTTGGTTGGATATGGGGATGACAAGATGCGAGATTGCATGTCTGCAGATGCGTTTTCGTCTATCTCTGACTGCTCTCGTCATTCTCCGTCGTTCTCTTTACATGCAATAGTCCAAATTGCAAGTTCACAATGACCTTGTTACAGTGACGCTCCACTACCTACTTACGAATGTTCAGGACTTCAGGTAAAAAAGGCGGAGCGGCATCGGGGCGTCCCGCGCTCCACGTTCGGCAATGCCGCTGGCCCTGGACGGGATCGATGACTAAGGGCTAGACAGACACACCGCTTCCGTTGCTCTCCTCGTCGGCCGTCCATCCTTGACATCATTGCTTCGAAGACATATACCATTACGACGAGCACTCCCCTCTGGCAGCAGTGGAACTACTCACTAATTTACGACGGGCAATGTGCAATGTGGAGAATATATGCAACTTCGGACTAGAAATATGTACATTATATACGACACTCGTATAGTTGGCCTAGAGATCAACTCTTCTCGAGACGAAGCCATCATCAAGATGCAAACTAACACAGACGATACAGACGACACAACCTCAGCATACAGTCGCACACATCATGCTGTAGACATGTAGGACACGCGGAGAATTATCATTACTTCAAGTAAACCTCCTTTCCAGAAGCCCTCCGAAGGTCCTGCCGTACAAGTCTAGTCGTTCCGGTCATTGCCTTGCCTGTTTCTGTTATTTCTTCCACGGCCCCCTTGACCGTCTCCTCGCTGATTATCGTTCCCTCCTCCGTTTCCGCGATTCCCTCCGTTCTGTCGCCCGTTTCTCCCGTTTCCCTTTCCGCCATTCCCCCCGTTGCCCCCTTGCCCTCCTCCTCCTCCTCCTCCTCCCCCACCTCCGCCTCCCTGAACCTGCTGTAGGGACCTACAATTTGATAGGTGCGCCTCCCCATAGGCCTCGCGAATCTCCCCCGGCTGCTTGTTGATCTGCGGCGCGAGCTGCTGCAGCTTCTGAAATGCCTGGCTCTTGTCATTACCATTGCCGTTGCCGTTGCCGTTGGCAAAGTCGCAGGCGTTATTCAGGTCGCTCGTCATAATCTGCAGATACGCCAGGTTGGACCGGCACAGGTCCAGCCCGAAACACCCGTCGAGGATCGTCTGCCCGTTGCCGTGCGCCGGGCACACCTTGTCGATGCCCTGCGCCTGGATCTCGCCGATGCGCCGCTCCAGGTTGCGCATCTGCGACTGCACGCGCTCCGGCTCCGCGATGAAGGGAATGTTGTCCTCGCACTCGTCCCCCATGAGCACCATGGCGTTGTTGATGAACATGCCCGACCCATCGTTGGTGTGCGCGTCAAAGTGAGAGACGTTGATGTTGACATTACCATTACCATTACCGTTGCCGTTGCCGTTACCGTTACCGTTGCCGCCCAACGTCAGCGTCTTAAAGTCCGTGTACGTCTCGTCCGGCGTCCTGCCACCATCCCGCTGCAGCGCCTTGAGCGTATTATCCTGGGCCAGCACGGGGATCTGGTCGAGCTGGCTGGACCCGAGGCCGCCGACGTGGTCCTGGTGCTTGTGGCTCAGCACAATCTGCCTGACGCTGACGCCCTGCTGCTGCATCATGCCGAGGCACGTCGACGCCAGCTCCGGCACCGGCTGTGTGTCGTACATGACGGCCTGCTTGTTGCCGTCCTGCGCAAAGTACACGGCCACCCCGAGGTCCAGGTTGCTGTCGCCCTGCTGCAGGTCCACCGTCTGCACGTTTTGGAAGTTTTGCGGCTTCTGCTGCTCCTGCGTGTTGACGGCGAAGCAGACGTGCATGGGGACCGGCGCGTTTTGCATCTGCCCGAAGAAGACGTCGACCGTCTGCTGTTGTCTCTGCCGCTTCATCATCATGCTACCCGGCGGCTGTGTCAGTTTCTCCTCTCTCTCTCCCCTTTTTCTCTCCCCTTCTCACGTCGACTTGCTGAGCCAAGTCTCGGGCGGGGGGCCGGATGAGCAAAACTTACGGAACGTGCTTCGAGGACAGCTCGAGACTTGGTCCCGGCCAGCGGGGATCCAGACTGACATGCTGCATACACGCCGCGGCGCAGCTGACCAGAGCCAAGAGGCCAGTCGTCGTCCTCTCCAGTCGTGCAATCATGGCCTGTCGTCTTTGCCCGAGTTCCGGCTCGATTCAAAAGATACGAACAATAAGTCGACCTTTGGACGGAAACGCAACCACGCCGACGACCAGGTAGACGACGAGCAGTACAAAAGCCTTGACCAAGAGTTAACCGGCCCCGACTCCCCATATGAACAGTCCCATAACCACGGCGCAAAGTTCTCTTGTCATCCGATGCGCTTAGAAGCCCGAAACTCGGCGTCCTGGCTGGTGTGACGGTCATGAAACCGTCCTGCACGGCAGTTGCCGCGGGCTACTCCAGAGAACTCTCTTTGAGTAGAGTCAGTCATAGACAAGAGACCGAACCTCGAGGTCGGGCGGGCTAAGGCGTTTTGCGTCTAGAGCTGAAACCCAAATAAGCTTCTTTTGCCGTTGTGGCGCCTTGAAGAAGACTAGACTCCGCGTTTCGCCGTGCGCTTTCCTTTCCCCCTTGAACGAATCCGGCTTCTCCACGTTCGGTGGAGCTTTCGATGAAATGTACTCTTTGTACATTGAAAAGAAGAGCCGTCTTATGGGTTCACATTGCAACCTGACGTTATGTTGGAACGGATAGACTTGGTGTAGTGTGCCGCCGAATTCATGAGTAATAGTATATCCATGTTTGGCTCGCAGTCTCGAGAATAGGTCTCCTTCTACAACCAATTACCCCATGGCATCCCATCCATTGATGCCAGACACGAATAGTTGGCCTTGGCAGGGTTAGCTGAGACGAACCTGGCTCGGAGATATACAAGCCCATGGCTGGAAGCCGTAGACCTTCCAGGCACCCAAGGCGCTCGTAGCGGAGAAGGTTCATTCCGGCGACGAAGAGATTTGCGCACTCCGTTCAAAAAGCCATAACCACACATTCGTCGGCGTGAATTGGATATCAAAGAGGCTTGTTCGCGACATCTTCATCATCATCAGCCACGAAACAGCAATCAGCGGGAAATCACACAACTCTGGCAAACCTGAGCAGCTGCGTAAGCCTGAGACCTTGTCTGAAACCATCTTTGACGACTATTTTAAGCCGAACCTATCGTTAAAAGATCATCCTGTTGAAGCAAGAAATCAACCCGCGCCAACTCCGGGCAAAAGGGCCAGAGAGCAAGGCCTGCGTCTCTGTCATCCATTCATGCCTTAATACCTTCGTCAATCTCAGCGCGCCAATGACTCCCATCGCGTTTGAATCATCGACAATCAAGCCAGGCCTCGCTTCACGTCCTTGGCTGCGAGCCCCAACAGGCTCGCTTCGGGCTTGGGATGAGGCGGTCTTCCGCTCAGTACGTCCACGACGTCCCGTAGTCCTAGCCAATGAGCCACCTTGGGACGGCGATTCGGCCAATCGGTCCCCTCCTCCTCCAACTCCTTCATTGGAGTGAAGACAACCTCGGACCCCTGAATGCCAATAACCGTCGTGCTGCGGGGATCCTTCTTGACCCTGTTATGGGCATTGCGGCCAAAGTCTTCGAGGTGCTGGATGCACTTGATGGCCAGTCGGACTGCCCGACAGCGGTCCATCGGAGAGGGGACGCCACCCTGTTGGACGTGCCCGGGAATGCTTTCTCTGCTCTCGAAGCGATCGTGAGCCTCATCACGAATGATGCTGGCAATCAACTTGGCATCGTAGACGTTGCTGGCCTTCTCGTTGACGAGAATCAGGCGGCCTGCACGTGATTGGCCTCGGTCTTGTTTGAAGACCTCCTTGAGATGCCTCACATCGGCATTGAGCATCTCCAGACTGATTCCCTCCTCAGGGATGTAGATCGCTGAGGCTCCCACATTCAGGCCACTCAGTGTTGCAATGTAGCCAGAGCGGCCTCCCTGAGTTTCAATGACAAACACACGGCGTCGCGTGGCAGATGCGGACTGCTTGATTTTGTCGCAGTAGATAACCAACTCGTTGAGACAGGTATCAGAGCCGAGAGAGTATTCAGTGCCTGGGACGTTATTGGAGACGGTTGCAGGAAGCAGGCAGATGGGGATACAGAGGGATGGGAACTCGTCTCTTGCCTTGCGCAGCTGAGAAACCGAGTGGAAAGCCTCGAATCCACCAATAATGAAGAGCGCGTCAAACTCGTACTGCTCGATGAGGTTGGCGATCAACTCAATGCCAGAATCAGACGGCAATTCACGGTTGGTGCCAATCTCAGACCCGCCCTTGCTCGCCCAGCCATCGACCTCGAGCCAGTCGAACGGTCGAACAGAACCCAGGGGCTTGTCATCGTGATGACGAGCAAACCCGGCGAAGCCATTGTGGATGGCAATCGGTTCGTGTCCACGACTGATGCAGTATGCTACGGCAGCTCGCACGGCTGCGTTCATACCACCAGCCGGAGCACCGACATTGATGAAGCCAATTTTCATCCGCTGCGAATCTATTAGCAAATGTACCGCAAGAGAACTCTCGACAGCTGTGAATATCACTCACGCTCTTCTCGGGAAGCTTTCGGTCGCCTGCGTAGACATTGGTTGTTGTAAGATAGGATTTGTACTGATCCGCAAACTCAGTATCTCGGAGTGCCATGGCTTTCTCAAAGTCTTTTGCCTCGACCGCAGCGGCCAGCTCCTTTGTTTCTTGCACAGCCCGCATCAATGGCTTTCGCACAATCTTGTTCTCATTGATGGCAATGAAGAAAGTCTCGGTATCTGGTGTGGCCTCGAGCACAGCTTTCACTGCCTCGACTCCCTGGAGGGTGGCGAGCATACGGTCGTAGGCGACGGCGGTACCGCCGCGCTGGACGTGGCCGAGGGTTGTAATCCGCGTATCTAGACCGAGCCCCCCATCGCTCTTATCAGCCAGGAGATCCCTGATTTCCTCTGGTGAGATCTTGGCTCCGTTTCGATCACGAGCGCCTTCGGCCACAATGACAATGGTCTTGCGCTTGCCCATTTTACGGTGCTACAGGCGACTCGTCAGCAATGCTCGGGCCGCAGCACAATACGCAACAATACTACTTACTCTTTGCACAACGACCGACATCGCTTGTCTCCAGTCTTGATCTTGAGGACGCTCAGGGATGAAGACGAAGTCGGCGCCAGTAGCAACACCAGCGAGCAGAGCAAGCCAGCCGCAATGACGGCCCATGACCTCGATAACAAAGGCTCTGGAATGAGACGAGGCTGTTGCTTCGATATAGTCGACCATTTCACAGATACGTGAAAGAGCTGAGTAGCAGCCAATGGTTGCATCGGTGCCGGACAGGTCATTGTCAATCGACCCAACTATGCCGACAATATTCAGGTGCTGGAAAGGCTCGATTTGGTCTTGGGAGAGCTCTCCCTTGGTCACGAGTTCTTCGAGAAGTGATGGCCACTCTGATCGGAACCTGTCGGCACCAGTCAAGGAGCCGTCTCCTCCGCAGATAATGAGAGCATCAATCCCGTTAAGAACCATGTTCTTCGCTGCAGTCAAGCGTCCTGGACGCTCATAAAAGGCCATGCACCGGGCCGTGCCGATCAGAGTGCCTCCCTCTGACAGCCAACCCCGGACGTCTTCCCATCCCATTTTCTTTATGTAGTCGCCTCCACGAACCAGACCCTCGTAGCCTTCGTAAACGGCAAAGGCATCACAGCCCATGTGGATGGCCATGCGAACCACGGCGCGCACGACGCCGTTCATGCCTGGGGAGTCACCCCCGGAGGTCATGACGGCAATCCGCTTCTTGGAAGCCATGGCGGAATGACGGTCTAGGTGTCAAAATCTCTACTCTATCGGTCTATCTGCGGCGTTTGCGATTCGAGCAGGGCGCAGTCAAAAGGTTGAGGATATTTCGAAGGATGCGGGTGGAGCTGCAGGCGGTCGAGCGAGAGCAGCGTCGGACTAGCTATGGTTGTAATTTATAGGATCATGGCTTCGATGCGCCGAGAAGCGAGCGAGATGTCGGAGAAAGACTGACGAGTAAGGTTGGAGAATTCAGGTGATGCGGATGCAAGCTTGCCAAGAACTTTTGGCGAATGCAGGACCAAGAAAACAAGGCGGTATGGAGGGGTGAGGGATGAGGGGCTGAGGAGGGGGAATTGATGGTGGCATGACATGATGCTGAAGACCCGATAAGGGTCCAGAAAGCTGACGGCAAAGGTACTTGATAGTGGGTGCGGCTACAGCGCTTACCCATGTACCTTGACCTTGAGCTCCAGCTCCGACCTCCGGTGACGGCCATCCCTCAGGCACAGCGCCAAACCTCAACTGGAAGTTTCGACGGACCGACATGGGAGCTTGAAAAGTAGCGCTAGTGAAAAGAGGCTCTGGAATTTGGTGGGAGCGCAAAGGAACGCCAAAAGCTGGATGAGTTCACCGCTGTAACTTTTGACACGAGGCTTGACAACCACCACCGCATTTTGACAGGATCGCCGTTGCTTTTTTTTAACCCCTAGAAATCTACGCGCGTCAACGCCGCCTTGCCGAGTCTTATCGCAGACAAACAGATCAATATGGCTCTCACAAGCATCAGCCTCTCGTCACTGGAGAAAATCGCATCCGGAAAGGTCCGCGATTTGTTCAAGCTAAGCGATGCGGACAAACTGCTCTTTGTCGCATCAGACCGCCTGTCGGCCTTTGACGTGGTCATGAAGAACGGCATCCCCAATAAGGGAGCCATCTTGACGCTCGCCTCGGCTCATTGGTTTCGCGTGCTCTCTGAGCGCATCCCGGGCCTGAGGACGCATTTCATCAGCCTCGATGTGCCAGAAGGGCTGTCTGCGGAGGAGGCGCAGGCGATCAAGAACCGCAGCATGCTGGTTCGCAAGCTTCAAGTCATCAAGATTGAGGCCATTGTGCGCGGCTACATCACTGGCAGTGCGTGGAAGGAGTACCAGACCACGGGAACGGTGCACGGCCTAGCGATGCCGGCCGGGATGCAGCTGTCTCAGAAGTTTCCTGAGCCCATCTACACGCCGAGTACAAAGGCCGATCAGGGCGAGCACGATGAGAACATCCACCCGGATGATGCCTGGAAGGAGATTGGCGACAAGGAAACGGCCCGTCAGGTTCAAGAACTGTCGCTGCAAATCTACAAGACCGCCGCGGCATATGCAGAGGAGAGGGGCATCATCATTGCCGACACCAAGTTTGAGTTTGCAAAGGACGCACAAGGTCATATTTATCTCGTAGACGAAGTGCTCACACCGGACTCGTCGCGTTTCTGGCCCAAGGACGAGTACGAGGTTGGTCGAGATCAGGACAGCTTCGACAAGCAGTTTGTCCGCAACTGGCTCATCAAAGAGGGTCTCAAGGGTGTAGAGGGTGTTGAGGTTCCTCAGGACATCTGCAAAGCGACGGAGCAGAGGTACAAGGACGTTTTCTTGAAGCTGACTGGCAGTGATTTTGAGGATGTCATGAGGAGATAGACCCTTTGCAGTCGACTTCAATACCAAGTGATTATATTCAATCGCATCAGCCTCTCATGAGTTTGCTTCGACAATTACCTCTGATACCATCATGGAAGATTGTCGCGGAAGGTTGCCCTCGACTACTTTACCAGGCTTGCGCATCGTACATGCGATCAGGCAGGCACTTGGACTAGGACTATCACGTTGATTGCGGCTATTCATGTGCATTTCGGCTGCTTCGCTGGAACTGCTCCGAGATTGCGTCAACGCTCAATACAAAAACTCGGCTCTCGCTCGATGGCCAGCTCAGTCAAGACATTCTGACAGCGGCATCCTATGCAGTACCAGGTCTGGCTCTGCTCGTTTGGCGCCTCCCGAAACTCCCCACAATCAAGCATCTGCCCGCCTCATCAACATCAAGCTCCTAAAGACCCATCAGTCCATCCCAAGTGCGCGGATAGAGCAAGCCGCAGTCCGTCATCAAGTGGCGTGTTCTGCGGCGATGGATCCAATGCCGGCACGCACCTGCATGCACGGGCTTACATGCACCACTCTGAGGCCGCGGGTGGAGGAATAGCAGTCAATTACTATATCTCTCACGGATGCGAGGTGCTGCCACGAGCTGCTGCTTTCTGTCGCCTTGTGTCACCGTTGATAAATGCCTCGCTCACTTATCCTCTGGCCTGTGATGGGTCTCGGGCGGTCCTCGCAGCCGGGCATCGTCGTCGTGTTTCCTTTTGAGTTGTCGCTCGCTTCGAGTGTGGCAGACGCAGCACAAGAGGCAACCCGCGAAGTATGTAGACGCTACTGTACTTCGTATGTGTACATACGTTGATAAGTTAGGTTACAGTCTTCATACAGTAACGTCATGTACGGATACAAACAAGACAAGAAAGACGGCTGGCAGATGGCTGCAGGGATTCGACATGATTCTCCACGCCCCCGGCAGTGACGAGCCCCATGGGCATAAGATTTTAGTATGCGCTGAGTCGACAGAAATCCTCCTGCTGCCGAACCGTAGTAAGCCCAATAGCTGGTCTGCTCCAATCACTAATAAGCCCGCATCTCCAGGTATGCCAGGGCAGCTCCAGGGCTGATCTGATAGTTTGATGGCTGCCGCGGGAAGTTATCCAAGAGGGATTAATGAAGAGAGAAAGAAAAAAAACCGCGTGTATCAATGGTCGGGCCGAAGTCGCTCTCATCAAGTCGAGGAAAGTGCCCCAGTTTGCCGTCCGTAGTCGCATTTGATGGCTTTCAGTTGATAAGGTTCCTTCATTGCTTGCCCCCCCCCCCCTCTCTGTCTCCCCCCTGGCCCTACCTTACCCCACAGAAGCCCCTCTCCGCTTTGCGGCCCTAGGCCTAGTACTTAAATAGAGACGAGTCACCTTCAGCCCACGGCGACCAAGGACATTTTCAGCTTTCGCGTGCTGCCGCCCATTACTGCCAGCCATTGCATTGTCTGCAGACTCTGCCTCCGACCCTCGCCGCCGAGTCAGTTGGGCCCGAGGCGTCCGTTCACGATGCTATCCGCCGCTGCATCTGCCGCCCTCCGGGCCGGTTCTCGCCGCGCTGTGCCACGGGCTGGAGCTGCCGTCGCCGCGACAGCCAGCAAGTCCCGGTGTCCCAACCTCGCTCTCTGCCGTGCCCTCTCCTCGACGAGGGCGCTGGCCTCTCCCCCGGCGAGGGATCGAACGCGCGAGATTGTCGCACAGACGGTCAGCAGCATTGGCAGCAAGCGCGAGGGACAGCAATATCTTAAACTCTTCACCTCGGTCTCGTCTCAAAAATTCGCCGTCATCAAGGTTGGCGGCGCCATTCTCACCGATTACCTCGACGAGCTGTGTCGGAGCTTGCTTTTTCTCTATGAGCTCGGTCTTTACCCAATCATCGTACACGGTGCCGGTCCTCAGCTTAACCGTCTCCTCGAGGAGGCCGGCGTCGAGCCTCAGTTCGAGGAGGGTATTCGCGTCACCGATGCCAAGACGCTCGGCGTAGCTCGCAAGCTGTTCCTCGAAGAGAACCTCAAGCTCGTCGACAGGCTCGACGAACTCGGTGTCCAAACGCGAACGCTCAATGGCGTCTTCATGGCCGACTACCTCGATAAGGAGAAATGGCAATATGTTGGCAAGATCAAAAAGGTGAACAAGGCTGCTATTGAAAAGTCCATCGAGGCCGGTTACGTCCCCGTGCTCACCTCGATGGCCGAGTCAGAGGACGGCCGCCTGCTCAATGTCAATGCCGACGTAGCTGCCGCAGAGCTTGCCCGCGCCCTGGAGCCCCTCAAGGTCGTCTACCTTTCCGAAAAGGGCGGTTTGTTTGACGGCGATGGGCAAAAGATTTCCCACATTAACCTCGACGAAGAGTTCAGCCACCTCATGTCACAGCCCTGGTGTCGGTACGGTACCCGGCTCAAGATCAAGGAGATCAAGGAACTGCTCGATACGTTGCCGCGCACCTCGAGTGTGGCAATCATCCACCCTAGCGACTTGCAAAAAGAGCTATTCACCGACTCTGGTGCTGGTACTTTGATTCGCCGTGGTGACAAGATCCAAAAGGTCACCTCCATCGCCGACTTCGGTGATGTCAATAAGCTCAAGGCCACGTTGATTCGAGACAGGGAAGGCCTGGATGCTGAGGCGACTGTTGACCGATGGGTCGAGTTCCTCGCACAGAACCCCTTCACTGCTTACTTTGACGAAGCCATGCAGTGTCTGGCTATTGTGATGCCGCCTGGCGAAGGTCGCACCATGGCCACCCTGGCAACGCTGACCATCACCAAGTCTGGTTGGTTGACCAATATTGCCGAAAACGTCTTTGCCGCCATCAAAAAGGATTATCCCAGCATGGTTTGGACGGTCAACGAGGCTGATGAAAACCTAACGTGGTTCTTCGAAAAGGCCGATGGCAGCTTCAACAATAATGGAAGCGTCCTGTTTTACTATGGCTGCGATTTGCGATCTGAGGCACTTGCTCCCGTCTATGACGAGTTCATTGCTCACGGACGTGCCATGTTGGGCGACTCGAACCTCGAGGCTCGTCTCCGCCGGGCTGCTCAGGCCGCCAGCCAGTCTTTGAACCGTAACCAAGTCGCGCAACAAGCACGAGGCTTCTCTACCTTCGGATCCGGCGTGCAGCGTCGCGGTTATGCCACCACGACGAACCCTAACCCACCGCTTGGCAAGAAGAACGCATCCAACACGGTTCCGGCCCGTGTTGGTCTCATTGGAGCCCGTGGTTACACCGGACAGGCTCTGATCGATCTACTCAGCGCACACCCTTTCATGGATCTCAGGCACGTGTCGTCGCGAGAATTGGCTGGTCAGGAGCTACAAGGCTACACTAAGCGCAAAATCATCTACGAGAACCTCACTGCGGAGGATGTTGGAAAGCTCGAAAAGAACGGCGAGATTGACTGCTGGGTCATGGCGCTCCCCAACGGCGTGTGCAAGCCGTACATTGAGGCCATAGACGAGGCCAGCAAGGGGCGTGACAGCGACAAGAAGAGCGTGATTATTGATCTTTCTGCGGACTACCGCTTCGACTCGTCGTGGACGTATGGTCTTCCTGAACTGACGAAGCGATCCCAAATCTACCAGGCTACTCGCATCTCAAACCCCGGATGCTACGCCACGGCCGCACAGCTCGGTATTGCCCCGATCGTGGAACATCTTGGCGGTGAACCGACGGTATTCGGCGTCTCCGGTTATTCTGGTGCCGGTACCAAGCCCTCGCCCAAGAATGACATTAATCAACTGCGGGACAACCTGATGCCCTACAGTCTGACGGACCATATCCACGAACGTGAGATTAGCGCTCAGCTCGGTGCTTCGGTTGCGTTCATCCCCCACGTTGCTTCCTGGTTCAGGGGCATTCACCATACCATCAACATCCCGCTGAACAAGACCATGACGTCGCGAGACATTCGTCAAATTTACCAAGATAGATATGCTGGAGAGAAGCTCGTCAAGGTCGTGGGAGAGGCACCCCTGGTCAGGAGCATCATGGACAAGCACGGCGTGGAGATTGGTGGGTTCGCCGTTCACAGCAGCGGAAAGCGGGTAGTTGTTTGTGCGAGCATCGACAACCTGCTCAAGGGTGCCGCGACGCAGTGCTTGCGTAAGTCATATTGTCCCTCCCTCTTCGTAACTGGATTGACACTAACCTGATGATAAGAAAACATGAACCTTGCCTTGGGCTACGCCGAGTTTGAGGGCATTCCGACCATGTAGGCGCATCACAGCCTGCATCGATTTCGTTTTCTACGCCCGACGGAGTTGGATTGGGTCTGTCTGTCTATTTTCTGTTTCCGCCGCCTATCATGCATTGCTCGCTTTTCACGTTTAGGCAGCTTAGCGGTCATGGCCGGAGCTCTGCGTATGGGGGGAGGAGCTCTCTGTTGCACACGGGTTTGCGGGGTCTCTTCATTGTTACTGGCCACTGATTGGCTGCTGAGGGAATCGAGTTTCTACTTTATGTTGGTTTGACCCGTTTGATGGATGGGCCAATGTGTCCCCCCTTGGGCCCGGGGATCTTGCGAGAGAGAATTTTTGGAATATCGAAGAGGGTGCTTTTCGGAGGCCAGTCAAGCATCCGAGATTGAATCGACAGACCGACTACTCTGCGTGAGCCGCTATGTGATTCTTGACTACGACGATCCCGGACTTACGAGGCTTTTTGCATCCAAGACTGAAGGGTCTGGGCCGGGGCGGCAAGGTAGGGAGAAAAAGTATCATCTTGCGATTACGAGTCTAACCTAGGCTCGGGGACGACGAGCGTCTACCCGGAGCGATAATGATTTTTCTCTCAAGTCTACTGCTGCTTCGCCTTTCCCTTGCCCTTTGGGTCCTTTTTATCCACCTTGTCCTCGTCTTCCTTGGCCACCTTTGCCGCTTCCTCCTTGGCCTTCTTTTCCGCGGCCCTCCTGGCCATGCCTTCCGCGGCTCTCTTCTGACCCTCGGGATCGACCAGTCCGGCCGCCTCGCGCAGAATCCACTCTCGCGTCTTGCGCTGGTTTTCCAGCAACCACGGCGAGACCTCGCGCTTCTTGCGCAACCTCAGACTCCTGCGTTGTTCCTGCTGCTGATTTTGCGGGCACTGCTCCCTCCGCCCGCGCTCCTGCATCTCCCGCTGCTCCATCTCCTGCTCCTGCTCCCTCCGGTTCCGCTCCTGCGTCTCTCGCTGCCTCGCCTCCTGCTGCTGTATCCACTTGCTCACATCTTGTGCAACAGGCGCGATGATGGGCGGCAGCTCGTTCGGGGGCACGTCGCTCCAAGGCGCCTCGTCCCAAAAGACCTTGTTGCGAGTGTCGAGCGCCATGGTGTGCTTGACGATGCGGCCGACGCCGGCGACGGCGATGTCGGTCGCCATGTGGCTCGGCAGCGTGCCGTCGGGGCGACGAAAGTCCCATTTCTTGTGACCCATTGAGATCTCGGCTGGACTGTACTCGATGATCTTCTCGCGCAGCTTCTTGTGCCAGTACTCCTGAGTCTGAACCCAATCGTCCTGGTGGACGACCGCGTCTATGCTCATGATCCATGTTCGGTAGTTCGGGAAGTCGCTCGTCAGGGGCCGCTTCGCGCGTCTCGCCCAGTATCCCCGAACGACGTATTCGTTCTTGCGCGCCACGTTCTTTTCGTCGAGATTGTTCAGCTTGATGACATCGAGGATATAGTCGTGGCACGACGGGCACAGGCCGCTGATGATCCTCAGCCTGGTCAGGGGTCTTGCCCGGGAGCTGTTGGCCTGGCTCGGCGTGTACGTGCTGTGCAAGCAAAACGCCGATAAGGCTGCGGTGGATTCCTCCTCCGGCACGCCGGTGAGGTCGATGACTCTGGACCGAGACATCTTGGCGAGTTGAAGGAAAGGATGTTATCTGAAGTTTCTGTCGATGGAGCTGATGGGCGCAGTAGGGTTGGAGGGGGAGAATGGGAAAGCGGGTGAAGAAGTGAAGAGAACATGGCAGCATTCTTTTTCTATTTATACTATTTACTGATATGAACTGCTCGAATATACAATGCAAAGTGTTCACGGTAGACTCTGGATAGCAAGTGTGAGGCTGTATCCCGTCTTTGTTGCGTTTAGGTCTGATGCGCCGGACTCGACGGCATGTTCAATGTTTGCGACTCCACATCCAGCGACGGTCGTAAAGCACAAGTCCTGGACAATGAAGACACGGGCAGTGGAGCCGGTGAACCAGCTTCTTCCGACGACCCTGAACGACAGTTGTCCAACCGGCCGGATCGTCAAAGAACATGTGTTTGCTCCTCTCACCCAACGGGTGGAGAAAATTTCCCTTCCTTTATAGCTTTGAAGAGCCCTCTGGCTGGGTCTGCTTCAACCTGACGACGCCCTGAAACCCATCGCACAGGATCCGGTCAGCCATGTATATGTTTAATCCTTCCCTGCGAAATTGGAGCGGACATTGGAAGAACAGGGGGCAAGGAACGGGCTGGAGTTGATGGGGAAGAGAAAGGGGGCGGGAGGAGGAGCAGCGGAAAGGGGGGAGAACAGGAGGGAGAACATGGGATCAAGGAACTGGATAGACTGACCTCTTGCACACATGTAGCCAAGAGCGTGCCGTCCTTGGCAAATATGCGCTGCAGGACGACGCCCCTGCCGTCGCCGGCCCAGGGGCTCTCCATCTCGGTGAAGAGCCAGTCGTCGGCGCGCACGCGGAGGGGCTCGTGGAAGTAGATGGAGTGGTCGAGGCTGACCTGCATGCCGACGACCGGCCGGGCGCGCCACGCCTGCACGTCGGAGCCCATGCCCTCGCGCTCGGCCAGCTGCGTCAGCTGCGAGCGGACCTGGCGCGGGAGGCGCTCGACGTCGTCGGCGGCCACGGGGAACCGCCACAGTCGGTGGATGCGCGATATCGTGCCGATGAAGTAGCTGTCCGACATGTACGCCAGCGCGTTGAGGTGCGCCTGGTGGCCCCCCGAAGACGAAATCTTGCCCCGGCAGCGCACCCATTGGCGGCACTTGCGCTCGTCCGGGCGGGCGGCGTCGTCGTCGCCGCGGAGGATGTGTATCCCCGCGCCTCGAAACGGTCCGCCTCGCGCCCAAGCCGGCTCGGATTTATCTTGATCTTTTGTCCCTGTTTCGTTTTCTGTTGCCGAGGAGGACGACGATGAGGAGGGGGGGGAGGAGGATGAAGAGGGGGAGGAGGAGGAGTCGTGGTCGTCGTCCGGGTCAGGCGGAGGCGGACCGGCATCGGCCGGAAGCGGGGCGCCGTGCCGGACCGTCTGCTCCCCACCGGCCCCCGGCCGCACAAAACTCACAGTCGTCGTGAAGATGCAGCTCCCGCGCTGACGGGCCTGGACGGTCCGCGTGGCAAACGACCGTCCGTCCCGCACGCGCTCCACGTGGAACAGGATCGGGACGCCTCCCGCGCCGGCCAGCAGGAAATAGCAGTGGCACGAGTGCACCAGGAAGCCCTCGGGCACGGTGCGCTGCGCCGACGCGAGGCACTGCGCGATGACGGTGCCGCCGTAGATGCCCCGCGCCCCCGTCGGGTGCCACGCCTTGCGCGTGTTTGTGAAGATGTCCTAGAGACGTGCAGCTTAGCTTGCGGTATTCGGGGGGTCGCGATGTGTGTGTGTGTGAGGATGGCTAGGAACAGGCGAGACTCACCTTGCCGAGCACGCCTAGCTCCGTCACTTCGAGCGTGTTCTCGATGGGCGCCTTGTTCGGATCCCGCGGCGGCGGCGGGATCAATGTTGCGCGTTCTTCTGATGCCATGTCAAGTCGGATACACTGTACAGTATAGTATATTCGATGTCTTGGCCCCCAAGGGATAGCGAGTCGGCAGCGAATAAGTCTCCTCTACTCAACGGTACCTCGCAGCCAGAGTATGCAGTATGTGCCCTATCCTTGCCGTTTCGTCTCTTATCTGCTGCAACTGTGAATTGTTCTTTATCCGCGTGTTCCGTATTGCGGTTCCTGACTGGGTGATGAGGCTGCAAATATCCGAATCCGGCGTGTCTGAGTCCGGGTGACGGGAGTAAGTATACGCGCTGTGAGCTTCCTATACAACAATGGTAAGAAGCGAGTTGCGTGCGGTTACGAGGACTCTGTGTGCAATGCAGGATTGATGAAAAGTATGATCCAGGGTTCCAAATCGTCAATGAGCGGTCGTGCGAGAGACCCAAGACCGGGCGCCGGAGTGACGACGCTGGACTTTACCGAGGCTATTTCCTCTTTGAGACACAGGGAGCCAGGGACACTTGTTTCCACTCTCCACAGTTCACACCCTCAAGGCACACGCTATTAGCATCAATTTCGACCTTTACAGCCGAGTGATCATCTCAAGACATAGACACTTTATGGCTTCTGCGAAAATCAGTATACACGCACCCGTTTTGACGTACAAGCTGTTCTGGTCGCTCTACCAAAAAACTCATCTTCTACCAAGTCATTAGGTAGGTTAAAGTCCGACTCCGTGGAAGTTCCTCCGGCCTCCGTCTCATGGACCCTTGACAGAGACCGGACCGGAATTTGAATGGATCGCCGCGGCCGTGCAGGAAGGCGAGTGCGAGTGCGAGAGAAGAAGCCGGGCCATCCGCAATCCCGAAGCTACTGTACCTGTGCCAGTCTAGGTACAAATACCGTTGAAGAATTACCTACCATGGGATCTGCGCTTTGACGGTTCCTGAACCGAGCGCAGCACATGCACTCACATTTGTTAGATGATGAAACCGAAGAACTGTCGTAAGATCACATCGAAGCATCAAAAGTAGGGAAATCATGTCAATTATGCGGGAGAAAAAAACGCCTAGCTTTCCTTCATACACGTCAAAGTCCAGCCTGCCATGTGCCGTCGAGAGCCGCCCTGCGGTCGTTTCTCCCTTGGCGGTTGACATCACGCCGCATGGCAAGACCAGAGACTTCCCAGTTTCCCGATTCCTCCCCTCCGCCTGTTATGACGTCCAGCAGGCCCGAAAGACAAAAAAAGTAATCCATCGTGACAGTTCGCTACCGCTGTAAACCATTCCTCTAGTCTTCAAGCTCGCCGGAGCGCGTGAATCCTCCCAAGTCATATCTAGATTTTACGGCCTCTTCCCCCCAAAAGACACACAAAGGGGGGAGGTCCATTCATCAAAAGCGACGCATAGAAAAAATCATTTGCGAGTGGCGACAACTGTTGCGGGTTAGCGGACTGATCAAGCGAAAAAACAAGGTTTGAGGGTGCTTACCACTAGGAATGATAATGATGAGCAGAAGAATGATGACACCGGCAATGATGCACATGCGCATCTTCATGTCCTTCCACCACATCTGTTTGCGTACACGGTTCGCGCCGCGGCGGAAACCTTGGGCCGACACGGCCAAGTTGTCCGTCTTGTCTTGAAGGGCATCGAGACGTTCGCCACGCTGGGAGACCTTGTTGATATTGTCGCGCATCACACCGACGGTGTCGTTGATTTGCTAGAGAGAAGTCAGCATGATTATCGCAGTCAAAATGCGATGCGAGTAAGCCAAAATAGTAAAATCGCAAAACAGATTGCCCCATCCCGGCGTGACGATACGTGACGTTGTTGTCCTTTGTCGGTATTGTCGATTCCGCATTGAAGCAGTCACGAATTGAAACGTGTCGCTCGGGTTCCTCGTATGCGGGCTCGATCGGATCGTCGTCAATTCCGCATCATCGCAGCTTCTCTGCTTGTCGCTGAATAGTGTCTCGAGAGTCGCATCATCTGCGTCGGCCGGTGTCGTCTCGCTCATCGTCGGGGTCCTCCAACATGCAGCAGAGCATGGCGAATCCACCACGTCAAAGCACAGCAATCAAGGCAAACAATGCAATGCAGAAAAATCACACCAAAGAAAGCACAACAACGTACCTCTTGCAAAGCCTGCGTCCTGGCCGTGCCGCCAGCTCCCTGCTGCTGCGAGCCAGCCTGGCCGCTGGGGATATAGGGGTCATAGGGGGCGTCCTGCTCAGGCATTGTGGCGGAGATGTGAGCCCGACGGAGCTGAGCGTGTAGAGTATCGCTTCAGGGGTTGGGGAAGGAGAAGCGGTGAATGCGAAATCGGCAGACAGGCGCAAAGCTATGCGATCGGATTGCGATGGGTATTCGTTTCTTGAGGTTTTGGATTTCGTTGATGGATGGTGACAGGAGAGAGAGGATGGCTTTTTGGATGGTGCAGATGGAGAGATGGATTTGCGAGTTACGTTGCTGAAAGAGGAGGAGGAGAGCGAGACAAACGGCACGTACTGCTGGGGCGCAAGCGCAGTTACATACAGCGGGCGGGCGGACAGGACTGGGGGGGGACCGGAGCCACTTGGGGGCCCAGCAACCACCAACCCCTCCACAGTGGTGGTTGGCGCGGCGAAGGCTGAGGTGGCCAGTGACTGGGCAGGGCAGCTGACGCAGCGAGTTCGGAGGGGACGGAACTGAAACGTCCGGGCTCTCAGCCTCTCAATGCGCCCGACCGGTACCCTGTACCTTGCACCAGCATCGCAGGAGCGGCCGGCGAGATGTGAAATGTGTGTCGGCTGCCACAAGAGACAGTCCTTAGAGCTACAGGGCTATATTAATTTCGGGCTTTCCCCTGGACTGTTTCTTTTCCCTATGGCCGTCCCCTTCTCAAAGACCTCCCTCGCTCTCCCTGGTAGTGGCAAGGAGGGGGCACTGAGTGCCCCTTTGTCTCTCAGCCCGGCGACGCCAGTGACGGGTGGGCGTCCGTGGTCGACTTGACGCTGGGTATCCTGTACATGGCGTGTGCTCGGCTTTGAGGCCAGTCACGTGATACTGCGCCACGGTCCTCTCTGGCAGTCAAAGGTGGCTGCGGATGGCGGACGGAGCTACGCCGTATGTGGACTAGACCGAAATGGCCGACCACTCTGTGAAGTACGAATAGTTGCTCCTAGTTCGCCGTCAATCCATGTACGGCAAGAGGAGGCCATCTCGGTATGAGGCGTTCTCCAGAATAGCATCAGCCTTTCTAGACTTTGTTCCAACATTGGACGGACAGTCCGACACTTTTACAAGACGCCCCCGGGCCGTGGAGCCTGTCTTGACTGCGAAACACGATTGGCCTGATTCGCGCGCGGCTCGTTGCAGGTTGGTTTCAGTCTGGACGGTGCTTGATGCCAGTGTGTTCTAGGAGACAGTCCAGGCTGGTGCTTGACAGAGTCGGCAAGGCTGTGAACTTGAGATGCACCCTTCTTTGTCGGCCCATGCCTGTCTTGACCTGTGCTTGGGGTCGGCCGGCGTCGTCAGTACGGTCGGCTGAGCCCGATGAGCCATGTCTATTTTTGGAAATATCGCAGCATATAGGGTAGGCGTCTACTTGCCCAAGAGATTTCGGATGTTGAGGACGTCTGGGTCGACAACGACGAGTATTCGCATTCAAGGAATGAAAGAGACGAATCGGACATCAGGTTCTTGTACTCGCATTCGCTGTTTGCTCGGTTTCGATGCTCTTGTGTAGCTTGTCCGCGCCTGTGCGACAACCTACTCCAAAACTTTTGCTGGATGAACATCGCTGCAAATAGCCTAAGATACAGGCTTCCGCAGTAAATGGACAGCTTTACTTGCTCCTACCCTGAGATTGCCAGATGAGATCAATCAAACCTGACCGTCGCTTTACCCTTCAATCATCAGTGAATCGGTTCGCTGCGCCACCAAATGTTTGCAGGTGCTGTCGCAACACCAGATGCACCCCAACATCAAGCGATGTAGAATGAAACCAGTCTTGCGTTCATACCTAGGCACCGACCTGATGATGCTCCTTGGTAGCAAGGTGCAGGTAACAAAAGCTTACGATGGACTTACCTACCTCATTACTACTCGGCGGGTTTGGTGCAATGCGCTCGCAGTCGCCGCAAAAGTCGTCCCCAACCACTCCGCAAAGAATGTTCGCGGAAGAGGCTGGTATACTTGGCATCAACGCCGAGTTACATTTCCTGACAACCATTTCTGATTTCTCCAATGTCTCTGCCCACATGGCACGGAGACGCGTCGAAGAAGCCGAGGCCAGGACTCGACCCTGTCCAGACTTGTCTCACAACTCTCGCTCCAACGAGGCCAGTTGGAAGGGTCTAGCCGGCCGGCGAGGCATGCCGCGCGACGAATCCCCAAAAACACGCCTTCACATGAGTCACTGAACAGTCAAACTCAGTGCATTACCTACCCTGCCCGGACATGCCCGCATCAGGATGACCAAATTCTAGGCGGGCCTTAGGTAAAGCCATGGGATTCATGATGATCGTATGGCGTGGGTGCCTTGCAGGGTCCCCGTGAACCACTAGCATCGGCCCGCATGGCGACATGGCCTCTCTGTCTAGGTAGGGTTGTCCTGGTGCAATGGGCCTCGTAATTATTTCGCTTCCGCCATTGGCGATGGGCAGGAAATCAATGTGGTGGAGTTGCGTTCACGTCATCGTGCTTGCAGTGGCCCGCTTTCCCGGCTGCTCAACCGTGGAGTCCGTGGAGACCATGGAGGGGGGATCCGCCCTCGTAGACGCTGCTCTTTCGTTGTTTTCTGGCCTGATTTGCCTGACAAAGCCCAGCCTTTTGGCCAGGTTTGTTGCCAGGAGAGCCGATGCGTAAGCAGACGCAAATCTGTTGCATGCGCCGGTTGCCGGTTTGCCTGGGTCTTCGAATTTTTGGGGCAGAACAATGAAAAAGGAGACGCGGATAGAGGGGAAAGAAAAGAGACGCGCTTGGTTGGGGTTCATTCTCGACAGTCGAGGGCATTATTGAGCTGGCGGCGGAGAGGAATGGAGAGACGGCGCCGGGGCGCGTGCGTGAATGCAATTGTCCGCGCCGGCCGGTCCCTGCTTCCAGTACTGTAGGCCTACTAAGTTACTAACTTACTGGACGTAGGCAGGTACTGTACTGCGCTGTAAGGGCCTCGAGGACCCCCAGAAAGCTTGAGCCGTCTGGTCCCGCTCCGTCTTTCCCGTCCCGCCGGGGCGGTGCAAAATTGCTCGTCGCCAAGGTGGAATGTTTCCACTGGCAAGAAGCCCACCTCGTTGACCCCGCTTGATGCCCTCCTTTTAGCAGCAGCAATGGGCTCCTCTTGCCTAAACGAGAATCGCAAACAAACATGATGGGGATTTTACCAAGGAAGCATCCGGTCATTGTGATACAGGCACTAGGTACTTCATCCCTCATGTACTACTTGATATACGCCGTCGATCAGAACTGAATTACCCATGGCTCAAGCATCAATGACGGTATATAGTTTTTGAGTATGCACGCAATCGAAGCGAGTAATCATGCATGGACCGAAAAAAGTCGATGAGATGAGATGGATTGGATGGGTTGAATGGCCTCGCAAGTGCTCAAAAGATTCAAGCAAGGGCATGTGCAAAGTACATACGGACCTTCCTCCCGTCCGCACATGCATGGCACGGTCGAACCTTCCGAATGCACTCTGCTTCTTTTTCTCCGTAGGTAACTTTTGGTGCATCTCTGGCAAAAAGAGAGACAAAGGAAAAAAAAAGTCATACGGTATTCTTCACACGCCCCCCTCTCCCCTCTTCCTCGTCTCTTCCCCGCAAGCCATTCCATTCCTCTCCCGTTCCTCGTTGCGTGCTGCGCGTGCTTGACACATGTGCATTGTGTTCGTGGACACAAAGAGCGAGAAAAAGAGTACATGTACAGTACGGTATAGCTTCAATCCCGCAGCTTTCTCTGGTCTCTCTCTCTTTGGCTCCACTCGTCTACGCGCCCGCGTGCGAGCTCCTCCATCTCTTGGCTCTCGGCGCTTCCCACCTTATCATTGACCCTCGCCGCTCCTCTCGCTCCTCTCATCCATACAGCCTCCCCTCCGCTCTTTTGCTACTTTGTTCTTCTTGGTTTTCCATCCCATCGGATCTAATTGGCTTTTACAGCCGTTCTGTCGTTACTTCGTCTTATTGCGACTTGCTCGACTCCTGCAGTTACTGTACCTACTACCAAGTAGGTACACTGTTGAGTCGAGGCAACGCAAGATCCTGCTTTGCTTCATGGACCTTTCTCGCCGACTTGCTTTTCTTGTCTGAGGTGCTGCCGGCTGCAGCTCCCCGTGTTCATCGTCATGGTTCGCTTCTCAAATCAACTCGGCTCCCTCACTGCCGCTGTGGCCCTGCTGCTGTCGTACAGCTCGCCATGGGGGGTCGACGCCTACACTCTGGATCCCAATTCGAGGGGTATGTCTCATTCTCGCCTTCCACCGTCCTCTGCTTAACGAAATATACAGACTCCATCAAGTCCGTTGCCAAGAATATGGCTGATGACATGCTTTCCTTTTACAACGGAGACAAGCCCGGCGGCACCCCGGGTCTCCTACCGCAGCCTTATTACTGTATGTGTGCTACAGCAAATATCTCGTGTACAATGGCCACTGACTTGCTTCCAAGGGTGGGAGGCTGGCGCCATGCTCGGTGCCCTCGTTGACTACTGGTATTACACGGCCGATTCTTCTTACAATAATCTCATCACCGAAGGCCTCCTCTTTCAGACTGGCGAAAACGACGACTACATGCCCCGCAACCAGACACTCACCGAAGGCAATGATGACCAGGGCTTTTGGGCACTCACCGTCATGTCCGCCGCCGAAAACAACTTTCCCAACCCTCCCCCGGATAAGCCCCAATGGCTTGGTCTGGCCCAGGCCGTCTTCAACACCCAGGCAGCTCGTTGGGACACTGAGCACTGTGCGGGAGGCCTGAGATGGCAGATTTTCCATTGGAACAAGGGCTTCGACTACAAAAACTCAATCTCTCAAGCCTGCTTCTTCGCACTCGGAGCTCGACTCGCCGTGTACACGGGCAACTCGTCTTACGCTGATTGGGCAGAGAAGACGTGGGACTGGATGATTAATGTCAAGTTCATCGACGAGTACTGGCGGGTATTTGACGGCGCTCACATCACCACCAACTGCACCAATATCGTACCCTACCAGTTCTCATACAACGCCGGCGGCATGATTCTTGGCGCGGCCGCCATGTACAACTTTACCGAGGACCGAAAGTGGAAAGACCGCCTCGATAACCTGCTCGAGGGAAGCAAGGTCTTCTTTACCGGTCCGGAAAGCAACATCATGACCGAGGTCGCCTGCGAGCCTGTCGACCGTTGCAATTTGGATCAACAGTCCTTCAAGGCGTACTTTAGCCGCTGGCTCGCCGCCATTACCAAATGGGCACCTCATACCTACGATTTCGTCATTCCATATCTCAAGGCTTCCGCCGTGGCTGCCGCCAAGCAATGCATCGGCGGCTCCAATGGCCGCATGTGTGGCCTCAAATGGAACCAGGACAAGTACGACGGTTCCACCGGCATCGGGCAGCAGATGGCCGCCCTGGAAGTGACGCTTTCTTGCATGATCAAGGACCGCGCTGCACCCGTCACGGCGCACACGGGTGGCACAAGCAAGGGCAAGCCGGGCGGCGGCGGCGACGACATCGGGCGGCAACACCCCAAGGGCCCCAACTACAAGCCCATCACCGCCGGTGACAAGGCCGGAGCTGCCATTCTCACCTTGCTCGTTATGCTCGGCATGATGGCTGGCATGTTCTGGATCTTCCTCGACGAGTCTTCTAGCAAGGGTCCTCTGGAGCAGGTCAAGGGAGCGGGTGGCGCTGCAGCCCACTCTATGGCCGCACTGGCTGCCGCCGGCGGTGTTGCCGCCATCACTCGACGATCGAGAGGCACCGGGCCCGTCCACAACGAAAAGAACGACACATTCGTTAGCGTGGTGGGCGATCATGGTCCTCAGTCCGGCACCGAAGGTAACAAGGTGGCCGGTATGGCCACTATTAAAGTCGGCAAGGTCCGATCCAAAGACGGCGGTCCATATACACAACGTGTGTCAAGTATGCCCCTTGGCTGGCCGCATAATCCAAATCTCCGGTCCAGTTCCGCCGGCGAGGCGAGTAGAGATCGGTTGGTGCCATCCCGTCAAGGGGACAGACCGAGTCCATCGGTCAGCGAAACATTGCCATCGGCGACTTCGGCATCCACAATGTCTGTCCTTGAGCATGGCACGCCACGGAGTAGATCCTAATGTTGGCGTTTTCTCTGCATACATATCAACTGGCGTTGGCTGGGTTTGGCGCAAAAGGGCTTGACATGGGGAACATGCCAATTTGGCTTGGACGAGGACGGTTATAAGGACGGTTTTATTGGGAAGAGCCTCGGACAAAAGTCTTTGGCATGCCTGTCACGATGCATTATTGGATTGTGTACGTGCCACCATGACACGGCATAAAGTGTACATATATGATGAACGTTTCCTTGCCGCGTCTCGGCCTGCAGGCGTGCAGTGCCGAGACGGAGGACACGACATGAAGATTATCGAAATCATGTGGACTCGACAGCCAATCGGGGTGAATGTCATTTTTCTCGACGTCCTGGACGACGCAATGATAATGGAATATGCCCTTATCTAGTAGGGCATGCGTATCGCTCAGCTGATAACCTGACACTTGACCGCACCAATGATTGTCATCGAGGTCATTAGCAGCAGTCGGTCGAGTAAAGCGCGGATAACTGTTCCTCGCCAGTGCTTGTCATACAACGAAAATAGGCATCCGGCGGAGCCGTCTCGTTGGCCGACCCGGATCAATGATCCGAGGATAAGTGGGGCCGCATGCCGGGCGGAACTCTGCCGATCCCCCACGCACTACCTATTTCGCATGAAGTAAGTTACGTACCTTAACGAGCTTACCCCTTAAGTTACCCCTACCTGCGAATGATGAGGACCCTGAAGACTTGAACTGGACGTGCGAATGACATCAATATCCGACCGACTTGAGCATGCTTGTGAAGAAAGCTGTCGCTAAAACCTCAGGAATGCAGTTCAGTGTAGAAATATACTTTCTCTCCGACATATTAGGTAGGTTGTATTTGGAGAGGGAAAATGGCCGGACTTGGCGGCTCGCTGCGGGCGGCGGGCTGAAAGGTCTGATGGGGGGAGACCTTGTGCGACCAATATTGAATGATGGTCGAGAACTCCGTAGACTGTCCGATGAGAAGGAGTTTGGTGACGAAGTGATTGAGGCTGTCTTGATGTGATATGAGGATGACCCTGATTATATTGTACTAGCTGACTTATACCGAGGATCCTGGTGTGGGATCATTACTGGTAAAAGTGTGGATGACAAGGCACATGGGCCCGGCCATAATGCTCAGCACTTTGCGGCTCGAGCGACTGAGTGACGTGCTCTTGACAGTAGCAAACTTGTCTCACATGGGATTTCTACCCAAACTCCAAGGATACCCGGCTCTCCAACGTTGACAAGCTTCTTGGGGAATCTCTTTTGGGGGTTCACGGCCAAAAGCTCCCCATCACGAGCAGACGGCGATTATCGAGCGAGATGCATCAGCAACGACCTGAAATCACATGGCGATCTGGTATGGCGACCCGGCGATGCCTCTATCTGACCTGCGCAAGCCCAAATGCAAGTCGGGGTGAAGACGAGACGCTATAGCCGCCTCGACCGCTCGCGTCGAAACCGCGAATAATTAAGTTACAAAGTGCAGTACGCAGAGTACGGTAGGAAGTACGTTGGCAAGGATTCGGGAATCAAGTCATTTAGGCAAGGACCCTTTAGCGTCAAATTCAGTAAGCAGGTCGAATGTCGCGAGATCGCCTCCAACAAGCCCTTGGTGACTGACTCGTACGAGATGCAGCCTGATTCAAGCACGTAAAGAGCCCCGACTTGTCTCGAGTCTCGACTTTACTGGGCGCGGAGTTGATACTCAATCGTCCCCGACTGTAATGTCCTTTGGAGAAACTTGGTATCAAGAAGGTGAAGACGGGTAAAAGGGGTCAGCGTCATCAAAGCAAGTTGCTTTTTTTCAAACTGCAAATAGACGCTCGAGAATGTCTCTTCAGGGGGTTTCCTCATTGGCTCAGAGACGGGACGTGGCCGAATGTCTCGCTCTGTCGATGTCTCAGCTCCGGTCTCTCTCACTCTCTCACTGTAACTTAACTTACTTGTACCGGCAGTAAGTGCGGCTGTGGGGCCCTTGCAACATCGAACTGTTAGCGGCCCCCTCTCCCCGACTTCCAGTGATGGGTCCAGTCCATGTCCCGCAATGGCCCCCCCGATGCGGGCGAAAGAATCAAATTGATTGATCTTGGCATATCCATTCCTTTCATCTGCAACGGCCTCTTTGCTCGAATAACCATTTTTTTGGGGGGTCATGAGTCTCGCCATTTTCCAGGGACCGACAATCACCACATTGAAATAGTAATTAAAAAGGTTCATTCTTAGGTCTCAAGTCCTGCCCGTCGGCAGCATGTCTCGCCACCGGCTGGGACCCAACACTCCCGGAGTTGACCGAGACGACCGATCGCTGCTCTCCCCTCTGGCCTACGACGACGACGCCTCGTCCCTGCACAGCCGCAGTGACCAGGACACCGACAGCGACGATGACCAGCTACAGCAGCGCGCCCGCAACAGCCGCGAGCTGCTCGCGCACGACCGCATCGTACTGATGGAGGAGGAAGAGATGGACCGGCTCGTCACCACGTCGAGGCGCCAGCAGGAGCGCCAGCGTCGGACGTCCCCCTCCGGACTCGCCGTCCCGAACCCGTTCAAGATGTTTGGCCGCAATCCGAGCCAGACCAGTCTCTCTGCGGCGGGCGCGGGCGCGGCGGTCAGTTCGACGGAAGACCTCGGCCTCGAGAAGCGGAGAGCACGCCGCGCGAGGCGCAAGCAGAAGCGGGAGAGGTTGGCGCGCGATGCCCGCGACGGCGAGGACGGCGAGCTCATGTATGAGATGGAAGAGGGCGGGATGAAGGACGGAAGCTCTACCGGGGACAGCACGCCCCGCGAGGGCAGCGCCGAGGTCGACCGGCGGCGGCTCAGTCTGCTCACCAGCGCACACGCCGAGCGCGGCCGGAGCGGGAGGCGGTCCATCATCATCCACCTCATTATTGCCACCGGAGTCGCAATCATCGTCTTGTTTGCCTGGAAGATGTCCAAGAAACACAACAGCGCCGCGGGGAAAGCGCAGCCGCTGGTCAGCAACGGCACCGCGCTCTTTGCGCCAACGTCCATCATCATCAGCCTCGACGGCTTCCGCGCCGACTTTCTGCAGCGCGGCATCACCCCGAGACTCAGCGCCTTTGTGAAGGAGGGCGTTTCGCCGCAGTACATGCGTCCGTCGTTTCCTTCTGTGACTTTTCCTAATCATTATACCCTAGCCACGGGACTCTATCCCGAGAGCCACGGAGTCGTCAGCAATTCGTTTTGGGATCCAAATCTCAAGGCCGAGTTCTATTATACAGATCCGGAGCGCAGCTTGGATCCCAAGTGGTGGGGCGGAGAGCCCTTTTGGGCGACGGCGGAGTTACAAGGCATCCGGAGCGCTGTTCACATGTGGCCCGGCAGTGAGGCTAATATCCTCAATACCCAGCCAAGCTTCCTCGACAAGTTCAACAGTAAGGAGAAGCTGTCCAACAAGGTCTCCAGGATACTCGAGTTTCTCGACATGCCTGGCAAGGAGAAGGAAGGCGTCGAAGTCAGCCAGATGCGGCCACAGCTCATCGCGGCGTACGTTCCCAATGTCGACGCCGACGGTCACACCTTTGGGCCAAACAGCACCGAGATACGATCAACCGTTCAACAAGTCGACACGATGCTCGACGAGCTCTTCCACGGCCTTGAGCAGCGCAACCTGACCGACATTGTCAACGTCATCATCGTGTCGGACCACGGCATGGCGACGACGGACACGTCGCGCCTCATCCAGCTCGAAGACCTGGTCAACACCTCCAAGATTGAGCACACCGACGGCTGGCCGCTCTACGGTCTGCGGCCCAGGGACGCCGCGGACCTGGACGAGCTGTACCGGGACCTCAAGGACAAGGCCAAGTCGGACCCGAATTTCGACGTGTACCTGCGCGACGTCGACATGCCGGAGCGGTACCACTTCTCCAATAACCCGCGCATCGCGCCCCTCTGGATCGTGCCCAAGACGGGCTGGGCGATTGTCAAGATGGACGAGTTCAATGTCGCAGAGGGCAGGAAGAAGGGACTGGTGTATCATCCGCGAGGACTGCATGGATATGACCACGAGCATCCTCTGATGCGCGCCATTTTTGTCGCCCGCGGGCCGGCGTTTCCTCATGAGCCCAACAGCAGGGTCGAGCCGTTTCGTAAGGACAATCCTTTTGCCTTTCCCCCTGGCTTCCCTGCTTGAGTGACACCTATAAACGGTGGTTACCAGGTATGTAAAGATGCGTTGTGACTGACGTGCTGCGATAGAAAATATCGAGGTGTACAACATCTTGGCCGACTCAATCGGCATGACCCCCAAGCCGAACAACGGCACGCTCCGACTACCGCTCAAGACTGTCGGAACGCACCGACCAGAGGACGTGCCTCCAGAGCCAGCCGATCCGCCCCCGTCGCCGTCGCCATCACCGTCGCCGACGCCGTCGCCTTCTGAGCAGCCGCACCGCCCTGTCGTACACGAGAGCTCATCATCGTCGTCGCCGCCACCACCACCCGAGCGACCCACGCTACCGTCTCGGCCCTCGCAAACGCCGGGACCCAGCCAGGCACCAGCGGGCGAAGCGGCGGGCGAGGACAACAAGAGCGACGAGGATTCGCTTTCCGGGTCCATCAAGGATCAGGTCGACGGGGCTCTGCATTGGCTCAAGGATAGCATAAGTCGCATGTGGGATAAGATACGAGGCGGAAACGCTGCTGCGCCTGCGTAACTTTCTTTGCGTGGAGTTTTTGATGTATACCTAACTTACTCATCATCTTTGTTCATCATTTGTTTTGTTATCTTGGGAGGGCGTGGATTCTAGCCGCCGCGACTGGCGCCATATTATCTCGTGGGATTCTTCTTTTGTGCAAGGCGTTATCTTTCTTGGGCATATGTGCCGCTTTGGATCGATTTTGTACATTGCGGTCGGCGTTTGTCACGATAGTGTAGGTCCGAACACCTCGGGCGCTGTTTGAAGATTGTCTGTACACACAAAGTAGTGCTTCCACTGTAGGGAAGAAGAAGAAAGGAACAGCTCGTGGACATGGCAGCTGGCGGAGAGTCTGTTGGATTTCGATGCGCATGGGCGTAGCGGAGTCGGCTTCATGTACCAAGCTTGCACACACGCCAGCTGCGGTAGGAGTTTGAATGTCAAAAACCTTGGGACCAGAGACGGAATATTCGGTGCACGGATGAATGAAGTGCTGTAGGTGTTGGTGGTGCGTCGACGACCCCGGTCTTTTGCGGTTCCTGTATTGATCAGTGAACGAACACGAAGCCTTCACCCTGCCAGGGACCGACCCGCCGATGCACCTTGCGTCTGTACAGTAGCCTGTAGTCAGGGAGGTAGCGTCGCAATGACAGGCAGACGTCGCTGCAATCGAGGCTGCAGGGTGACGGGTGGGCTGTCAAGATGCAGTCGAGAACCTCGAAGCGCATTCTGTCAGTGTCTTGTTGAACTTGAGATGTATCCTTTCAACCAACTTTTTGTGATGCTTCTGCCCTCCTTAAAACGTGCTCGTGGACTCAACTCGAATCTTGCAGTAGGCGTACAGTACACCTGTCCAAGGAAAGGCAGTTCTGGGTACTTTTACGTGGACCCCAGGCAAGTCACCTCTCTGTGTGCTCTTGCCTGCACAATACCGCACGCGCTGCGATCCAAAGTTTCCGAGACTTGGCCTGTCTGGCCTCTATCCACCATTTTAGCGCCGGCAAAAGTTACTCCAGTGTGCCGCTCCTCTCTGCCTTCCACAGTTTGCTGGTCATCAGTGCCTGCGAGGAAGGAGCAGCCCGGCGACAGCCTTACTCATACCTTGAAGACGCGTCGCGACTTTTTCGAGGTTCCGGTCCTTTCTTCCTCACTCTCAGCGCTTTCCGTCTCCTGCGTTCTTTCTCTGGGGGGACGAATCGACAGCTGTCAAAGCCGCAATTGAACCGCCGCCACTCCTTTTGTGCAGACGACATTCCCGTCACACCGACCGGAGGGAAACAAAACCGCGACCTTTCCTTTTCAATTCACTCCCTTCTCCGGTCGTCGTCATTTCGAGGCCTGCTTCAGCCGCGCGCAACGTGGGGGTGCCCCAGGCAGTCGCCACGAGATCCAGGGCCCAGGCTACCTAACTACACTACAGCACGAATACGCTATCCCTTCACCAACGGGGCAACCACTCGCCACCCATTAGACCTCTAAACCTCTGAGGCTTACTCACGAATCGCGCAAACGCATCGCTTCACGCACTCTCCTTTTTTTTTTTTTTTTTCTCTTTCTCTTCATCCTTGCCGGATATCCGATCTCGCATCATCACGGAGGCCGCGGCCGCATGAGCACATCTTGGCGACCAGGCATTCCCCGGCCAAGGCACTTACGCGGCTCAAATGGATTGGGCGGAGCAGGAGGCTCTGAGGGACGAGCTGACGGTCCAAGAAGTCATTCTCGAATCACTCCAAGATGAAACCTTTGATGGCGCCGAGGAGGAGCGTGCCGAGGCCATGCGTGAAATTGATCGCCTCAAGAAGCTCTTGAATCAGCCGAGGCCTCCCCGGCCCTCTGGAGAAAGCAGTGAGTCTGATATATCTCCTTTTTCAAGCCGTTACTTGTCATCGTTCCTGGAGCATGATTTGGCCATGCCTGCTCGTCTCGTCAGGAACTCGCACGCCAAGCCTACTGAACCGCCAGTGCGCTTCATGGCTTCCTCTCCCCCTGGAGCAGACTTACTGAATTGACTCGAGTAAAGGCCGTGATGATAGGAATATCCATCGTCATCGCAGGCTACCCGTCAGTTCGCAAGGTAAGCAAAGTCTTGTGCCACCTCGCTCTCATATAAATATTGTTCGTCTCCCTCGCCCATCCCCTTTCCCTAGCCATGCTTGTCTCAACGACATGAACCCTTGCTGCAGCCACTGCCACTTCTATCAAATCGTCTTTGCTGCCTGAATTCTGTCACATTTCACCGCCATTCCCCTTGCTATTCACGCGGCTCCTTTGAAGCAGTGAGCCTCAGCAATCCCAGTCTCCAGACTTCGCTCGCCAGCTGCTAGAGTCCGTGAACACGTCCAGCTCTAGTTGCAACCATAACACTCCGGACCGTTCACTCCTGACTTTGTGGCATACTTGCCATGGCCAATCCACCAAATATTTCCTTTTCTTGGCGCAGATGTCAGTTCATTTCGTCGCAATTGACCGTCTCTTCACTCTTTTCATCTCATTTCGCAAGTAGTCCATCATTCGTCCTCTCCCACTAACATCCATCAAAGCGCAACCCGCCCTTGTGGACTCGTCCTCCACTCGGCTTGAGAACCCGTCGCCTTTCGCGACACCTCAAAAGTCTAGGATGGAGGAAGACTTCTGGCTCAGTCCTGGTGCGCGTTCGCTGCCGAGTAGGAAACGCACGAACCAACATGCGTATTCGAATGGCGAATCGTCAGCCAAGGTCAGGCGTCTCACGCCTACACCGCGAGGGGACAGGTTCGAGAGTCCGCATTTGACTGCCGCGAGAAACAATGTAGTCGACATTATCGACCTTACGGGGTAAGTACATCTCATTTACTCCAGCAAGCGCAGATCAGAGTCATGGAATTGACCATTCGATAGGGACGATGTTGATTTCGACGCAGATCGTATCGCGGCGTACATCAAGGAAGAGAGACAACTGCAGCAAGAAGCCACAGATAGAGACTTGGCTTTGCAGCTGTCGAGTCAGGATGATGGCGACTCGCCTCCCAACGGTCTCACTGTTGAGCCGGGTCATCCAAATGTCTTTTCTAAAATGATGGCCAATCAGTCGCACTCAGCCATTCCATACGACAATGCTGGCGAGAGCTCTTCCACGCGCCCGCCACATGACCCGTTCTCAGTCAACATGCCTGGGTCCTTTGACCCTAGCTGGGATGCACCTGGTGGGTCGGCGCAGTTCCGGACTCAGAACTCGTTCGGCGGAAACTATCCGGCAATGTTGCCTTCGGCAGCGAATCCTTCTTCGAGCTTCTTGCCTGAAAATTCTCTGAGATTGGGTCCTTTGCCGCCCCCTCATCCACAGATGTCGAGTTTATATGGCATGTCCTATCTGCCTGCTCGCCCAGCGTTCCCCCCAATTCAGTCTGCGTCGAGTTTTCATGCTGCTCATAGCGCAGCAGTCCTGCCGAGTTCTAGTAAAGCCAGTCTGATGGACGCCATTAACAGGACTAGCATGTTCGACTATTCGTCTCATGTCGACGCGGAAGGTAATGCGTTCTCGGACAGATTGACCAGTTTCCTCGATTACGCTCGCCATGATCCAGAAGTCACGGCAAAGGAGCTGAACGATTTACTCGAGAACATCAGCCCCGATATGGATCTTCCTGAAAAGTACAGAGATGGAACTCCTGCAGGTCTCAAGAGCACATTATATCGCCATCAGCAGCTTGCTGTTGCGTGGATGATCAAAATGGAAGAAGGGTCAAATAAAGGGGGGATCTTGGCAGACGACATGGGATTGGGCAAGACCATCTCTACCCTTGCTCTGATGCTGTCGAGGCCGTCCGTCACTCGGACAAAGGTACGTCTCCACGTTTTCAAGCGCGCCATCGACCATGCTGACCTTAATAGACGAACTTGATTGTCGGACCAGTTGCTCTCATACGCCAATGGGAGGAAGAGATCAAGAAGAAGACCAAGGTTCTGCACCGACTTTCAGTTTTCGTTTATCACGGCAAAAAGGCGACTACAGACGAGTTGCTTGGCTACGATGTAGTATTGACCACCTATGGCACCGTAGCCGCGGAGCTGAAACGCCTCGATCAGTTTTATGAAGTCAACAAGGAACGAAACATCGACTTCAATGACAAGGCCATTGCAGCCAAGTTTCCTCTGCTGCATCCAAGCAAGGCCGTGTTTCACCGGGTCATACTCGATGAGGCTCAGTACATCAAGAATGAAAAGACCAAGACCGCCAAAGCTTGCCACAGACTCGAGGCCAAGTACCGTTGGTGCCTCACAGGGACCCCGATGATGAATGGCGTCACTGAGCTATATTCCTTGATCAAGTTTCTTCGCATTAAGCCTTACTGCGACTGGGAGAAGTTCCGGACTGTAAGTAAAGCCCCTATTCGTCTGCATCGAACCAGGCTGACGCATGCAGGCATTTGGTATATTTTTCGGCAACAAAACCGGCGATCCTAAAAGTGTCGCACTGAGCCAATTGCGAGCAGTCTTGAAGGCAATTATGCTTCGTCGAAAGAAGGATTCCAAGCTCGATGGGAAACCGATCCTCAATCTTCCCCCAAAGACAGAAAGCGTCGTGTACGCTCAGCTTTCCGAAGATGAGAAGGCTTTCTATGAGCAACTTGAGAAGAGCTCTCAAGTCATCTTCAGCAAGTATCTTCGCGAAGGCACGGTTGGAAAGAACTACTCCAACATTCTTGTTCTTCTTCTCCGCATGCGACAAGCATGCTGCCATCCCCACCTCAACCTGGATGTAGAAGATACTACAGCCGACGGTCACATCCAAACAGTCAAGGATCTGGATGCGCGCACGGTTCAAAGAATCAAGGACAGAATTGCCGGAATGGAGGCTTTTGAGTGTCCGATCTGCTTCGATGCCGTGCAGTCGCCAGCATTCTTCGTGCCCTGCGGACATGACTCTTGCAACGACTGCTTAACGCGTCTAGTCGACAATGCAGCAACTTCGGCACTGCGGGCAGGGGAGGAAGGCGGCCGCACCAAATGCCCAGTCTGTCGCGGACCGTTTGACCCTCGTAATTGCTTCTCCTTTGAAGCATTCCGCAGTGTTCATCTCTGCGAAGAGGGTGTCAAGAAGTCGGAGTCTGACGTTGAAGAGGCCGACGACAATGGCGATTACGACGATTCTGAATCTGATAGTGAGTATGACGACCAAGAAGACGCCGATGACAAAGGAAATCTGAGAGGCTTCGTTGTGGATGACGGTTTCGACGCCTCGAACGATCAAATACAATCACCATCCAAAAACGCCGGGGAGCCTGGGCGCAAGAAGAAACGCAGTAAAGGAAAAGCAAAGGCCTCAGACGTGAAACCTTCGATGCTCAAGGCCCTTCGAAAGGAGGCTGCAAAGAGCCGGAAAGCTTACAAAAAGTACATGCAATATCTGAAAGCGACATGGATGCCATCAGCCAAGGTCACAGAGTGCATGAAGCTACTTCAGACGATTCGGGAAGAAGGCGGAGAGAAGACGATCATCTTTTCACAGTGGACCTTACTTCTCGACCTCCTTCAGGTGGCCATGCATCATGAACGGTTCGCAGACAAGCCACTTCGGTATGACGGATCGATGTCGTCCGACGAGCGCGACAAGACTGCCAGGGATTTCCGGGACAAGCCCGACGCCAAGGTCATGTTGGTGTCACTGCGCGCGGGCAACGCAGGCCTCAATCTGACGTCGGCCAACCACGTCATCATCATGGATCCTTTCTGGAACCCTTATATCGAGATGCAGGCTGTCGATCGAGCCTATCGCATTGGCCAACAGCGAGAGGTCAAGGTCTACCGGATTCTGACCAAGGAGACGGTCGAGGACCGGATTGTCGCACTTCAAGAGCGCAAGAAGGAGATTGTCGAAGCAGCTCTCGATGAAACCGAGAGCATGAAGATTGGCCGACTGAATGTGAATGAACTCAGGTTCCTCTTCAACACGAGAGACTAAGGCCTGGTCGACACGAAAAGGCTACTTCAGAGGCCGGAAAATGAGCAGATGTGGCGTTTGGGGGGAAAAGCCTCTTTTTTTTTTTTTTTTTGTCTCTCTTTGCTTTGCACCCGCGGAAACGGGCGGGAGGCCGAAACCTCTTTTTTACTTCTTTTTTTTTTGGCTCATGACGATACGTGGGAACGATGAATAGAGAGTTCTCTAGGGATTGCTCCCCCTTCTTCTTTTGCTTTGGTATGAGCGAGCATCGCTGAGATTGAGATTTCTGGCAGCGTCGACGGATTTTGAGTTCTCGTGAACTCTGTTGGGGTGGGCGTGGGGTCGTGGACAAAGATGGGAAGAGTTGTAGATGTAGATGGACCACCCCTCACACCCTCTGAAAAGACAAATGGAGCTTTGCTATAATACTTTGCCTGGCTTTGATTGACTTTACGATTGACCCTCGAATGGGGTTTGTGAGCCAGCGCCTCATTTTGTGCGTGTGTGTTTGAGTTACGCGTGTATCAAGTAATTCAAGGACAAAATGGTAGGGCACGCTTGTGGGATGAGTTGGCGAGTTGACTTTTTTTTTGGGTGTTTTCATAGTAGCATGATACGGGGTGAGGGTATAGATTTATGTATAGCTCATTTGGAGAGCACGGCATCCATGATTTGGAAACTCTCGAGAGCGCCGTCCGAGCTTGCCCCTTTTCTATACTGTAAACTCGTCGACACCCCCTCGAAAGAATAGTGTCCGTTACCCCCTTGCTTCTGCAGAAGGGCTGCTTCCTCATGTCCCGAGTCAGAGGGGGACGATGGAAGATTCCCTCTCAAGAGGCATCGACTACGACGGCGCACTGGCGGCGACGTCGACGACGATATCTGCAAGGGGCCTGCGCTCGGCGCCGGGAGCTTGCGGGTCACAAGGCCAGCGCCAAGTGCGTCGGCGCTCGTTGTTGTCTACGGAGACGGTGCCGACGAGGACGAGCGCGGTGCCCCCCTGCTGCTGCTGCTGCTGCTGATGCTGTTGCTCGATGGACAGGTGCATGTCGACGGCCTCGGTGGCGGCGTCAAAGATGGACGTGCCGGCAACGCTCTGCGTCCACTCGCGGGCGCGGGGCAGCGATGCGAGTCGGTCGAGGACAGTGCGCCAGACGGCGCGGACGATCGTGGTGTGTAGGTAGTCAAAGAGGCCCCTGAGGTCCGGGTAGCCGTCCGGGTACGGTGCGGCAAAGGCCTGAAGCGGCGACGAGGGCGGGAGGGAGACGTGGTAAAAGGTGGTCGTGACGGGGAACGTGATGGTGCGGCCGCGGATGGTGAGGGCTGCGTCGGGGAGGATGGAGAACTCAATGGCGAACTCGAGGGGCTGCAGCATGCCGTGGACGAGCGTCTGGGCGCCCGAGGGCTGGTTGGCGGCGGCACCCCCGGCCGGAGCAGCATCGACGGCCGACGGCTGGGGCGTGCGGAGTGTGAAGGAGGAGGCGAAACCGGCGGCGCGGAGCGACTTTGCGAGGTCGCCGACGAGCCGCGTGCACGACTGGACGCCGAGCAGCGACTTCATGCGCGCGAGGATGGGGCGGAGCAGCGCGTACGTCTGCTGGCCCCTGGACCGCGGTACGTGCGGCGGCAAGGGCCGCGTCCTGATGAGCTCGTTGAACCTGTGCGCGTGGGTGAGCAAAATGTGCAGGCTCTGCGACACCGCCTCGGCCGTGCTGTTTTCCGGGAGAGCGTCGTCGGGCGACGGGCACGACTCAAGGGCCAGCAATTCCAGTGTGACGGAGGACGACTGGTCGATCTGACAGACGAGGCGCGAGTCCTCCAAGCGCACGTCATATGCGGCCAGCGTGCGCGCCTCGCGCGTAAGTTCGTGCCAGAGCTCCTGCGAGAAGACCGTGTTACGGGCCTCGAGCACGCGGGCCTCGAGGGAAGGATCGCCGTCGGACCGCCGTCGGGGAACCGATCGTCCGACTACCTGGCCGTTCCTCTTGTAAGTAACGACGAGGCCCTCGGAGACGCCGCCTAGTCGTCCGAGATCAAGCTCGACGGAGCCGTCTTCGCCTCTCCGCATGGCTGCCAAGCCGTTGCTCTTGAACTCCGGCGAAGCTATTGCCTGTAAGTCATAGTCTCAGACGGTAGGGGAACGTGGCATATTTACCTTCTGAGAAGCCAAATCGCACACCCAGGGTATGTCTTTCTTGCGGAACTCGGCACATGGACCAGCCAGCCTTCTTCACAGCAATGACATCCTCCCAGTATCTCCTCTCAGTCTCGACCTCCTTTTCCAACAGCGGAACGGCCTCCTCGGCCGCATCCCTGTACTTGTTGATGCCCATGAGGGTCCAGCCCACGGCGACCTCCTCCAGCTCCTTCACCTTGGCCTCGCTCGTAGTCGGTTCGTCAAGCCTGTCCGCGCCGAGCGTGCCGATTCCTACCAAGTCGCGTAGCTGCTGCGACAGGGTCAGGCTGGCCGTCGTGGGGTTCTGCTTGGAAAGGAGGAGGGATAAGGAATCGAGGGTGAGCATGGCGATGTTAGCGGCGACACTGGATGGTTCTCTCGTTAGCTTCTGTATGATGACTATAGACGAGTAGGGATTTCCACGTACTCGACGTTCTTCAACACCTCCATGCGCGCGACGGCCGGGTCCTGCGCGGATGCATCTTCGGCGTCGGCCGCATCGGCCATGTCAACGTCATCGTGGTCAATAACTGCGGTGTCGACATCCTCGCTGGTCCTTATCTCCTCCTGCAGCTTTGCCTCGGTGACGTCTCTGAAGCCGCCCGGTTGCGCATTGACTCGCGCGATGAACTCGGCCAGGTTCTTGGGGTCCTTGTCGGCGACGGGAAAGGGCCTCAATGAAAGTGGCGGGCCATCATTGGGCGCCATGACTGCTTCTATCGCCCGGGATCGATGCGTTACGAGCCAGCTGAGAAGCACGCATGGGGAGAAAGGAGAGCTCGAGAGCGCTCCCGCAAACCTGCATTCGTGATGTTTGGGTGGACATTGAACCTCGAGTTGCGCAGCCTTGTGAGGTCGGGTGAGATGCTGTGGCTTTGCCTTGTGTGGCGCGGCGAGCTGTCCAGGCTTACAGTAGCTCAAGCTTGCTTTACGCCACAGTCTTGGCATTGGGCAGCCCCACTACTGTATTGTACGAATAGTGGAGCCGCAATTGCCGGGGTTGCTTGAGCCTTGACCGTTCGTCGTCACTGACATTCCCTCCAGGCTCCAACATCCGTTCATCCATAGCGGCATCCTTGGACATCATCCACGAATGGACGCGACGTCTCTGAACCGCGAATCTTTCTCAAAATTCTTGAAAAGTGTCGACTCAAGTGAAATCGCTGTAGTGGTCAGCTCCGAAGTAGCCCTGCACAATGCCTGTCGTCGGATGGTCCATTGATCATAGAGAGTCGAGACAACCGGGTTGGACGAAGCATTTAACGATGACCGAAGACGCATAGCGATCTCGATAACATGTTCGGAAATAGAGATCCTTGGTTTTCTCGCACAATACACCCGTAATATTCACGGTCCGGCTAAGCGAGTGCGTCGTGGCTCAGAGGCGTTCGGGATAATGCTCTCCGTACCGAATCTCTAGAGAAAACTAAACACTCGCGCCCGAGCTTCATGTGAGTAACAGCTAGTCATCTGAATTAAGATTTGACGCCATATGACGCCCTAGAAACCAAGTACTTGCAAAAATATGCTCTCCTCATGTTTGTATACGCAGTCCCGCCTTTAAACTCCTGGCTTTACATTAGCTCAAAGGATATAAAACGCCCCCTTTTCACGGTCGATGGCCGTTTCTTATTTTTCGTATAAATTGCTGCAGCCCTTCTCTTTCCTTCCCGCGGGACTCTTCTTATCATGCTTTCCGTTTCCCTACCGTCTTTACCCGTGTTCCCTCGTCCCACGGAAGCCTCGTCCACGGAAGCACAATTACGTATTTACGAGTTCACCGACCAAACTTTACATCCTATCGTATAAGACATCGCTACTGGGAACCAGAGCACCATGATGTCTTATTCAATGACCAAACTCAGCATCGCTGATTGTTTCAATAATAATCAAGAAAGGCTTCCATCGCCAATCGTGGTGCCGCCTTTTCGCCAGACACCCTGGATGGACGCAGACAGCGATAGCGATTCCTCAGAGCAGCGACACCGCTGGATTGACGAGCTGCGCACAAATGTCGGGAGAATCGAGATGGATACGACAGGATTTCACGAAGCCATGTTCAGGCCACTCAAAGGTCTGGAGGAGATATCGGCAGCCGTCTTTGAAAGATGCAAAGATACTGAAGATCCCTTATTTCGCGATGGATGGACGGACTGGCCCCAGGACGGCCGCCGCATGACGCTTTATGACTGGTTTCGAAAGTTGACTGACCACTTGGCAACACTAGCCGTCGAGTGTGGCTGGCCAAAGACCCATCGACGACCTTTGGCGAGATGCAGCGGAGCAACCCAAGCCGGCCATTTCATGCGCGACGTTCACTTTGCCTTTACCAGCGATACCAAAGCCAAGTACTGGCCCTCCTGTCATCTACCTCATGTCTTGGTTCCTGGCAAGATCGAAGCCGACCCGGCAGCTGACGATAGCATCGACAACCGGATGAGCCTTACAAGACATGTCCGCGACGTTCTCGCGTCGCAGCTTACACGTCGTTTCGTGCTTGGCTTCACACTATCGGGATCCCTGATGAGGCTATACGAGTTTGACCGCTTGGGCGGCATCTCATCGCAAAACTTTGATGTCAACAAGGACGGGCTTCAGCTTGTGTCGACTGTTTTGGGCTTCTTATACCTCAAGCGGGAGGACATTGGCTATGATCCCACCGTTGTCTCGACCAGGGACAGCCTATATATTGACATTATTCGAAATGGACAACCAGAACGCCTCATCCTTGACGACCTAGTCTCACGCTCGAACAACATCAGAGGGCGAGGCACGACCTGCTGGAAGGCGCATTCAACATTGAACCCGCGTCTTCCGCTCTTCATCAAGGACTCGTGGCAGCCCGATGATGCGGGCGAAGAAGGAGACTTTCTCCATGAGGCCAAGGAGAAGGGCGTCGTCAACCTCGTTGACTACTACTACCACGAGACTGTCCGCGTCAACGGCGCCGACGACAATGTGTATGCCATTCGCAACGGCTTCGCCCCGGAGATGGATGAGAGCAGCGACGAGGACTCTGGTGTTCACGTGCACGGAGACAGCGCAGTCGGCATGTCCCCGGGTCAAAAGCGACGATACGAAGGGCGAGGCATGCCGAGAAGAGGAAGGCAGCACGACGTCTATAACCGCGTGCACAAGCGAATCGTCGTGAGGGACGCCGGCAAACCAATCTACGAAGCCAATTCCCTGCCGGCCTTGCTCGCCGCATTCGAATCCTGCATCGAGGCTCATCAATCTTTGTTGGAGGCCGGCATCTTACACAGGGACATATCGATGGACAACCTCATGATGATCGAGGAGCCGGGGCAGGCACCCCGCGGCGTTCTCATAGACCTCGACTTCGCCACTAGGACCACGATCCTCGGAACCGGCACAGCCGACCAGGACAAACAACAACAGGTCGGCGGCGCCTCGTCCACACCGTGCGGCCTGAGCAAGAAGGCGCTCTCCGATCGCATGGTCGGCACAACCACGTACATGGCCATTGGCGTACTCAACAACGACGTCCACTCCTTCATGCACGACCTCGAGTCCTTCTTCTGGGTGCTCTTCTGGATCGGCATCCACCACCTCGGACCCCCGCTCACTCGCTCCGGGAGCGACCAATTCCGCTCCCGCGACGTCTCGCCCTTTGGACACTGGTCCCGCCGCGCCCCTTACTCGCTCGGCCTCCTCAAGGCAGACACAATCACCGACGGCGCCGACGACGACGCCGCCAACAAGTTCGAGGACGTGCTGAGGGCGAGCTTCACGCCCTACTATCAGCCCCTGGTTCCCTGCATGGTGGCGCTGCGCGATGAGGTGTTTCCGAATAAGGAGGAATGGCTGGTCGAGGATCGCGATCTCTATGCGCGCATGAGAAAGGTCCTGCGAGAGCATAGGGCCATGCTGCTGGCGACCGAGTCGACAAAGAATGGCGATGCCGCAGCGACTTTGTAAGGGATGCATACGGACAGCCGCCTCGCTTTACATACCATGTTTTATAGGGAAGACATGCTGTCAGATGAAAGCAGGAAGTACATTTTCAAGGATACCTTAACAAACTATCGAATACCACTATCTGGTTATTGTCATGGAGATGGGCAGATTCTTTGAGCAGCGTAGCCGTTTCTTTACCAGCATTCAATCTTAATATACCTCATGAATGACCCTGTCTGTCACATACGACCATAGCCGCTAGACAAATCTGGATCCCGTCCGATCTCCGCTAGACAACCTGGCGAGCGCTGGATTAGTAGTTGGGTCGGTGACGACCAGCGAATACCCGGTGTTGTATGTTTTTTTTGGTGATAAGACCTTTTTTTTTGCATCCATAATGCCATCGACTGAGCTTCTGATTGCTCGCTTCGAAGTTCGCTGACTTGGAAGAGTGGTGTTAGTGGGTATAAAGCTCGAGGTTGTTGTTGCAGTTATCAACCATTTGTACTGTGACCCGATGTATTTTCTTGGCTGTAGGCTTTGTATTCTAAAGACACGCGACTTGGGAGATATTCACCGAAGAGCGGCTGAAGACTGCAATAGTGCCATCTGCCAGTGGATTTTCAGTCACAGTGACCAAGTCACACGTCGATAACTCGACATAGGTATTCTCGGTTTCACACTCTGCAGTCCAGTATCATCTTCCTGACGCCACGCAACTGTGGACGAGCAAATATCGCCGTACCATATGTCATCAATGTGTAAATCCAACAGAAAGTAGAGAACTGGTCATCGTGATGCCACAACTCTCTTTGAGTGATCTCCGGCGCGAGGTTTGATACTATGACCCATCTGCAAGGCTTGCCACGCAGGTTCATGTGTCGCCCCACTGAACAATTCGATTTTGACGATCAAGAAAGCCCCAACTTGCGACGCAGACGGGCCATGAAGTTGATATCGATCGAGTCTAAATACACGGGCTACCCGTGATGCGACGGAGGGCGAGCCATGCGTTTACTCCCGCCTTATTCGGGAGAAAGTGTTAGTCTAAGGATGAAGATCTTCAAACGAGATAAAGAGCAGCATTGCGCAACCATGTCTCTCGGTTTATTTGACCTCTGCCATAGCATCTTGAGTAGCATATTGCGAAGTACTCAAAGGAGCTCGCAAGAAAGAAGCGATGTAATGCGCACCATCGTGGACGATATCGGTGGCAAGCTCATTGCGACGAGCTGTGAACACCGATCCCCGGGAGCAAATGTATTTAGTCCGTCGTCGTGCTCTCGAAGAATCCCGTTCAATACTCTTGGCTCGTTCCATGTTCCAGATCTGACTGTGGCGCTGTACCATCCAACAAGTCTTAGCCTGTGTTTCTTGGTTCAGACTATCACCAACCTGCATTACGCCACGAGGCAGCGAAGTCGGGAGACGCGACGTCTTGTAACAATAATCCTTGAGGCTTATCAGTGCGCTCTTGACATGGCTGTCATTGTATGATGAGGTGACCCAAGATGCTGAGCTTGAAGAGCAGGCCACCGAAAGTGAATTGATTCTAGAGTATCGCCGTGCGGTAGCTGTCAAGACATGGATAGAGCTTTCCGCACGCGATGGCGTCGTGATACAACATGGCAATGGCTGGCTGATAATGTACACTCTGAAACCGCGGCACGAGTGTTCAAAGTTGGCAGGAGGAGGCGAAGACGAGGCGTTTGGAACAGCCCAGACCGACCTGACCAGAGTAAATCGACCAACGTCATTGTGCGCGCTCTGTCGGACTCGCGGTCACGAGCGGAAACTTGCCGCGGGTCAATTGAGGGTGGCCACGTGAAGGATATCCTTCCTCGAGTCGAGGGACGTGCCGATGCTGAATACAAGGCTGTCTCCTTGCATTCTCAGTCGTGTTACAGCCCTTGCCCATCCATTATCCGGGTACCTGGCGTCCTCTGAGCAGTTGTACGGTCAACATGGGGAAAATATCTTTTGCCGTGAGCAGATGAAGACCTTTGCCGTTGTGCTCTTGATGACTGCCGTGTGTCTCTTGACCAAGGGATGTGCCGATGACAGCTTCCGCAGCCAAGACTGGCTCCTGGACGCCAGAGACCTTGGACCCCCCCTGTCAGCAGCCATGGACAAATGTTGGGTACGAAGCAGGCTGATACAACCTATCGCAGGGGACCTGGAGACATTCGATGGAATAGTTAGAGCAGCCCGTCAGCACTTGTACATGGCTGCGAAGGAGCTGGTTGTAACTGTGGCGGCAAGCGTTTCTGGTTGGAAGAGGTAACGTTAGGATGTACGAATAGAAGGGAAAACCGTGTGTGCGGGGGTTGGAGAAGATCAGAGGAAGAACAACCGGCGTCTTCTCTTCCCCCCTTCCCCCCTTTCCCTCTCCGACTGCAGGCATGGGGGCATGCAGGTGATAGCTTTGCACCCGTCAAGCAGCATCCTTTTTTTGTTCCCTCGAGTCCTGTGCCAAGATCTTAGGCCGGAGTCCTCCAAAGCTAAATCTTCCAATACCAATGTCGCCGTTTGATCAAAACGATATCTTCTGCAGGAGTGGTCAGGCCGACGGGTGAAGCGCGTCATCGCATGCGGTATCACCGACACAGTGGCACTCTCCACAACAAAAGACCGTTCTTCAAAGACAAGAAACATGACCGGCATCATGGCTACAGAGTCTTTCTATCTTGTCTGCTCTCTACTCATCGGCGCATACGTCGGCTGGTCCGTCATCGAGACGGCGTCGCTGAGCATCTTGGGCCATGGCCTCACCCCCTATGCACTTCAACGCCCACGTTTATGGCTTATTCTACTCCTCATCCCCGTCTTGACGACGGCTCGTCGGCGCTATGTGATGCTGCGTAAAATGCGCATCCATCATACGCAGCCGGCAATCGTCTATCCCCACCGAGATCCGTTCTTCGGCATCGATTGGATGTACATGGTTCTCAAGGCAACGCGCAGCAACACAATCCTCGAGAAGTGGCATGACATGTTTGTCGATAAAGTCGGCACAACATTTTGGATCAACGCTCTGGGTAGATGGACTCTCATGACTTGTGATCCTGACAATATCAAGACCATGCTGGCCAGCGAGTTTGACTCCTGGCCCATACAAGGACTGCGACACGAGCTTACGCGTATTGTTCTCGGGCCGCATGCCATCTTCTCTACGAACGGTCACGAATGGACGCGTGCTAGAGCGCTTATTCGTCCCAGCTTTGTGCGAAATCAAATTGCTGACCTCGAGTGTACTGATCGCCATGTCGACAACTTTCTTGCCAGGCTGAAGAAGCAAGGGCAGGAAAAGGTCGATCTCCAAGCTCTCTTTTACATGTTTACCATGGACGTATCGACAGACTTCATGTATGCATTCATTGACACCTAATCGTTGTGTGGGACGTCTGACGATATCTCTAGGTTTGGTCGCTCCACCAACATGCTCGTCAGCCCGAGCGAAGACGCCGTGGCCTTCTCCAAGGCTTTCGACTACGCACTCGTATCCGCTGCGAGTCGTGCACGACTTGGGTGGCTTCGGCGCGACGAACTACTGGATGAGTCCATCGCTCGATGTAGGACATTTGTCGAGCGTCACGTAGCTGCCACGCTCGCCCAAGACAAGGTCAAGGAGCGTCCTTATGTCTTCATGAATGAGCTCGTCGACTCGGGCGTCACCCATGAGCAAATGACTGACCAGCTGCTGGCAATCATCATCGGAGGACGAGACACAAGTGCAAGCACGCTCAGCAGTCTCTTCTGGATGCTGGCTCGGCGACCTGATGTGGTGCAGAATCTTCGAGACGAGCTTGCCGAGCTCGAGGGGAGAAGACCGACTTGGGACGAGCTCAAGGGACTCAAGTACCTCAATAACGTTCTCAAAGAGGGTTCGTTTTTGCGTTCGCTTCCGCGGTCGTTACAAGTAACTAATCACAAGACCTGATACAGCGTTGCGACTATGGCCGCCGGTTCCTACAAATGCTCGAACAGCCGGCAGGGACACCGTTTTGCCAAAAGGGGGTGGGCCTGATGGACAGTCACCGATTTTCGTCCCCAAAGGAACCGACTGCCGCTTCAGCGTGACCACCCTGCATCGTCGCAAGGACATTTACGGCGAGGACGCAGAGGAGTTTCGACCCGAGCGGTGGGAGACTTTACGCACATCGTACGTACAACGGATTGACGTCTGGTGACCATGAAAGGTGCTGAGCCCTGACTGACGATTTCAAGATGGGAATACATCCCATTCAGCGGCGGCCCTCGCATCTGCCTTGGCCAGCAATTTGCACTTACGATGATGTCATATCATACGGCGCGATTATTCCAGAGTTTCAAATCTATTGAGGCCTGCGATGACCTCCCAATGATTCAGAAGGCAGGCACAACCATTAGCTTGGTTAATGGCTGCTGGGTTAGCCTGACTCCATCCTGAGATTATGCACGTGGCAATGACCTGATGGTCACCAACAAGTTTGACTGACGACCGAGATTTTGCTTTCCATGAGATGCATACCTCAAGTCCACGTAGATGGAAAGATGGGTGAGCGTTGGAAAGCAACAAGGACGCTGGATCCTGGCAGCCTGAATCTTTGCCTGATCAATCTTTGCCAACAGATCGCGGGCGATGCTGTGGCTTGTTTGTATCAGCCATCTGCACTTTTTTTTTCTCTTAAACAAAGATGAAGAGACGAGTCAGAGATGGCGAGTGCGTGAAAAAGAAGTCAAAGTGATGAAATGTGGTGAACCGTCAGACGCCTGGAGCTAACGGCGAGTGTAAGAGGTCACGTGCCAAATCCTAAGCCTACTCGAATCGGACATGAGCTTCTTTCCCCATGACATCGCCTAGCAACATTTTGCAGCAACAAACCAATCAACACAACCAAGCTAGTCGACTCCAGCACAAGCAACCACATATTCGAAAAGGAAAATTCCTTTGGGGCATTTGTGCGATCTCCCATTTCTACGAGCAAAGTGCTCATCTGGTCGCGACCTTTCTTCGCCCCATGCAATTAAGCTAGAGTCCGCCGTTCGTCCACACCAAATCGCGTCTCCTTCCACCTCTTTTCTCGCGTCCTCGTCCCCTTTCGACACCACACCACATCGCGCCGCACCACACCGCATCGCATCTTCGAAAAATCACCTTTTCGCCCCTCTGTAACGGAGACGAAAGCGTAGACCATGGCTTCGCGCTCGCCCTCGCGCGGCCGAAACAGGTCTCTCACGCGCTCTCCGACGCCCACGTCGCCAAACCACGACCAGCAAGGTCGTCGTCGCCGATACGATTCGCGATCCCCGTCGCGCTCTCCTCTCCCGCCGCCGCCACCGCCGTCGGGGCCGCGTCGCAACGGTCGCGCGAGGAGTGATAGCCGGAGCCGCAGTCGTAGCCGCGGCCGTGGCGGCAGAGATAGTCGTGAGCCCAGTGGTGGACCGGCGCCCCTGGGAACAAAAGTACGTTTGCGCGTTTCCCTCGCCCCGTTGCCGTTGATATTTTTTTTTCTTTGGAGGTGTGATGGGGGGCGTATACACTCGTGAGCGACAGCTAAATGGCTTCTTTCGCAGATTGTCGTCGAGCGGTTATCAAAAAACGTTCGCGAGGCGCACCTTCGCGAAATCTTTGGCTTCTACGGGCCCATTCAAGACCTGGATCTACCTATAAATCGTACATGTAAGCTTTCAGCCCCTGGCTCTACCTCGATCCCCCTCTCGCGCGCCTCTGCTGGTAAGAAGGAGGTTTTCTTCTCTGAGTAGAGGAATGAGGGGAGAAAAAGACTTTGGCTGACTCCTGCTGCCTCTCTTTCTCTCTCTCTCCAGTCGGGACGAACCGCGGCACCGCGTACATCCTCTTCGAGCACCGCGAAGACGCCGAGGAGGCTATTGCCAATATGCACGAGGGCCAGATTGACGGCGCCACGATCAACGTCTCCATTGTCCTCCCGCGCCGCATCTTCTCCCCCGAGCCGCCGCTGGCCCGACGCGGCGCCAACATTGATCCCCGGAACCAGATTGGCGGATCTCGCGGAGGTCGCGGCGGAGGCGGAGGCGGCGGCGGTGGTGGTGGGCGCGGCTTCGCCAGCGGTCCTGGGTTCTATGGCGAAGGCCGCGGCGGACGTCGTCGACCCCCCTCGTCCCCGGGCCGTTTTGGCGCACGCCAGCCGGGCTACCCACCTTCTGAGCGGTCACGCTCGCGCTCGCCCATGAGGTCTCCGCCACGGGGACCGCGCGGTCGCGGAGGGGATTTTAAGCCCCGCAGCTACTCTCGCGACTCGCGGTCCATCTCTCGATCACGATCGCCGCCCCCACGACGAGGAGGAGCTGGAGGAGGCGGCGGCGGCGGTGGTGGTGGTGGTGGTAGTCGGTACGACGATGCATCCCGTCGTCGCAGTCGCAGCCGTAGCTTTGACAGCTACGCCGCTCGCAACCGGTCCATAAGTCCTCGCCGAGAGTACCGATAACCGGCGCCCCCCTTTTTAGGTTCTCGAATTTTTCGAGACGAAGATACTGGAGTCGAGGGGAGGCAGGCATGTCGAACATGGAAGACGGCGAATATGTACTCTACGAGGACTATATGGGAGCAGTCATGAGTAGGTGAAGACGGGAAGATATTTCCATCTCACCATTCCGAGTTGACACGCTTCGCAGGACAATGGAAGCAGTTTTTCCTGCTTCGCAGGACAATGGAAGCAGTTTTTCCTGACGAACAGATCGTCACTCACATACGCCATTATGCGAAATGGAAAGATACTGTTATATTGTAATGATCATGGAGCCATCTTGTTCCATCGAACGGAGAAATAAAAAAAAAACCACTATTGAACTTCTCTTAGCCGTGTTAGGATGGTGCCTCATGCTACTGACGACCACCCAAGAAGCCTACGCGACCCCGCAACGGATCAAGTCTAAGGGATGCTGTTCTTGAACAATTTGCTCGCTCTCGGCCTGTGTCCGTTCAAACTCTCATGCAGATCGGACAAGTAAGTATCCGCCTTCCTACAGATAGGCACGGCAGCAGGATCGAGACATCCTCGGACGGCATGAATGGCACATCGCGTGCCCAAGCAACAGGTGTGAGCCATTCTTTCTCTACATCCCATCGACGACACTTGAGCCAAATTGAATGGCTCACACTTGTTGCTTGAACACGCAATGGAGAGACTCTGCCGGCCAGCTTAGTGCCGCATGCCACGCAGCAAGACAGGTGAGCCCACACCCCTGTCGGGCCTTTGCTGGCGAGGGCGAGAATCGTTCGAGTGCAAGGTTTCGGCCGAGCTTTGCATATGCTTGGCCGCTTCCAGCCTTGCCTCGAGGTGCTTGATTTGACCTGATGATACGAATGAAGGGATCAAGAGAGTTTTTCATCCGCCATCAAGTGTCCAGAACGAGTGCCAAACCAGGCCATGAATGAGCAATGGCTATGCTCATCAGCGTCACTCTCCGGTCGTCAGACGTAGCCCTTTCAACGACCAATCTTGGCTTTGGAAAGTTTACCTTGTAAGCCGTCGGCCGCATCCGTGGCGGGCAGACAAAGTTCCCAGTTTCGACGTGATATGCTGAGCTGTTCGTCGCCTGATCTCCCTAGTGAGGCCAGGACACATGGGGCGCCTCATCACGCAGACCGTCGGAAACATCTTGGCCTGGACAGAGATGCCGGGCTCTAAGGGACGACGAGCGCTTGACCCCTTTTCCCTTGCCCCAGGAGTCGAGGCTCACCATCACGCCATTTTAATATAGTATCCCTCCTGGGCTTGACGGACATCAAGCCATGGCAGCTGACAGATTTTGTGCAACTGAGAGTTGACGAGGCTGTGCGATGCACCACGTTCAGCCCGGTTCCTGTGGCGGCTCTCTCTCGCCACGGACCTCATCGGCATCGTCTTCCGCCGCGGCTTTGGGATTCCCACGTGCCAAGCGACAGAACTCACTGCAGGGCCACGGATCGCACCCCCGCCTTATTCTCCTCCACAGTGAGCCCTTTGTTCCGGTGATGCTGTCATTCATGGCTGCGGATGGCAGAGCGAGCCGATGAGCTGCTGCGTTCACAACGGCGGTTCTTTGCATGCTATTGGCTCGTGCTACTGCAGTCAGACTAGGATGGGCAGCCATAGGACCGCAGAGCCGCCGTTGGTGGCCTCTTGTCTTTCACCATCGTTAATGGCAAGTCTCTCTGTGGTTAAAACGACTTCTCTGTCGTGCAGGGAGAGCAAGCGTGATGGCTTGCAGGTTGGATGGGCGATTTGATGGTATGCTCACCTTTCCAGGACAATAGATATCTAAGTAAAGTGGCGTTCTTACGTCAGGCGCTGTACGAAAGATCCAAGATGAAGCTTGATTGGCGGCCAAAGTACCGAGGGTTGGGTCTTTCAATACCTAGTTTCGGATCGTGTAAGTGAAGGTAGGTAGCAGAGGGTTCAGTATCTGACAAGTAAGTTACGCTTCAAGTTGGCATATCTGTAATGTTACCGGCTGTTGATGTACTGAGCAGTACTTGGCACATCGTCGACAAGAAGTTCACCATCAGGAATAGAAGTCTGCGAGCATCGTTCTCTCCATCTAGGCGACTCTGGCGAAAGAGGTTTCGTGCATCTCGCGGAGTCTAGGAAGCCGGGACGTTCTCTCGTAACAAGCGTATCTCGGGCTGCGAGAGCTGCATTAGTCGTGACGGGATACGGGAAGGGGGTCACCATCACGATGTTGGGCGATGCATGTGTTGGCCCGACGAATGCTTCGCAAAGGGTCCATCTTGACCCGAGCGACTGGTGCAGCTCGTATGGACTCGGACCAGAGGATATCCATCCATGACTCTACAAAGAGCCACGCCTAGGAATATTTGGTCCGGTCTTTGCGCGCGCCGCGAAAGCACATCCTTGTCTTGTGGTTGGGAAAGAGACTGCACCTGACGTGGCAGAGCCTACTGCAAAATCGAGCCGTGCTCATGTCTGCTCTTTGCGGTGACGGCTATTGCTGCGGTCGTCAATGGACGTACTGTACAGTAGGAGCATCGACAGTCTCGGAGTGCTTTGCAACAGCCCCCCCCCCCCCCCCCTGATAGCGGGATAGGAAAAAGAAATCAAATCTGGGGCAGAAAGGATCCGAAGTCAATCTCCTCGCACGGCGGGCCGCTTGCCCGATGCTTACCGCCAGAAGCAAGGCAGGTGCACTGGACGATGGGGCCCTACAGTGTCCTTCAGGGAGGGGTGTGGCTCTAGAACGAGGTACTGCGCTGTATCGCTACTGCTCCATCCCTGTCAGTGTCAACCCCACGAGGAAGGAAGCACGCATTCTCTTGCTTGCCTATGAGGCCTTCTTGCCAGCCGGAGTGCCTTCCATCATGGCAAGAGAAACAGAGGTCAAGCCACAGGAGCGCATCGCACCTGGCCAACAGCCACAGCAACTGCTTGTCTCTGATCGCTGTTCAATTTGAAATTTTGGTCCTCATCCGATGGCCTCGTCCTCGTTAATAGTCGCAACTACGAAGTATTTGAAATGCCAAGGCTTCTGAACATTGTCCTGCATGACCTATCGCCGACTACGACCAGTCTCTCCGCTTCGATTCTTTGTCCAATCGGGTGACCGGCAAACACTGAGCATCGAATGTGTTATGCATGTCGAACCTGCAACGAGGTCGAGCTCGTTGTCAATGATGACTTTCCAAGAATTGCAATCATCGCTAGTAACATGAATTACCAGGAGCCGGCATTAGTTGCAAACACCCACTTCTCGATGATCGCAGTGCCGCTATCCTCGTCCTCGGTACCGACCATGTCAGGTACGGCAAATCGTCGCTTGGTCTCGAAAGTGAAGCAATCAACATATACGCTCTAGACAAGGTGCATTCTGCCGTGTGCCCCGAGCCCGCAATCTTGTCCAACGCCACATCCAGCATCACTGCACCATGACTTAAGTTACTCTGTACAGATCTAGGGATCGCGAGTCTTGGTGCCTTTTGCGCGTCGCGCTCATGCGCGGAACATTGGTGCTCTTGCTCGTGCTCTCCCGCTGCCAGCAAGGATCCTATCCGCATCGGCACGCTAACAGACGCGAGCAAGCGAGCGCCACCCGGCGTTCGTACCCATAGACCCCTGTGCTGTCTCTGCTGTCTCTGTTCGTTCTGAGCAGCCGGAGCCCAGACAGAGGGTTCAGCACAGCCCTGCCAGGGTCCGTCCAACACGCGGTCCCCTGTATGCCTGTCCGCCGCACGCCTGCCCCATTCAGTGAAGCCGAGCGCCGAGGCACCCACCGCATTTATCAATGTTAGTGGACTGGGCCATCCATTATCACACATAACTTACTTGCCGTGTAAGCCTGCTTGGATAAACTGCACCCACAGGCACACAGCAAGCCGAGAACGGCGCAATACGGGCCATCTCGTACATGATCCTCACACCAATTATACTGTATCTGCCACCTATCCGTGTGGGTGACGCACCGGGCGGTTGGAAGCTGTCGCTCGCTGGTGGAGGGACCCCGGCCTCTCCGATTGTTGACGCCGCCGGCAAGTGGCCCGCCAGTCAATCATTCACCCTTGTCACATCACTGGGGCACTTGGGCGTGCCCAGGGGCATGTACTGAGCAGCTCTGTACTTCTTGTTCCGCACGAAGTAGGTAGGTAAGTTGCTGCTCATGGTCGTCTTGATCAGTTCCTACGACTTTGCCGCTCGTTTTCCAATCACTCTTAGGCATGCTTCTGTTATACAACCTTGGATCGCTGTTAATTTCTTGAGTCTACCAATTTTCGTACACGGGTCTTGCGACATCATCCGATCTGCTGGGCAAGCAAGACAGCATCACCACCCGCGCCAGCTCGAACGAGGAGATTGTCACCCTGATCAAATCGCATATACTCACCGCCGATGATCACCGTACCTCGGGATTTTCGAATGCAAAATCGGCTCAGGTAGTCGCGCCTCGGTGTTCTCGCTTCATGCCCACGTCTTCTTCAAGCACCATTCGAACTGGCCGCCTTCCCGAGATGGACCAAGAACCGTACTCCAACGGCTACTTTGGCCGACCCCTCGTCCCTTCAGCCGCTACCTCTGTCAACATGACGCCCTTGCGCCCCGGCACACCCAACACAGAGGGCAGCCGGAATGCCTTTGCCGACAATGACACGGCGTCATCACATCGACTCGGCGCCAGCTCAAATCCTTTCGGGAGTCCGGACGGATCCCGGCCGGTCTCGAGTTACGGATCTACGAGCGCGCTGGAGCAGCGCTTCGAGGAACGTTCTCAACGCTTCTTTCATTCGCGAAGGGTGAAGAAGGGCGAGATTGAGAAACCTTGGTTGCAAAAGAAAGACCCAAAGGAGAAGTGGGTTACCATCCTCCCCATAATGGGAATCCTTCTAGGACTTGGGATATCTGGTTTCCTTGTGTGGGACGGCATTCGCAGTGTGATTCGCCATAAATACTGCCCTGTTATCGACGATAGTTTCCAGAACGGCTTTGACACGAATATCTGGACCAAGGAAGTCTCCGTTGGTGGTTTCGGGTAAGTTTTTAATGCGAAGGGTCGACTTTGGAGAGTCATTTTCCCACTAACACTGCACAGGAATGGTGAATTCCAGCAGACAACTGGCAATGACGAGAATGTGTTTGTCCAGGACGGCCATCTTGTCATCAAGGCAACTTTGCAGGACGCCGAGAAAGTCGAAAAGGACAATGTGATCAACTTGCTCAAGGACGGCACATGCACCTCCAAGGACTGGTACAGCTGCGTGGCAGCGACGAATACCACAAGCGGCAATTCGAGTGTTGTACCGCCCACCAAGTCAGGTCGCATCAACACCAAGAAGGGCGCCAAGATCCGTTACGGGCGCGTAGAGGTGACCGCGAAGCTTCCCGAGGGCGATTGGCTGTGGCCCGCCATCTGGATGATGCCCGCGAAGGATACGTACGGTCCGTGGCCGTCCTCGGGCGAGATTGACATCATGGAGTCGCGAGGCAACAACTGGACGTACGCCCAGGGCGGAAACGACATCATCTCCTCGGCCTTGCACTGGGGGCCTGACGCAGCCAATGATGCATGGTGGAAGACCAACAACAAGCACAAAGCACTGCACGCAACTTACAGCCAAGGCTTCAACACGTTTGGTCTCGAGTGGTCACAGAAATATCTCTTCACATACGTTAACAGCCGGCTGCTGCAGGTATTATACACCAACTTTGATAAACCCATGTGGAAACGAGGTGGTTTCCCCCAGTCCAACTCCAATGGCTCGCGCATCATTGACGTCTGGAGTCAGACGGGTCGCGATAATACCCCTTTTGACCAGGAATTCTACCTTGTCATCAATCTCGCTGTCGGCGGCACGAATGGATGGTTTGAGGACAGCAAGTCGGACAAGCCATGGCTCGACCGCTCAGCAAGCGCCAAGAAGGACTTTTGGAAAGCCCGAGATACGTGGCTGCCGACCTGGAAGCAGCCTCAGCTCGAGGTAAGCCGTGTCGTCATGCTGCAGCAGTGCGATGGCAATGAGGAGCTATAGAGTGCTCTCTTGGACGCTCGCGCATAGTCGGACCGAGCATCTGTCCGGACTCATTGTACGACCTCTTGATTTGTATGATAAGGCTTGGCTTCTTGCGGGTCTGTTTTCTTGTAAATCCTTTCTTTTCCTTTTTTACATAACGCCGGTGGACTGTCTATACGCACAGCTGAGAGTTATGCTTGTTAGGTGGATGGGCATGCAGCATTTTTGTCGAGGTAAAAGGCAGATTCGATGCACGTTACATGTGCCAAAGCAGTTATTCGCATGAGAGACGAGGGGCTCGTAACTATGGAGCTAAGCATGGTTTATTGGCGAGGACGGCGTTGGGTTGGAGCATGTAAGTAGCCTACTATACGGCCAGAATTCTTGGCTTGTGAACTGTGGAAACAAAGAGCATTGACACGACTTTCTTTTCAGATCGTTTCACTGCTTGGAAAGTAATCGCATATCCTCGGACCATTGTACAGTATCGCTACCAGTTTCCCTGGCATAACGTGCAAGGGAGGAAAGACTGTTGGTCAGAAGCGAGTCTTGAAAAGGACACTCAGGTTTTTATCTGAGCAAAGACGCGAGGCGATAGTCCCTGTGCGTATCTCGCCTTTCCTGGCAGACCACCGATTCGCCAATTGCACACAGCGTGGTCCGTGTTCTACATTTCGACATGATCACCAAACGTTATCAAGCATAAAATTTAGAGTACCCGAGGGCAAGTCAAGAAATAGAGTATCCGAGGGCAAGTCGAGAAAAAAAAAAGAAAGAAAGAAAACAATAAAGAGAGAGAAAGAGGGCGAGAGAGCGGGCGTCATGTAACGTAGCCGTTTGGCTGCGGCTCTCGTGTATGTCTCAGACACAGCGACGCCAAGTTGGCGCAAAGACACATAAAAAAAGTTCCCTGGCGCCGCCGGCGCGACGCGGTATCTCGCTCCCAGTCCCTGAAGTTCGTACCTAGTTGACGCTTCCTATTTTCCGCGCCCCTTTTGAATGAGATGGCGTCTGGCGTGTACTGTACTGTACTGTACTGTACGAATAATTGAGGTAGTGCGTTCGTATTGTGCAGTAATACCAAGATTAGGGCCGAGATGGAGCGCGTCCCCGTCGCCGCAGGAATCGGGGCTGGGAAGAGAGAACAAGACCGGACGCACGCACAGTGCTTTGCCATGTGCGGCGGCGTCGCTGCGTGCGCTATGCGCCCTGAGCTCGTGTCGGGATCAAGTTTCGCTCAGTGATGTGCGCGATACGATGAAGCAGCTGCTGTCAGTCCGGTAGGTTACGGTGATAATTTAGGGCGTCGACTTTTTTCGGCCAGAGCCAAAACATAACTTCCTGCTCTTCTTCCGTAGAGAGCAGTCGGTCCTGTGACTCCTGTCGGACGACCGAACCAGCCCCCCTCTCCCTTTTCTTTGGGGATCGGGGTCGTCAGCGGCAGCGAATGCTTCTCTGCTTGCTTCTCCCGCTTGAAGAGGATGGGGCATTGGCAGCAGACGAACCTGGGGCGAAAGAGTGCGACATTCGCGCCTTTGCGGTCCAGAGAGTCGAGTGAGCCTGCGTTTGACAGGCCTTCATTGGCCCTTGGCGACCAGGTCATGCTGGTAATGATGGAGGAGGTGGAGGGGGTGTGCGACAAGAACCGGGGTGCGTCGAGACATTGTGCAAAAGGGTTTTCCGTCAGCGGGGACAGCCGCCCATCACCGTCCCGTAACTGGGAAAGGGGCGGGGGCCGCGCTACTGCTAGCGGCCGTTTGAAGCTTGTCGATATAAAGCGGAATATGGGCCCTTGTTCGGACAAGCGGACGAGCAAGCAAGCATCGTATCTCTCGACATTTCGTACAGCTTCTTCGGATCTCGTAATTAGTTCTTGTGTATGGAGATCAGAGGCTGCAAGTCGATCGCTCTGACGTAGCAGGCCGGTATACAGTAGCTGTGACCGACGTCGAGACTCGGAAGCGCGCCGCGATGAGCTACGAGGGGGGGTTGCTGTCGTTGAACGTAATGTTGGACGACCCTTCAGCTGGGCGCTCTTGGCCCCGCTGCGGGATCGCGACACAAACTTGCCGATTGCAATTTCCATCCTGCAATGGCTCACAGATGCTGCTTCAAGGGTGAAGGGTTAGACGCCACGGTTGCGTACGGTACTGTACGTCTACTGTACAGCTGTCATCCAGCCGCCGTGAGTAGCGAGCTACTCAGATGGGCAGGGCATCTTGCTGACTGGAAGAAGTGACCTCGAGTGGGAGGACACCAATTTCCGTTCCTGCTGATATCCTCGTAAGTCTGGTGCGACGTGACGCATCGTGCGCTCGAGAGGCCGCGGCCCCGGAGCTGTGGCATGGGCTCTGGAGCACGAAGCTCGGCTCCCGGAATGCAGCTCTCTCACACACTGTCGTTGTGCGTGTCTGCCCTGCCCTGCCCCCACCACCACCACCCTGTCCTCTCGCTAAAGGCTGTGTGAAGTCGCGCGCGCGTCAGGAGATTATCTATTTGCCGGCGCTCACGAGAGCCGCACCCTTTATTTCGTGGGGATGACTGGGCAAAAGGCATGGGGCGCGAGGGGGGGCCGCAGCGCGTCGTTCCAATTTGCGTGAGACGGACGGCGTAAAGAACAAGCAGATTAGTATAAAAACCGCTGCCTTTGCAGCAAAAACAAGAAAATTTTGGGATAAAAAGGGCCCGAGCGCCATCGTATGTATGCGGTCGGTCCTACGCTGCCGTGGCCCAATGGCGACGGCACAGAAATCTGAGCGGTCCTATGGAGTGGCCGGTTGGCGATCCGAGACATGGAGGACTCGGGAGCAAGTAGAAATCAAGTCCACCGATCTAGGCTTCGAACGGAGAATGAGACAAAGCCTGCCCGGATCATGAGATAAGAGCTTGGAGTTAGTGTTATGTCGCCGCATCGGCCGCAAACTGATAGGTATTCGTAGTCATGAATATGTTATCAATCGGGTCTCACGGTGGGCTGGTCATACCTTCGATACAATCTTGTGTCTAGCTTGATGGACCAAAGTCGAATGTTCTTGTTCAAGACAGAATATTGTGCTTCAAGGCGAGTAAGCACAGGTGTGCATTTTGGCTGCGCGTAAGCCACCTCACCAGACCAGTCTTGGTATTGCACACCCAACTTCATCATGACAGACGCCTGGCCCCATCTGTCATCTGCTCCACGCGGTCATCCGGAGCAGCTATGGTACAAGCAACAGACGGAAGTGGCTGGAGAAAGGGTGGATGGGCTGCTGCTGGTAACACGAACAGATGCGTGCACCAAAAATAGCACGTCCGCCTCGGCGAGCAAGGGGACCCCAAGGAGAATGAAGCCGTTCTCGGGATAGCTGCATCGAGATTGGCATACTCGCGTCGTGAGAGCGTGTAAGTGAAGCTACGTACTCCCAAGGGCTTCGTAGGAGGACTGCCAAGTACTGACGTAAATCCTTGGCGGCTCTTGTTCAGTGCACTCCGGAATAGGCCTTTGAGTAATTCGGACATCAGATGCGTCAAGACGGACAAGAAGATGGCAATTGTACGAATACAAGCCTTCCGAAACCCATGTAGGCTCATCGTGCCCTTTCTTCATCATCTCGCGTGATCGGGCCGAGGACCGACGCCAGAACCATGTCGCTTGCTGGCCATCTTCCCCAGAAATTGTTTCGTTGTCACAATTTCCGTGGTTGAGATTTCCTTTTTCTGCCCCGTCGTTCGATGTCGCCGCAACTGTCGCTCAGGCCATTTCTCGGCCAACTCACATCACAGGGTTCGTGTTTTGCTTCTTCGCCTGCTGCGGGCTTTACTCCTCTTCTTGAGTTGTTCTGTTTCAGGTCTTACTTTTCCTGTCTCGCGGCAAGGCACTCCACATGTTCGGCCCGCGATGAATGACATGAAGGATGCTTAGGAGTAAGAGGCTCGAAGTCTTTCACGCTCGATCCAGCGGATCCCGTCGACGACTGTGTCTCTATGCCATGCGGGTGTTCTATGTCTGAGATGGATACGTAGCCCTTCTGATCGCCGCACGTTTGCCATTTTACTTCTGTCCCATTGAGATGCTCTGCTGAATGTTAGTCTGATCGCGTGCATCATCGCATCTCGTAGCCTGCCAACGCCATCCTGCTGCTGCTGCTGCCATCGGGCCTGGCTCGGACATGTCTGGGCATATAACTTGCATTCGATGGTCAGATATATTGTGCAGCAAGCACATGCATGCCCGCGCTGTGGCTCTCCTACCTCGTCCTGGGCAAATGCGACAGAAGCCCCCAGCGGGCGTCGCCTATCAAGGCCGTGTGGAGAGAGACAAGACGGATGAGCGAGCCAAGAAATCAAGCCAACCCTCTGTCGGGCGGACCATGCTCGATCACTGGCAGGACAGACGTGACGTGTTTGAATCCCGGCAATTGGGGTTTGAGCGAGCTGCTGCACGGGCATCAACCATGCGCTCCGCCACCACGTTTCTCGCGCAAGATAGACAACGTGTCCATTCAGCGACCAGGACATTGTTCAACTGGCCGGTCAATCTACTCGCGATGCTCGTTTTCGTTCTCAGGAGCTCCACCAAGAGCGCGGGTTTACCGGTGGGGAGGCCGGATAAGCGCTGCACGTCGTATTCCAGCAAGGCGACTTGGGTACTGGGCCGCTCAGAGATGGATGGACATCCGGGATGGGCTCAAGGAACTGGGGACATGGCGGCTTTAAGCGCTAGATTGACTCGCGGATGAGTTTAACGGCTGAGAACGACCCAACGTCGTGGGTTCGTGGATCATCCGGCCTCTGCAGTCGTAAATGCATGATGGACCCGTTCGTTGGCATTTTGGCACAGATAGCTTTGGTGGTGCTGTAGATACTGTGAGTTTTGATCGATATGATTCTCTAAAGCAGTGATCATGAAGAGCGATCAGTCCACGCGACATACTTTACTGTATGATACTTATTGTCTATTGCTTCGAGGAAGATGGGCGGTCGTTGATGTACCGTATCAGTGGAGGTACCAAGAGGGAACGTTGACGAAGTCCGACAAGGGTGTGGGGTTATGGCCCAGCCAAGCCCTAATCATATCTTGTACTGGCCCCATCCATCAGGTACCAGGCCGGGGTCGTTCCTGCACTCCTTGAGCCACCCCCCTGGAGACGAACCACACAAAGAAGTCGCCTCTTCCCCAATGTGGAAGGTTGGACAAATTGCCCACTCAACATCGCGTTTCCCCCAAACCACGATTGCCCTCTATTTGCGACAAGCAAGTAGTTTAGTGGCAGCTCAACGTCGAGAACAGGCTGTGGTTGACGGCAGGATGGTCTCTAAAGAGTCACCTTAATCCACGCGGGTACGCTCACAAGCTTGACATCCACGAGATGAGGCGCAATGCTCGTCAAGATACAGTACAGTGCAGTACTGTATTGTATTGTATGATATCTCCTCCCCCTCTTTTCTTCTTCGTTTCGCAGCTGGCGTTGTTGCAAATGTAACCTCATGCTCCTCCAGCTGCTGTCCGCCACCGCTCGGCCACACCACGATCTGGGCCTGCCCTAGACCCATGCCGCCGTCGCCCTGCCCGCGGCCAACGAGCCTCTCGCCATCGCACCCGCCGTCAGCCATGCACACACTGCTTTTCTGCTAATTCTCCCTCTCTTGGTCTGTGCCTGTTGTCTCTCAACCGGGATTCTACTGTACGTTGGCGATGCGCAGCATGACTGACCGGCCTGGAGCAGCACGGGTCACCTTTCGAAAGTCATACACACAGTACAGCATTCAACTTCATCGGCGCATTTTCCTGCCACATCACTTCGAGCCTGTACAGTTCAGCTATAGCATCTCGCGCAATCTACTCCACTCACCGGCGTCTCTTGGCTGCTCAAACACAACCGTACCATCAGCAAGTCATACTGTACAGCAGATAAACGGAATCAACTGTCCGTCTGTCACGATTTTAGCAGTGGTCGTTGATGCCCCTCGTCGACGTTTGGTGCAGAGGAAAAGCAATCCACGAACATTGCACACCGTCGATGCGGTTGTCCCGATCTGTCTGGCACAGCCACGGCCATGTCGATTCAATATCATAGTTCCTCTGCGCAATCTCTCTCGGCCTTCCTGGCGCCGGAGCGTGACCCTACTGTACTCTATCGTGGAAGGGGTGTGGGACGGCCGGGCGAAAACGTGGTCGGTGACCAGGAATGGTCTTCTATAACCACGCCTCGCACGCTTCCCTAGATCCTCCTCCACCACGGACACCCGAAGCTGTGCTGCATGAAGGTCTGTCGCCTGGCGCCAAACATGCCCGTTCTTTCCGAGCCAGCTTTCTCGCGTCGCCGCCTGCAGACGCTGGCCAGGGAGATGTCCTGGACCTGGCTGTCTTTCGTGATCCGTATAACACTGCTTCTCTATCATTCACATTCTACTTCGTACTCTAGTATCATCCTGGCTCGCCAGATACTCGCGTCGTCCTTGTTATCCGCCCCCACCTTTCCCTTAACCTGCTTGAGACGTGACTTGACCGGCTCTTTTTTTGTTCGACGCCTTTCTTTGTCTTCAACTGTACAAGGCTTCAACTTTACAGGGAATCCCTACAAAGGCTGTAGTGGCGTCCTCGGCGTTGGCATACCGCGGGATCCGTATCCGTACTTGGCTCGGAGCTAACCCTCAACCTTGACCACACGTTCTGTTGATCCCTGTCTGTTTCCGCTTCTCAAGGTCTTGAGAAAGGCCGAGCAGTGACCACCATCCCGTCTTGTAAGTCTGTCCAGCTATTACTCTGGCTTCACGACTTTCGCATCTTGCCCTATCCCTACATCCCCTACATCCCTTCCCGCCTCGCCTCGACTGCACTCGCCTCGAGGACCCTGGGCTCTCATCCGCCTCCTCTCTCTCGTCTACCTTGTCTTTCGTTACTGAAACGCAGGCAAAACCAAGTCTCACCTTGGCCATTTTCCTTCGCTCGCTTAGACTGCGCGATTCGTGCTTTGAGCGATCGTCATTCGCTCGTTTTGGGGCCTGTCGAGGACTGCCATATTCACCCATTTACTAGCAGTCCACTCCAACTCTCGTACGGTCTGCTTGTGCGACGATAGAAGTCAGGGCGAATTGGTGCTCTGATTTGGGATTCGCTTCCGAAAACAGTAATTTGCACCTCAAGTTGCATTGCGATTTACGATAGTATGTCTAGGGCCCGGCCTTGCGGTCTCCCCCAAGTTTGCCTGAGGCTGACAAACTTCCAAGAGACATCAAAATCGACTGAAGACAGCGCTCTATTTGGCCTTTTAGGCCTGCGAGTCCTCTGGACTTACCCGGCCTCATTCTGGATTGCCAAACCGCAGAGTCTTTACTTCATCGTCAATTGCTGGTTTATAAGCGACGATGGGTTTCGGAGACTATTTCAAGGCTCCCAGGCCAGAGCCTGCCTCGACTGCAGAGGATTCCTCTTCAGTAGAGCATCAACATGGGCACCAGGCGTCATCTGACAAGCATTCGTTTTCTACTCGCAATGGCAACGACATAGAGCTTTTACCTCCAACTCCTCGCTTTCACTCTAGGCCACAGTCAACCTCTGGTCGTTCGACACCATCCACTCAGAGCTCCATGTTTCTTGACGACATCAAGCATGAGGTCATGGTAAACTACCTGTATCAGCAGCAATGCTCGCAGCTTTGGGTGAGCGATGGCTCCGGCGAGACTGAGGGAGTGATTCTGCGCAAAGCGCGCGGCCACTACATGGCATGCCCGTCACAGCTGGGCAGCACGCCCTTTGCCTTGGCTTGTGCATCCATGAACTTGCAGGTAAGCGTGTGACGCCGCAGCCGGGTCAAGGTAAATATGCTAATCAGTATCTTCAGTGCGCAATGACTGTAAACTCTCGGGTTATCAAGACTTTTCTGCAATGGTCTCCTGATGCCCTCGACGTGCCCTTGATGAATGGCCTGCGAGTTCAGATTCTCCCGACCCTCGAGGACTTGCCGCGAGCTCGAAAGCATCAGTTCGCTGCATTTGTTGCATCTGAAGGACTTCTCGTCGTTTGGGACGATGACCCATTAAACCTGGTACAGCGCGCCAAGGCGATTGAGTCAGAGCTGATGGAGTTGGTATGGAAAGCGGGCAACAGCGACGAGGACGAGGATGAAAAGCGCGCCGGTGGCGTTGCAGAGGTTGAGATTGACGAGGAAAGCGGGGAGATCAAGCCGGAGAAGCGACCAATCCATCTGCAAAACACTGTCCTAGTATCGCTCACCCTCATCCTGGTTGTCGTCTCGCTAGGTGCGGCATGGAGACAGTTGGCCATCGAGGTCTCGGTCGATGGTAACTACACTCGCCTGGCACTCGTTGCCCTCTGTCCCGTTCAAATATTCTTCACCCTTTTCTTCGCGCAGGTCATTGTCGGCTGTCTGGCTCAGATCTTCGGTCCTGTTCGCCAGCTTACCATCAACTCCAAGTTCTACTCGGCTCGGCCTCCACCACGGCTGCAGACTGCCATCCTTCCACACGTTACGATCCAGTGCCCCGTTTACAAGGAGGGTCTGCATGGCGTCATCGTTCCAACCGTCAAGTCGATCAAGCAAGCCATGTCCACCTACGAGCTTCAGGGCGGATCAGCCAACATGTTCATCAACGACGATGGATTACAACTCATCTCCGAGGAGGACAGGCACGCGCGCATAGAGTTTTATGCTGACAACAGCATCGGCTGGGTGGCCCGCCCCAGACACGGAGAGAATGGCTTCCAACGCAAGGGCAAGTTCAAGAAGGCATCCAACATGAATTTTGCCCTCATGATTTCGTGCAAAGTCGAGGAAAGACTGCAGGCCATCAATCGCCCTCCCGATTGGAGCCAGCACGATGAGGCGCACGCGTACGAACAAGCACTCAAGGACGTGCTCGAAGAAGATGGCCGTGCTTGGGCAGATGGAAACATCCGGATGGGCGATTATATCCTCCTCATCGACTCCGATACTCGCGTGCCGGCCGACTGCTTGCTCGATGCCGTCTCTGAAATGGAGCAGTCACCCGACGTTGGTATCATGCAGTTCTCTTCCGGTGTCATGCAGGTCGTGCACACGTATTTCGAGAACGGCATCACCTTCTTCACTAATCTCATCTACTCCGCCATCCGATATACCGTGTCCAACGGCGACGTTGCCCCTTTTGTCGGCCACAATGCCATTCTCCGCTGGTCTGCCATTCAACAAGTCTCATACCAAGATGAGGACGGATATGACAAGTTTTGGTCAGAGAGCCACGTCTCCGAGGACTTTGACATGTCACTACGGCTTCAGTGCAACGGCTACATTATTCGCCTGGCTGCCTGGGCCGGTGAGGGTTTCAAAGAGGGCGTGTCGCTGACTGTCTACGATGAGCTTGCACGCTGGGAAAAGTACGCATACGGATGCAACGAGCTTCTCTTCCACCCGATCCGAACCTGGCTCTGGCGCGGGCCCTTCACCCCCCTATTTCGTCGATTTCTGTTCTCTAATATCCGCTTCACGTCAAAGATTACCGTCATCTCATACATTGGCACCTACTATGCCATTGGGGCGGCGTGGATCATGACGGCCGCTAATTACTTTCTGATGGGTTGGTTCAACGGCTATCTCGACAAGTACTACGTCGACTCGTGGCAAGTCTGGTTCTCCATCATCATCGTCTTCAACGGCCTCGGCAACATTGCCCTCGCGCTGATGCGGTATCGCGTGGGCGAGCGAAGCCTCTTGTACGCCATCTTTGAAAACTTCAAGTGGACTTTTATGCTGGCCATTTTCCTCGGAGGTCTCTCGCTGCACGTCAGTCAAGCTCTGCTGGCGCACATGTTTGAGATTGACATGACGTGGGGAGCGACGAGCAAGGAGGCCGAGTTCTCCAACTTTTTCATCGAGGTTCCCAAGGTGCTCAAGAAGGTGAGAGTGGCCCCTCGGGGTCCTATACATTTTTGATCTTTCGAAACTGACCAAATCATGCTGCAGTTCAAATTCTCCATGCTCTTCGCCCTCGTCTTCATCGCTGCCATGATCATCCTCGCGGTCGCGCCCTTTATACCGCACGACTGGCGCATCACCGACTTTGTCGCCATTCTGCCCATGGCCACCGTTTCCGCCAGTCATTTCTTGCTCCCGCTTGCGCTGAATCCGGCTCTCATGACCTTTTCATGGTAGCAGCGTGTGCGTTTGAGAGGTTCCGCTTTCGGTTTCGGTTTCGATGTATAGCGTTGCTCTCTCTGCATTGGCCAAGGATGAAAAGACACGTACATATAGACGGGACACGGAGTTTTTGGGGTGATTTTATTCGGGTTTTTTGGACGTTGGCAGCTTTAGGGCTGCTAATGCAGAGAGGTTCACTGCTTTGCCACATTTTTCATTCGAAAGCGCCGCTTATCTGCTTTGGACTGCTTTGCTTCCCTTATCTTTCAGCTACGTCAAGGGCTGAGATTTGATATATTTGCGAGAATTCTTCTGCAAACATTTCGTCTTTTCTAGCATTTTTTCGAGGCACATAATTTCAGGAACGCAGCAGCTTACAAACGCTTTTCTCTACAAGCGGGTATTTCATAAGCGGGGATTCATGGCATTTGTGATATATATCCTTCTTAGTCGGAATCCTTGGGATTTACTTGTTGGTCACGGAGGTGGGAAATTGTACCCAAGGGCTCAGGTCTTGCGGAGAGACGTGTTTATCCAGCAAAGTGTCGCAAATTTAGGACAACACGACGACGTTCCAGGCCAATGTTGACGAGTAGATCAAGGCTTTGGGGATGTCGGGATTTCACTGTGCGCGTAGGATCATCGTGCTCGCCGCAGGTCTAACCACGGGACGACTGAATCTCCTGAAGACTTCTTGGCTTATTTGAAGCCGGAGTCTTGATCTGGAGCCATTGAGGACGTCTCAATTACAAACTAAGGAAGAAATTACTACGATTCCATCTTCATATACCAAAGATTCAGCATGCAGAATGAGATGCCGTCACGTATACTCCATCGCATTACACTACATCCGTTCACACCGTCTTTAATCCTACTTTCTCCCATGTACTCTATTCTTCCTCATCTTTTTCGCAGACATTACAAAACCCACTCATGCCGACTTCTATTTTTGCAAAACTCAAGTCCCAGCAAACAAGGAAAATAGAAAACAGAAAACGCCTCCATTCTATTATCAAATCACATGCGTCCATCGGCATTGCCATCCCTTCATCTCTCCCCTTCTCTCGACCTCCGATTTTGTCTTTCCCGCATCTTTCGTCGAAACGTCACATGCCTTCGATCCACCGCCCTTTTTTCTAATCCCTCGTAATAGACCGTAGCCTCGTCTTTTCCTCGCGATGCCTTGACACACATATGAAGCTGTCATCCAGCTCGACGCTCTGCGCGTTGCGGATCTATTCCCCCATGATGCACATGCTTTATCCAAAGACGTGCCATCATGATGATTCCTCACTCAACGTCCAAACACCCCAAGATAAAACACAATGAGCCTCCGCCAAGGTACAGTGTCCGACGGGAACTCGGCAACCTTACGAAATTTCGGCGCCTAGTTATCCTCGTCGTCCGTATCAGGCGGGTGCGGGGTTCCCTTGGGGCTGTTAAGCCACTCAATGTGCCGCAGCCGGCGTCGAACCTCACGCTCCTTGAGCTCCTTCTTGGTCATCTTCTTCTTCTTCCTGGCCTTGAACTTGAGCTCGCCATTGTCCTCGACGCCAGAGTTGACGGCGCTGCTGACGACGGAGCTGGCGGCGGTGCTGGTGACGCCACTGCCAGGCCGGCTGTCCTCGAAACGATCGAGGCTGACGGCCGCAGTACCGCGGAGGGCCACGCGACCATCGGCTACGTGCCACTGCTCGGAGCACAGCGCGCCGACGAATTCCTCGTTGTGAGAAATCAGAATGACACCACCCTTGAAGTCGCGGATGGCGACGGCCAGACCGCCGAGCGAGTCACGATCCAAGAAGTTGGTAGGCTCGTCAAGCACCAGCAAATGCGGGTTGTTCCACATGGCACCTGCAATGACCACCTTGACCTTCTGCCCGCCAGAGAGTGAGCCGATCTCGTTGTGGTTGGCGATCTCGGGATCGAGACCGAGATCCTCGAAATGCTTGGAGATGACCGACGGCTGCAGCTCACGGTAACCGAGACCCTCGCGCGAGGCTTCGTGGTCGTCGAACTCCTGGACGAGCTTGGCAAAGCCGAGCTCGAGCAGCGTCTCTCGGGAAATCATGGTGTTGTGCTTTGGTAGCAGACCACGCCATTTCCTGTATTTCACAGTCAGTAAAGGGATGAGGCAGATCTGGGGGAGATAAGGGTTGCCTTACACTTCATATTGGAACGTCTTCTTGTACTTTTGACGACCAACCAGGATCTCAATCTGGCGTGCTGACTTGCCATCCTTGAGGTCAACCCATTTGTCCATCTGCTCCCGGTCCTTTTCTGACAGGATACGGGTCTGCTTCATGTGAACTTCACGATCATCTCCGTGAGCATAACGCCACTGGAGATACTGGTTCGGCGTCTTCTCCAAGTGCATCTCGACGTGCTCGAGGGCGTGCTGCTTGATGTATCCAATACGCAGATTGGGATGCTTCTCGACCTTGCCCACAGTGGGGATAGTCTCACCAGTCAGGAGCTTGATGAGAGTCGACTTGCCTGCACCGTTGGGTCCAATGATTGCCACGCGCGACGACAGAGTAAGCTGGCAAGAGACTTCCTGTAGCGAGGGCTTGGGGGCGTTGGGGTAAGTGTAGGAGACATTGCTCATGCGGATGATGGCGCGAGTCTGTGACTTGACACCGGTCAAGATACCCGGAGGCGGGAACTTGAACTGGACTTGAGAGGCTGAGAGCGTATAGTAGCTTTTGGCCTCAGGGCGAATCTTGACAAAGTTGGCCAAGTTGCCCTTGAAGCACGCCAGCTTCTTGTTAGGTTCGTAGTGGTAGATGTCGGTAGTGACGTTATCCAGGAAACCAGAGTCGTGGGAAACGATGAGACTGGTAATCTCGGTGTGCGACTTGAGGTAGTTCTCAAGCCAAGCAATGTTGGCAACGTCAAGATGGTTGGTAGGTTCGTCAAGCAACAAGACATCGGCCTTTTGCAGCATGGCACGCGCCAGAGCCAACTTCATCTTCCATCCACCAGAGAGAGATCCAACCTTTTGAGATTGGCGGCCCTCAGGCCCAGCAGTGAAGCCGAACTCGGACAGAACCTCCGAGATGCGCTCTCTACCTTGAGGGGCAATGGTAGGATCTTTGGAAACAAACTCCAAGATGCTAATGTCGGCGTCCTCGCCTTGGTTGTGCTCTACGTAGCAGGTACGGAGGACGTCTTGGGAAGGGAAACCCTCAAGCTTGCCGTTCGCAATACTCCTCATCAGCGTGGACTTTCCGGCACCGTTGCGACCGCAAAGGCCATATCGGTGACCCTTGAGAAGGCGGAGGTTCGTGTGCGAAAGCAGCAGCATACCACCATAGGCTAGTGAAAACTCCGCGTTGACAATCTCCACCTCGCCGTCGTCTTCCTTTTCGGGGACGCCGTACAGGCGCTCGTCCTCTGCAATGTAATGTTCCTGGACGGCATCTGCTACTTTCTGGTGCGCGCCAGACTGCTGCATGAGAGGCTGCAGATATGGAGCGATGCGAGCGGAAATGCGGTTGACGAAGCGGTAGTTGACATCCGTAGCCACCATATCACAGATGTAGGGGCGGCCGAGCTTCCAGATGTCAAGACCACTCGCGAGTCCACCGTTCTTCTTGATTTGCTCATCCAGGATCTTGCCAACATCATCCGGGGTCGTACGCGCAATGATGTCCTTGTCGTTACCCATGGCCTTCTCCATGGTGTTCAGAGCTCGGTTCGCCAGCTCTCGAACCTCCGGGAGGGAGGCTCTGTCGCAAACGCCCTTGACACCCGGCATGAGCTTGGGCAAGAAAGTTCTGGCCTCGATGGGGTCGTGGACGAGCTTGGTGAGATTTTCGACAATGACGACTGTCTGACGAAGTACCTCTTGGGCGGTGTTGGGAGAGTTGAGGGACCGCTCGAGGAAGGGGGTGAGAAGGGCCAGGACGGGAGAAGTGACGACGGCAACAAAAGTCGTCTGTGACAGTGCGTGAATGGCCTTTTGCAGCGTCTGGGCCGAAGGATGCTGCATGGTATCGACGAGAAGGGGTATCCTCGGGGCAACATCGTCGTTGGACAGGAGCGTGGTGAGCGAGTTCATTGTCAGGACAGCCTGCTTCTCAACCTCGGCCTTGAGGTCGTGCATGCCGTTCTCGACGATGGGGATGAGGCCAGCCAGCTTGGCGCCCATTGCCTCTCGGAGCACATCCTTGTCGGCAGCCTCTTCCTTGGTGGTGCCGATTGACATTTGCGCCTTGTCGGCCATTCTCTGCAAGAGCTTGTAGGCACCGACAGTGCCCTGCCACTTGCCAGTCTTCTTGACCAGGTACTGCGACAAGACGGGCAGAAGGCCGGTGACGAGGGCCTCGGAGCCCATGTTGTTAAAGAGCGCATCGAGACCGTACTGGGCTGCCTCGCGGACGACTGCGCCCTTATCGGCCAGGGCGTCCAGCGCACATGGCAAGAGACCGTCATCTTGGCAGAGGAAAACGACTTCGCTGATGGGCTGCTTCGGGGGGAACCGCTCCAGGATGGCTCCGAGGAGGTTTTGTGCGCTCTCCCGCTTGAGCCCGTTCTTCTTGTCGGCGGCGGCCTTCTTCACCTCGGCGAGCACGCCGTACTGCTGCAGACCGGCGAACCCGACCGAGTTGAGGAGCAGCTCGCACAGGCCGTAGCTGGCGTCGACCGAAGCTGCCGACGTCTGTGCCGTGAAGATTGTGCTGATGAAGGCGGCGACGTCCTCCTGCGATGGCGGGGGAGGGGCATCCTGCGACACCATGGTCGGCGGCGTCACGGGGTGAGGCATGGCGGTCCCAAGTCTTCTGCTCCTTGTCTGCCTCGAGAGAAGAGATCTTGTTGGCAGCGTATGGAGTATGTGTGCCGCTCGAGGCTGGGACTTGAGAGATGGGGCGCGGGCTTCGTATAGGGGGAAGACGGACGAGGAAAAGGGCGAAGAAGGAGGGAGACGGGAATTCCAGAAACAAGTCCCAGCGGCGGTAGCGGTAGCACGGTCAGCGCCGCCCTTGCTGACATGGATGCCCCTCTAACTCCCGCTATGAACCCAAAGTCGGGCCCAAAAGTTTTTTTTTCCCTCGTCCCCCTTATCTGGCCTCCTTATCGGTTGCATGTGCCATGTGCCAAGTGCAGGAGGATACAGTAGGTACCCACTCTCCTTGTTTCATCTTTCCTACCCTATAGCTTCAACATCATTGTGGTTTTGCGGACCGAGGAGTTGAATAGGTTCAAGATATAATGCAGTTTTTGCTGTTGACTTGATAGATGACCATTCGTTGGTTTCCGTTCAATTCTAATTATCGTGCAGTCAAAGCGACGAGGAGTTGAGTTGGTTAAAGGAAAAACGTGGGCACCTCATCTGCGACCAGGTCGAGCGTGATCCTGCACTCAGTGTCAAGCTTCACATGCAGGTCATTACCACATCCTTCGCATACTGTACGAACGTACGTACTACGACAATCGCGTCTCAAAGATACAAGACACGGCTAGTAGAACGCTCCAATAACTTCATTACTACCTTGTCTCAGGCGTTTGCCCTACCGCCCCGTTGCCCTACTGGCCCACGTCATCCCGCTGCTCCCTCCAAGAATATGTACATGAGAAGGAAACCACATAAGGGAATGAAATGAAGAAGTGATAAAAAAGTGAAGGAGAGGCGCGGAATCTGCAGTGGGTATACTAGTCGAAAAGCATTACAAAGTCTTTTGAGAACCTGGTAAAGATGAGCCGCCCTAGTCCGTGAAGTCGCGGTAAATAAGAAATCCGCAAGGAAGAAGGGAAAGAAAGAAAAAAATAGTTCAGTAAAACAGCCCAACCCGTTAATGGTGCGGGAAGGGAAGAAGGGGGACGAAATCATCGGTCCAAAAAAATTACAGAATTAGTACACGTGAGATAAAACTCATCGCTGCTCTCTCAGTGCGACTGGGCCCTGAAAGCCGCGCGACGAGCCGGGCTGGACGGGGTCCATCTCAAGGCCCTGTGAATTCTTTCGCGCCCGTTGGCCCCGTCAACGCCAAGCCGCTGGTCACCCTGCTGGTAGCTGTTCTTGAAGCGGTAGTACGTCGGCGGACGCGGGCGGCAGAGCACAGCAATGAAGTTCTTGACGATGCTTCCCTGGCTAAACGTCCGATATCGTTCCTTCTTGACGAACTTATGGGAGTTCATGTACTCTCGCGTCGTCTCTCCACGGGCCATTAAGAACAAATGGTAGCCCATCAGAGCCGCAGGGTAAAGGAACTCGATGAAACCCAGGATAGCGAGGGCGAAAGGGACGCGGAAGTGGTCGACGGCCTGACCAAACGAGATATTTTCGCGATTCATGTGGATGAGCACCTGAGCCAAGCTCGTGCCGACGAGATACGCGGAGAGAATGGTAGCCGAAGTCACAAAAGTGAAGAAGAAGCGGTAGTTGCGCTTCCCGACGCAGTTGTTGAGCCACACGCAGTGATGATCGTGATTCTCGATGCAGTTGTCGCACAAACGGCAGTGATGAGCCCTAGGCGGTCGCCAGATATTGCACGTCCGGCAGTGCTTGACAGGGACTTCCATGGCAGCTGCAGTGCCCTCGGCCGACTTTATCAGCGTCCAGTCGTTGGTAGGGGGACCCACGCGCAGCGGATCGTCGTTTTCGGAGACGGGAGGGAACCGGTGAAGATTTCGAGGAAGAATCTGTGCCAGTTAGCTTCAAACGGTTTCCACCAGCCACATGCTATGCTGCTTACCCCGGGATCCGACACGGAGGCATGGAGAAACGACGACACGCATATGTACGCAAGGTAGGCAAATATAATGGGAATCGCAGGAGAAATATTATGCCAAAGCCACGGCGCCTCAAAGATGAAGAAGAGGATGCACGGCACAACAGCAAACAGTCCAGTCGCAACGTTGATGGGCCGGTGTTTGGTATTTTGCCAGCGACCACCGAGGCAAAAGATGGTGTTGCCGTCAAAGTATTGATGAACCCGACCTCTGCTCTTACTCTTTGCGTTCGCTCCAGACGGCGTCTGCGGGTGACCTTGGGAATCGACGGGCCGTAGCCGAGGTGACGAGTTGGTAGAGGTGAGCTTCTCCGCACCTTCAGTGTCGCGGTTCCGTCCCTGCTCGCTTCTGGTGGGAAGTAGGAAGCTAGATCTGAACGATCGCGAGGACTTGATCGGGCTCGGGTGATTGCCAGCTTCCCGCATGTTCTTGTCGATCTTGACACTCAGGGGATTGCGCGAATCGGAACCTCGACGCAGCGGCCTGTCACTATCCGACTGGCTGCCGTTCTGGCGGTGTCCGTGGGAGACGCTCGTGTTTCTCGTAAAGCGATCGAAGCCTTCCAGTCCCGCCGTTTCCTGACCGACGGAGGCGACGCGCGTGCCAGTAGCCGATTCTTGCCGCTGTCGCGCCGGCGCTGTACTCTGCGTCATAGGGGTATCGAGGATGACGCTGCCACCGAGATCTGTCGCCGCATCGTCGAGGTCTTGCAGTTGCTGCTGCGGTTGCGACGGTTGAGCTATTGAAGCTGTCCTCGCCGCGCCGGACCGCTGAGCCTGCAGCTTTTGCGAGCTCATGGGTCGAAAGAAGGCGTTCGAGGTGATTGACGGAACGTGCGTCTTGGTCGTCAGGCTTGGGGCTCGGCTCGCGGACGCATTGCTCATGCTCGTGATGCTCCCTCGCTTGGCGGAGAGTGCGGACGTGTAGCTCTTCCGTCTCGACTGAGACGGCCAAGGTGCCTTTGAAGAGACCCCCGTGCGAGCCGTCTCGGGTCGTGAACCAACATCAGTACCCTTGGGTTGGCTGACAGTGGGCTGTCTTTGTTGTCGCGCATCGCCGCCGTCTTCGCTTTCGATGTCCGTCATGCGAGAGGAAACGACGCTCGCCGGTGCCGGATGTCGACCTGGCTGTAGGAAGCCAGCGGCATCGCCCGTCGCCGCTGTCGGCCGGGTTTCTGTGCCAGGATTGTCCATGGTCTTGATAGCAGCAGCCTACTCGCGGGGCTATGACATAGTCTGCGCCTTTGAAAATACGGATGTAGGAGTCGTCGAGGGTCGTCGAGTCAATGTGGAATTCGGCCGACGGTGCCGGAGAGCGTGGGACCCCGCGGGGAAAGGAGATGGTGCCGTCAGTTCTCGAGACGGTGTCCGGTTCGTTGTCTCGCACTCGGTCGATCGGCAGTCGGAGAGCGAGACAGATCGGTCTGTTCGGGGAGGCGCGCGGGAAGAGTCTTTCCTAGGAGTGAAAAGAGACTAGGGCAGCGCGCGGTCAAAAGGGAGACGAGCCAAAGTCGTGCGAAAGGGGGGGGCCGTCGTCGGAAAGGAGAAAGGGAAAAGGCCGAAAAGGTGAAGGCGAAATTAGAATTCGGGGTCTGGGTGAAGAAGGCGGCGGCGGCGGTGGCGGGCGGGCGAGCGGCGTTGGGGGTGCCAGAGTCCAGCAGAGAGGGAAAGCTAAGTTGCATAAAAAAACCGACACAAAAAAGGAACGAATCGCAATGGCGGAAAATTAGACTCGAGCGGACCTGTGGGAGAAAAAAGACGGAAAGTGATTGGAGAAAGAAACAAAGAAAAAGAGGTAAAAGGGCTTAGACGAAGGGTGGCTGTCTCTGCTGCTTTCTTTTTTTTCTTGTTCTTTTCCCTCGCTTTCTTTCTCTCCAATTCGCGTCCCTCGCCTTGTGCCTCGTTGGAAGTGGTTAAGGAAAAGTAGGCTAGCTCAACTCAGCCGCGGCCCAGAAGTCTGGTTCACGCGAAAGAAGACGAAAAGGCCCTACGGTCAGGGTGACAAGGGGGAAGAAAAAAAGAAGGAGAGAAAAAAACCGACTTGGTCGTGGAACCCGACGCGGCGGGTTCAAGCTTTCATCTGGACCTGCGGGCTATCCGTACAACATGCACAGATTGATACTTTATTGCACATGGGGGGAGGGGAGGGGAGGGGAGGGGCCAACCCATGTAAGGGGCTAATTGGCCCGACGCGGGATTGAACTGAGAATGCTTGCTCGCTGGTGACCTTGGGATCAGGTAATGCACGTCTTTTTCTTGCCGGGAGGGGGGCTGTGATTACTGCACTCTTCTTCAAATGCACACTTTCCCAACTGTGCAGCGTCACAGAGCCGAGCGGTGAAAATGGCACCTGGTCAGACTTTGGTCACAGCTGAACGAGTCCTCTTGGAAGCTGTGCGTATGTGCATGGGCACTCTGGCAATGACGCATTCTGGACACGCATCATATGTAAGTCTGCACGTATGTACATAGGTAGGTAATGCACCCAAGACTCTGCCCCGGTCCAGCTGTCAAAAGAAGAAGTGCCGAATGCCGTTCGAGATCGGCTCATTGTCTGCCGCGTGAGAGTTCGCCTACAACACCACCAATGCAGTACAGTAACTACGGTGGTGCATCACACAAGTCGAGCACCGAGAGCCCTCGATGGAAAGGGCGCATGGACCAATATTTTGTTCATGCAGACAACGTCGATGCGCCTGGATTAGTTGGGCCGTCTGTCTGCAATTGCTTACAGCACGCATTTGTTCTCCCCTGGACCATGCCATGCTTACGTACAGACTGAATGAAGCCTGCGCGGCGTCTCCGAGGTGTTGTGCGGTAAGATCACGCGTCGAAAGACCGGCCCCGGCCAACAAGTTGCAAATTCGATGCGGTGCACGCGCCAGGGCAAAAGCAAGAGCAGCACAAGCACTCACTGCCGTCACAAGTCGTCACTCCAAAGCTGATCCAGGCCCCCCACGTCATACTGTACAGTAATGATTCAACCCCACTTTCATGCTTCTCCACCTCTTGGTCAGCCAAAAACAGCGTGACTGAGCACGTGATACTCTCAGAAGTACATCGCACCATTAGCCAATGACAGGTCTCTGAGCAGCTTTAGCCGGCCATCATGCGAGAATCTTGATAACGTCAGTCCCGGCTACGACAAGCTGTCCAACGAACGCACCTCAACCGACGTCCCGCAGCCTCATTGTACGCCTACGACAACCGCCACATCGTCCGAAACCCTCGCAATGGCTTCCCACATCACCCGTCGATTCCTCTCCACGACCGTCCGCCGGCTCCAGGCCGATGGCCAGGCCGAGCTCAAGCGCGAGACCAAGCGCAACCCCGAGCTCATGGTGCGTCCCTACCTCGGCACGCCGAGAACGATCCGCGCCGACGACGCCGCATGCCATTCGGGCATGACCCTTTATCTGCGCGAGATTTGGAGCTAATATAAGCCTTTCCTTTCGTTATTGATCAGATCCTCGGCGGTGTCATGGTCGCTGCTCTCGGCGGCGCTGGCTTCTACCTAGGTACGTCTGCATGACCACAGGCACCATTTGGCACGCGCTCCTCGGAAAGCTAACCGCCGTGCGCGTTTCTTCCCTCCCAAACGAACAGGCCGATCCCCGACAAAGTCCACCTCGGAGAACCCCGTCAACATCGCAAAGGGCGGCATGCCGTGGGAGGGCGACGCCCAGGGCAAGTACAAGTACCACCCGGGCGGCGACCCGAACAAGGAGCCTCGCGACGCCCCCAGCGCCCTCAACGCCGTCATCGTCCCCAACGTCACCCTGCCCAGGGAGCTGCACGACAAGTACAACAAGTGGGGCAAGGACGGCTACCCCTAGACGGCAGGAGGCAGGAGGCAGGAGAGAGAGAAGGTTAGGGAACTGGATGCGCGTCGGCATTGGGGATTTGGGGATCGATTATACTTGCTCGGGAGGAAGATGCAGTTCAGCGCGATAGACGGAGAGCCATGGAAGACGGGGGAAGAAAAAGAGAAGCGAGCGAGCGCAGATTTACGCGCTGTGTAGTACCCTTGAGACGAAAATGTACAACCGAAGACTTGGGCGCTTCGAGATCGACTTTTTGGTCCACGATGTTGAAAGATTGCTTCCTTTGTCAATGAAAGCCCAGAAAAAGAGTCGACAGATGCCGAGATTGAAACCTGTTTGGGAGGTGAATGCTAGGTAATGGCCGAGATACAAGAAAAATAACTAAAACGGAATAGAAAAAAAAAACTAGCCAGCTCTTCGCTATGGTATCCTAGAAGCCTCTCCCGATATGCGCAGTCCGCCAAATCAACACATACTCGCGCGGACAGATGCTTCTCCTCCACCTCCTCGTTGTACATGGTCCAAGACTATCCTCGTTCCCCTAGCACTTCACTCACTCGTTCGAAAACGAACCCGTCATACTCGTCCCGTCATCTCACGTCACCCATCTTCACATAACCCAGACCCCTTACTGCACCAGCATGCTGACCTCCTCGCTGGTGAAGCCAAAGAGGAAGAGGAGATCGAGCAGACTGTCCCCATTGAGGCGGGCGTCGGCCTCCATCTGGACCCGGGGCTTGGCGTTCCAGGCGACGCCGAGGCCGGCCTTGTCCATCATGAGCAGATCATTCGCGCCGTCGCCGACGGCGACGACCTGCGAGAGGTCGATGCCCTCCTTGGCAGCAATCTCGACGAGCAGGTCGCGCTTGCGCTCCTTGCCGACAATGGCGCCGCTGGCCTCGCCCGTGAGCGCTCCGTCGCGCACGACGACCTCGTTGGCGTAGGCGTAGTCGATGCCGAGCTGGCCGGCCAGCCAGTCGGTCAGGGGCTGGAAGCCGCCGGAGAGGACGGCAGTCTTGACGCTGAGGCGCTTGAGGGCGCGGACGAGGTCGGCGGCGCCGGGTGTGACGCGGAGGACGGGGCGGAGGTCCTCGAAGAGCGAGGCGGGAACGCCCTTGAGGAGGGCGAGGCGCTCGCGGAACGAGGCCTCGAACTCGAGCTCGCCGTGCATGGCGCGCTCGGTGATCTCGGCGACGCGGGCGCGCAGGTCGGGCGGGTCCTTGACCGTCTCGGCCAGCAGCTCAATGACCTCCTGGGTGATGAGGGTGCTGTCCATGTCGAAGACGACGAGGCGCGGGTGCCGCCGCCAGACGAGGTCCCTCTGGAGGGCGACGTCGACGTTCCACTCGCGCTCGAAGCGGTAAATCATCTCGTGCTTGCGCAGGTCCGACAGGCTCAGGTACTTTGGCGAGGGCGCGGGCGTCAGGGTCAACTCGACGACGCGCGGGTGCTCCTGGTTGTCGAGGCAGCGGTGCGACGAGTGCGGCTGGTCGTCGGCGTCGCCCGACTGCGGAAAGGTCGACATGAGGTGCAGGAAGGACGTGATGCACAGCGGGGAAATGTACGACCCGTACAGGTGGTCCAGCTGCTCCGACTCCTGCGTCGGGGGCTCCAGCGGGAACGACTCCATGTCGAGCGTCGGCGCCATGTTGGCCGGCAGCGACTCGTGGCTGCTGTCGACGGACCCGACGGCCCTTGTGGGGGACGGCGACGAGCGCGCAGCACTGCCGCTGCCATGTCCGTGGCCGTGACCCTGGCTGGGCGCCTTGTAAAAGAGAGTCGCGACGAGGCGGTCGCTGGCACGGCCGGCGGCGGGAGCGCAGTTGGGGTGGGAGAAGCTGTGGCTGACGCCGCTGTCGACAATCGTTGGCGGGTTCTCCTCCGAGGGGATCCCATTGAAGGGCATCCAGGGCTTGGCCCGCGGCGACTGCGACAAGCCGGCCGCCGGAGACGAGTGGTGCCGGGCCTCGGCGACGACGGTGTCGATGCCCTGATGATGCGCGGCCTCGGCCTGTCGCGGCGGAGGTCGATACTGCTGGTGATCGCTCAGGTACGAGCTGCTGCGCATCGACGCCTTGAGCTGCGGTCGACTAGCGACGGTGCCGGTGGCGGCGGTGTGCCTCGAGGTGTCGGCCATGGTTCGTGTGCTGTGTTTTCCTTTTTACCCCAACGACTTGCGACGACGACGACGACGAAGGTGATGATGAAGGATCGATGTGCGAAAAAGTCCCGGGCCTCGAGTTTCTGCAATGCGCGTGGGCACCACCCGCAAAGCAGGCAGAAAAAAAGCGTCCCACTGCGGGTCGACGAAAAGAAAGGACGTACGTAGCCGTTTGGTTGCAGTGGGGTTCCGGCTCTTGCTCTTTTTCCCACTTGTCGCTATTCCCGTCTTTCCCTTTCCCCCGGTTCGGCTCCTCTTTTACTGTGTATGCCTGCTTGAGGATGCACGATGGCACGTGGATATCGCGCAGCGCAGAAGCAAAGTGAGAAGCAAAGAAAACAAGTGCTGGGCGGAATGGAAAAGTGATGGATGAAAAAAAAGGGTCCTAAGGGTCCTTCCCCTCCCTCAATATGTACAGCATGATATTCGACCAGGGTCAACCGGATAAATGATTCTTACAGTAGGTAATTCCCCCTTGATCACCATCCGTCCTTGTAACATGTACGGGATTACAATATTGTACAGTATGTCCGTCCTGGCTGAGATGGTGAAAGGAGGCGCACGAATCGGCAAAGTCGTCAACGTGTGTTTGCTGCCCTCGGTCGGTCCACTGACACTGACAGAATGAGGGGCTTCGATCGGTCTGGACCTTTCACTCGTGCCCCCTGGTATTGTATCTGTCAGTGTTGAGAGGGGTCGATTATGTTTGGCCGTCAGGCCCCGCCGCGTGTTGAAGGAGGCTGGCGGTTGTGCAACAATACGAATACTTGCACCCAAATGACGGCCATGTACGGATACAGAATCTAATCAAGTCTGCCCGGGAACTTCTCCAGTGAAGCTTTGCTAAACACTCTTCGAGTGCAGCAGATATGTTCACAAAAAGTTGATGCCCTAAAAGACATGTACTCGTGCGTCGCCCTTTCAACTTTCTCCGCGGCAAGACGGCATACGTACTGTAGATTACTGTGTTGGCGGCGAGTCGTTGCTCTCGCACGACGACGACAGGCCCAAGCCAAGCCACTCATGCGCGGCGGAGGTGAAATCGAGTTGCAGGGGTGCGGGCGACATTGACAGAAGAAACGTGAAAGAAAAACGGCCGGGGTTGGGATTCCGAATGCTTCGTTGCTTTTATCAGCGATAGTGCGTGTCGGCAGGATGAGGTCATTCTTCATTCAATCTCATTCAATCACTTTTGCATCCCCATTGCCGTCTTACACCTGCAATAGAAAGTCCTTGACATCTTCCTCAAGAGGCTCAGGAGGGACTTTTTCTTCTTCTTTTCGTCAATGAAGTCAAGTTTTTGGTTCGACAATTTACCTAACCAATATCCATACAGGGAGTCTTTTCTGAGACGACGGCGTCCAAGTTGTAAATGCAGCGCCTAGCTCAGGCTCTTCGTCTTTCATGACACGACTCAGTCGCCTTTTCCAAAACGACCGACTTACTCGCCATACACTCTACAGTAACTTACTTAACAACCATCTTTTTTGCCCTTGCCTCAACGACGTCGCCGGGACCGGCATGGTTGGTAAAGCATGAAATCTCTCAACACCATGAAAATGTTCACGAACCATGCCTTGCACGTCGCAAGTCTAGCCTCAACCCGGAAGGAAGGCGTCCCATTCTGGTCAACGGCGCTCAAAACGCCACGTGCGGGTTCGCCACACTGATGAAGCGCTTTCATGCGCCACAGAAGACTGCAATGTCAGCAAGAACTCTCCAGACTGCGATTCGAGAAAGCAAGTTGAAGGAGCCTAGAGTGGAGGGGCCGATCTCCCGGTCCGCGTCGGCCCCGACGAGCCGAAGACCCAAAGTGCGCGTGCATGTAAACTTGCGGTACTGCACTGAAGTCTGTAGCAAGAGGCAATAACTTGGGGGCAAAGCAAAAGTCGCGGCAGAAGCCCACTCTCAATCCCTTGGTTCCGCGAGATGCGCGCTCCTTCAAAGAATCCGTCCCCACCCCTTCTTCCCGCGCCGGGACCCCGACGGAGCGGAGCCATCCGACATGACGTGCTCAACCTCGCATCTCGCGAAACATCATCTCCAACCCTACTTACTGTACAGTATGTCCACTTGCCAAACGGCTTGCCCTGTTTCGGGTCCTACCGCAAGGCAAGCTGTCCGTAAGTTACGTGTTAAGTTGGCATGTCGTCCAAGTGCGCCCCTTTCCTTGATCCGTAGCATACTCGTGATCCGATGCCCTCTCTCTCTTCTCTCGGGTTGGCAATGGAGCGAGGATACACAAGTCGTGCCGTCCTCTTACTCCACTGTTCTCCCGTTCCCTGTTCCGGGTTCCTGCTGAGCGGGCGAATTGGCGAGCTCCCTCGGATTTAAGAAGAGAGGAGTCCATGAGATCGACCATGAGATCATCAATCCTCCCCTCCCCTTCCCGAAGTTGGAGATTCCCACTTACCCCCGAACAAGTACAGCACAGTAGAGCAGTAGAGGAGCAGAGGAGAGCACCTTGACCGCCTCGTCTGGTCGAGGGAAAAGGCACGCGCCAGCATGCCGAGTGCCCCGTTGCCGTAGAAGCAAAGTCCATTCCCAATAAACCCAAGACATTTCCCCTCTGCTCGCTCCGCCGAATCAACACCAACCAGAAGTGAATTCGAAAATCTATAAACATTTCTTCGCACTCTTTGAGACTTACTCCTGAGAAAGTTGCTCGATGCCGAGATCCGTTGCCCATGTTTTTGCTTCTCAAACAGTTGCTGAGTGTTTTCGAGTGAACAATGCGACGTACACACGTCTTCTCAATACCAAAGCCTAAACACCATGCGGAGCCGGTCCGGCCAATCACAGCCTCGGACCCGTCATCGCGGAAGCAATGGCGTCGATGTCGTGATCGCTCCCAGACCCCCAAAGTCCCAAACGTCGCCGCAAGTCCCCCCCTCTTCCTCTGCCCCCTTCGTTCTGCCCACACAAGCATGCGCTTGCGCAAAGCGGAGACTGCACAGCGCACTCGGGGGGAGCCAGCGGTCGGCAGGGGACGGTCGGTACCCGATCTCTGCTGCACCAGTAGGGCAATTTCCCTCTGCTATTTCGTGATTCTCCTTGTAGCAGGAATCGATCCGAGCTCGTAAGGCGCCAGGCACCCCGTCCCGTCTTCTCAGTAATTACTAAGTCAGGGAGGCATGCTTCCCATCTCGTCATCTCCTTGTATTCCCTCCCCTTCCTTTCCCCTTTTTCGACATTGAACGGCAGGCCTAGAATCTGTAATCATTTCTTTCCCCGTCTTTGAAATCAAGATCCGTCCACGTTTTTTGATACTTGCGTATACCTGACGTCTGCCTCAAAAAGACAAGACTGCTCCGTGGTGCTACCGTTTGGACCAGGAAACTTGACTGCAAGCTTGTGTTAGCACTCCAGTCGACAACAACACACATAGAAAGACACATCAATCTCTGCTCGAGGCAAAGAACCGATATCACCAAGCTCTCACTTCAAGTTCTGGTGGCCATCACTCACCTCGCTCGTCCCAGGCCAGGACATCTACCCTCAATATAGGCCAAAATGGCGCAAACCACCGCCCCTGCAGTCGACGATCATGACCACACCGACGTCGAGTCGGGCTATGTGTCCGGCCAGTCAGATTATTCGCCATCACCAAAGAGGTCCCGTCCCAACGTGACTCTCACGAGAGAACACATCGACTACCTCAACGAGCAGATGGAGCCCATGCACCCCATAGACATCCTCCGCTTCTGCAAGGTCATGTTCCCCAACCTCTACCAGTCGACGGCATTCGGCCTGACCGGCCTCGCCACCCTCGACATGCTCTCGAAAATCCAACAAGAGAGCCCAAAGTCCAAGGCCGTCGAGCTCGTCTTCCTTGACACCCTGTACCACTTTCGGGAAACGCACGAACTGGTCGACCGCATCAGGGAGCGATATCCGGACGTGCCACTGCACATCTTCAAGCCCCAAGCTGCCGAGACGGTGGAGGAGTTCGAGGAGACGTATGGCAAGGAGATGTGGAATATATCGAGCGAAATGTACGACTGGGTTGTCAAGGTCGAGCCGCTGCAACGGGCGTATGACCAGCTCAACGTCGCTGCCGTACTCAATGGACGTCGGCGTTCTCAAGGCGCGGCCCGTGGCTCCATTCCCATCATTGAGCTCGACGACGAGAGGGGCATCATCAAGATCAACCCCTTGGCCACCTGGACCTTTGCCCAGGTCAACGAGTACATCAAGGCAAATGATGTACCTTACAACGTCCTTCTAGATCGAGGGTACAAGTCGATTGGCGATTGGCATTCGACCAGCCCCGTCAAGGAGGGCGAGGACGAGCGCGCTGGTCGGTGGAAGGGCCAGTCCAAGACGGAATGCGGCATCCACAATCGCAAGTCTCGATATGCCCAGTTTGCCGGCGAGACGGCCAAGAAGGACGAGTCGGGAAGCCAAGTCGTCGCGCCGGTGTGAAAGATGTTGTGACACAGCCGGTGAGTCAGGTGGACCAAGATGGGGGAAATGGCAAGCCGGCGATGATGGGACAATCGTGGCCGGGTGCTCATGAAGCAACGATTTGCTGGCATATATATCAACAGGCGTCTTTGAGGAGTTTGTATTTCGATGAGCAAGCAGATGGCGATGCCCGAATCGGCTCTCTCTGCTGCTCATGGGTCATGGGATAGCGTCGTCATTTCGAAAGAGGAGAGAGCTGCTTGCGACACCGACAAGGTGAATAGCTGTGTAGATAGCATGCTTGACGTGGTATTCGTATATATCAAACAAGAGGCGCAACAGTCATCAAGCCTGCTCATTTTGACCACTTAGTCCGTCCATGTTGAAAGATGAGGTTGGCATCACTGCCGTGGGGGGAGAAATGACGTTGGGACAGTGTTGTAGCCGCAGAGGTCCACGAGATGCCCCGCGCGGGGGAGAGAGGAGAAGCCCCGATTGAAATCTCGGCATCCGCGATGGGAACGAAAAATAAGACGACCCAATGAAGATTCACCCAATCGAAAGGCTGCCAAGACCCCACGAGCCATTCTCTCTCCAGTCTCCACTGGTCCAGCGGAAGGACGAGCTTCGCATCTGGGAAGCAATGGATTTCGTCGCTCGCCCATCGTCGGTTGCTACGTAATTTTACCTACGTATTTCTCTTTCAACAGCAACGTCCGCGCACAAAGCCTTTCTTTTGTCTGTGCGTCTCTCTCTCTCTCTCTCTCTCTCTCTCTCTG